>VZTU01007803.1:5494-19198 GCA_013400835.1 Zapornia atra | reverse complement strand
AAAAAAGAAACAAAAAAAAAAAAAATCTCTCCTGCATATGTGGAACAGTAGTAAGCAAAATTTTCTCTCTCCTTGAGGATTCTTTACAAACAGAAGTTCAAAAGTCTAGGATATTACTGAGACATTAGATTGAAAAATAATTTAGAATTTATTTCAATCTATTTAATCACCTATGCCTGATTAATCTAAAGGGGAAATCACTAATGAAAGTCTGCTTAAAGTGACATGAAGCTGTGTCTGGTTAAGTTCTAACCATCTGTCAGGAAACTTCACACTTTTGGAAGAGATAAATGTTAAGACCGCTGTTTTCAAATACCTCTGTCACATTCTGCTCTGTTCCTACTGCCAAAGTTCAGGAAAACTCCTGCTTATTGTTTGGTGTGGACCAAGGGTTCTGAACAAGAGTTGAAGTGGACCACTAAGACTTGATCTAATAATTGTATTGGGTACAAAAGCTAAAGAGGCTGAAAAACCTTCATAGAGTGACGAAGTCATATGATCCCACCCCAAGGCTTTTAGAAGAAACCTGTTACCTGGAGCACAGATTTAGTCTTGCAACAATGACTTAAGTGGAGAATTTATGATTTGGTATTACAGTAATTGCTATCACCTAGAGAAGGCATGCTAACATTTTAACTTCTTGCTTCATCTTAATCTGTGAAGTCATCACTACGAACTAAAGTTGCATTTTCTACATTGTCCCTGCATGAGCAGCATAACAGATGTCCCAAAGCAAAGGGTAATTCCTGTAGATTCACTTGAATAATACAGAAGGAACTTAATGACCAATGAGTTCACAGTTCAAGTTCTCTCTGGCTGTTACATCACAAATTACAGTCTTGCAAGGGCTTCAAGAATGCATACTGTAAAATATTGTCAGCATAAAGAGACATTAGTAGTAACTCAAAAGAAAAAAAAATCTATTACACAGCTTTGACGTGTTTCAGAAAAGACAAGACAATTAAAAACATTAGTTGTACTACAGGCCAGTTTCATTTTAAACAATTTATTACAACCCCCAGATGCTGCCTGCTAAATAAGTGATTTGCATTAGATCTCAAATCTCAGAAGCTACTGCCTTGGATTAGCTAAACTGAAGATGAAGTATGCAGTATTCTACATAAACCCTACACAAACAGCCATTTCAAAGCTGTGAAACAGCAACACCCAAGAGCGTTATAAAGTTTATTTCAATTTCTTTCTCACTATTTCTCCACTCAGGTTATGATTAAGTTTTTTTGTAATATCTTACCACCCTAAGTCGATCTTTGCTTGCTTTCAAGAATTTTTGAAATTAAGTATTTTTAGCTGTTTTCTCAAAAGTTGGATTTGATTATTTTAGTAATGTATCCTACAGTCATGTCTCTATGCTGCTTCATATTATTTTCAGTCCTTAAAGACTTGTTAAAAGCATGAAGGAAGGCCAAATCATTGTTCCACTCCACCTAATCCTTCCCTCAAAAGCAGCAGTATCTGTACTTTAAGACAGTCTTGTTTGAAAAACAGTGTATTGAATGGTCTTTAAACATGTCCTACCTTTCCTTCATCCATTGGATTGTCACTAATGTGGACAATAGGTCCTGGGTGAGATTTGGACGACCTAAACAAGAAATATTTCCATTTAATTAAAAGAAATTCCTTCACCTACAACTGCATCTCAAAATGATTGCATGTAATGCAGATTCTACAGATAATGTAACGTAAGCAAGCTACTGACATTTCAGCATGGAGTCATTTATCTTCAAGCTTATAAAAACTGTCTATTTGCAGGCACTTTCTGCCTTTTTGTAAGGAGGAAAGATTTACTGTTTATTCAAATCAGGAAAAAAAAAAAAGCCATCAGCTTTACAGTATCTATTTAATTTTTGTTGTTACAGAATCACCACAGTTGGATAAAATGGTTATTTTTATACTGGAAAACAGATCTTGCCTGTATTCATAAACTGCCCAAACAAGTCATTGTTAAAACAATATAGAGTTAAGACGTTATGTTGACTTCCTGCTGTTGAGGAAGAGGGACTAAGAAAGAGTTGTGCTTGTTTCAAGAGCCTTTGGCAAGTTAAAGACTTGATGTGTTTAAGACAGACATGACATTCTGGGAGCAGCACAGGAAGAACAGCACACAAGCATATTTTAACTCACAAAATAATGCATTTGGATACAGAAGCTTCTTAAGTAGGAGCAGCAATAATAATAGCTGTAAAAAATATGCCTCATTCTTGAAACAGGCTTATTTAAATTTACATTTTCTACCAGTAATTTTATACTCAGCATGCATCAGCTCTCTTACAGTGCATACCTTTATAATTTGGGCTTTAACTCCAAAACTGTAGAAGCAACATGCCTGCTCAAGTACCAGCCATACCATATTTTAACATGTATTAACGTTTCAGTTATTTATCACTACAGATAATTTCTAGATCTATTTTTCTATTGTCTATTCCAGACACTAAAATAGTATTATAGGCAGAATCAAAATATACTAACATTTCACATTTATGAGAATATAAAGTATTTATATGACTATTTATGTACTTTGATCACGTATTTGGTGTAGTGTACCTAATGTGAAGGCCACTCTAGCTAACAACATTTCTGCAATTGATATTAACAACATGTGGGACACTTCTGACCACCCCACCCCCACCCCCACAAACAGATAATAAACTCACAGCTCAATGGCTTTATTCCACATGATGACATAGCCTGAGAGAGTAAATGATTCCACGTTGACAATGTGAATGTTTCCTCTTTCGGTGCCCACATATAGCCATTTACTTTGGAAAGGCAGATGACAAAATGTTATCCTGTAAGACAATGCCACAAAAAAAGGTATTGAAGTCTCTTAGCTATCCTACATTTCAAGGCTTATGGTTCCAAAAGGTATAAGAAAGGCAAGAGGCAAACAGGAAGAAATAAGACAAGTTTCAGGTAGAGAAAAGTAGCCAAGCTAGTACATGACAAGAGAGATGCAAAGACAACGTAAAAAAATAGAAGCCAAGGTATTCTAAAACAATTAGGACATTAAGATAAAGTCACACAGCCACCTTTGAAAGTTATCATACTCAATGTACTTGATCAAGACTGCTGTAATGTTAAACTTAAAACATACAATACTCCTGTTTCATAATCTATAGATGCCCCTTTGAAATCTAATTTCAAGATTTAAATGATTTTTAGAAGTAGCCTTATGCGGATTAAGCTGGTTTCAAGTGAGGAGTCAAAGGCAGAAAATAAAGCATAAGAAATGTACGTTTATGTATTACCCAAGGTTTCCTCTAAAGGAAACTTAAAACCAACCCTAAACATTTCTAAGAGTAATATGAATTTCGGGCTGTTATTTTACTTCAACCACACTCCAATTTTCTGTTTTATAGTCTTCCCTTCTACTAGAAGGAAGTACCTGAACAAAACCCAAAACCCAACAACTGTTTGTACAAGAAGAGCACTTTTTCTTTAACCAGAGATCCAGCACAAATATTAGTATTTGATAGTTCGGTTATTTCTGTCCTCTTGGCTCCTGCAAACTGCTTACCACATCTTCCAAACTGGTAAGGAAATAATATCTGTAGGAACTGAAGCTTCTGAAGTATCTAATCTTTCCATACAAAAGAAACACTAGCATGAAATTAGAATCTAGAAGCTTTCTGTAAACTGAACTCTAAACCATATTAATCTGACAAGGTCCAATATTGAAATAAATTGCCAAATTACTTGGACTATCAAAGTTGGGCTTTCAAAAACGTTTCAGGGATAAGGTAAAATAATTATTCCATGGAAATTTGTTCTGTCAGCTCTAATCCTTAGCTTTATGGATGTTTTTGTTCTTTTCTCCCTGTTATGCTCCCTTCTTGCTAAATCCATGCATCACTTCACAAGCCAGTTAGTAATTATTAATGCAAAGAACAGCTTTAGATCCTCTGCATTAGATGTCATATATACACACAACTTCAGCACAAAAGCAAAGGCTAACAGCAGCAATGAAAAAATTGCCAATGGCTGAAGAGATGTTAATTTGTATTACAGGTTTCAAATGTTACGGCTTCTGTAGTAATAGTGCCTGGATCAGAAGTGTACCACTCCACTTTTCATATCACTAATTTCTTTCTAGTTAAGGAATGTTGTTTGCTCAAGCAAATCTTTGCTCTATCCATTTTCTAGCTTTTTTTCTTGTGCTTGAATATTTAAGCCAAAAGGCTGCACTAACCTTTGTTTGTTTTTTTTTTTCTGTGAAACAAGAGTACTATATACAAGACGACACTCTTCCAACTCACTAAACTTAGAGGCTGCAATATTTTTAATAAGCACAGTAATTGCAAACCTCACAGGTTAAAGACTTGAATTTACAAAAAAAAAATATTGGAAAAAATATTCTATTGGAAACTAAATCACACACATGGCAGGTGTGTGTGTGTGTGGGTGGATTAGATGATCCTTGAAGTACCTTCCAATCTATTCTATGATCTGTACGTGCACTTCCTCGTCAGGCCCCAAAACCTTACTGCCCAGCAACAGGGCTCTCCTACAAGCAGGTCATGGCAAAGGAGAAAGATGCAGTATGAAAACATAAACCCTCAACACTCCACAACATGACAGCTTCTTTTTGTGCCAGGACTCCACATGCCAGAAGCAGCTGGCAGACAGATCAGTTGGATCTAAAAACGTTGCCTAGCAGCCAGAAATTATATTCAGGAGCAGGGTCATGGATCTATCTGTCTGGATCTGCAAGTTAATACTGTCAATTATAATTGTCCAACACTTTCATTAATTAAACGACAGTGATAAATTATTTAAGGTGAGCAAAAATAAGTTAGGGCTGCAACTTTGATTGCTAAAGCAAACAGGCAAGTTACATGTCCAACTCTCTCTCAATACTCTTATTGAATAGGCAGCCACAGTCAAGCTACTACTCTGTGCAAGTGAGATTGTCAAGAATTAACATGCAATGAAATGATTCCACAGAAGTAAATTAAACAAGTAACTTTACCAAATATTTACTAACCCTCAAAGACAGGAAGACAAAGAGATTTCAAAGTTGTCAAATATAGGCATAAATATAAAACATAGTTCTTAATCTTATCCTTCAAAGTGTGCTTTTAGAATCAGAAGTCTTGTATGATTTTTATGCAACCTAAAAAAATTCTTAGAGCTTTTGTTTCTCAGAATAACCAATGACTAGTTAGAACCAGAAGGAATTTGTCATGCTACAACAAATGAATCACCCCTTCAATGTGGTAAACATAGCAAATATTGCTATTTCTTTATTTCCTTAATATAAAAGGTATCTCTTCCAACTTTGAGAAATTCAATTATATTTTTATCTAAAGCAATTGAGTTCCACTAACTTCATTTACTTCAGCAATGTACAGAATAACATTTCCAATATTAAAGTCCACATACTGAGCTTTTCTCTTTGGCAATTAAGGCTTCACTTTAAACTGTAGATTTTAAACAACATGGGAGATATTACAGACTTCAACTAAAACTCAGTGAAACTATAACAATCTGAAGAACCAGTGATGATATACTAGCATGTCAACATACGGGCCACATGGTAGCCTCACTTGCTCCATTGAAAATTGGACTCAGGATTAAGGGGTTCAAACCTCATTTGGAGGATGGAAACAGAAGGTCAGGGACATCTTGGTGGTAAGGCAATACTTGCTTATTTAGCAATTGGCCAAAGACAGCATATATTTTTCTGAAAAATTCAAATATTCCTTTCAGAAACCTAATTTTCTGCTGCGGCAAGATTAGAATAATATACTTCCTCCGTAATGTATTTTAACATCAACAGAAGTGGAAGTTTCTATATAATGCTTTAGCTATTTCTACAACTCAAGAATTCTTCATCCTCATTCCCTACCTACAAACAGATACGTAAGTGTGGACAATACATTCAGCTTTTGGGAACAGAGCAAAAGGACTACAGATGCAAAATTATTGTACTTGGGTTGAGTGTAGGTCTTTCTTGCACACAAACCTTAACTGCCTGAAACAATGTATGCTCCTATATCAAACCATTATAGCCAAAACTACTAGAACAGAAGCACCAATAAAAACAAAGAAACAAACCAGTTTCATGCATCTGAAGAAACAACCTAGGACTGTCTAAGCCAGTGACTGCAGAAAGTAGGCTTTTGCAGGCAGTTCCTTCTGGCACAACAGATTACTGACATTATCTCCAAGGAAATTTCAGGTACTCCAGTAAGTATAGAACATTCTGTGAAGCAGATTGAACTCATAGCATAATACAAGCACAATATACTTCACTTCTTCATGCCGGTACAAAGAAGGAATCCCTTCATAGAAAAAGGCAACGGTTTAAAGAGATTTTTTCAAGATTTGGTATTTACATTGTGATTTCAGTAAATCACAGACTGGTTTGGGTTGGAAGTGACCTTAAAGCCAATCTAGTCCCAACCGCTGCCATGGGCAGGGACACCCTTCACCAGATCAGGTTGCCCAAAGCCCCATCCAACCTGGCCTTCAGCACAGCCAGGGAGGGGGCAGCCACAGCTTCTCTGGGTAGCCTGAGCCAGAGTCTCACCATCCTCACAGCAAGTAATTTCTTCTTAATATCAATTATAAGTCTCCCCTCTTTCAGTTTAAATCCATTATCCCTTGTCCTATCACTCCAGGCCCTCATAAAGAGCTCCTCTCCAACTTTCCTGTAGGCTCCCTTGGGAGGCTGAACATCACTTCTAAAATGAGGTACTGTTATGCAACCTAAAACAACACCAGGGTAGTTCTAAAATTCTACTGTAGCTGTACTTTTCCCTAAGCACAAAATCTTCCTCCTCCCTGCATACATATTCAAAGCCCCTTCTTCTACCTCTTACCTCTGCGTCAAAAAAAAACCATCAAGAAATGTCTTTTTTCTATAAAGTAAGTTTGTAAGATTTGAACCAACAGTTCACAAAAACAAAGTTTATTTGGAAAGCCCAGTGGTACACTAGCAGTGGAAAGCAGCGATAAAAGAAAAAACCCTCAAAAAAATCACTTGTTCATATGGTACTTAAAACATGATTTGTGCTATTGCTTATGGGAGCATTAGCAGTGACAGGAGAGTCTTTAAGAAGCTGTTTGTAAACCGACTGAAAGGATTTCCTTAACTGCAGACCATGTGTCTTTTCTGATAGTATGTCAGTTAGTTAAGGAAAATCTCAACTGTTGTTGTTTCACAATACATATCAAAGTTGTTATTATAGGAAGTGATAGTATTCCCTGGAGGAATTTAATTACAGAAATATCAAAGAATACTAAATTAATATGCAAGTCAAAGATTTGGGCTTTTAAGGGAAATATTAAGTAAAAACGACAGGCTGTTATCTTGAGTGTATTATGACAACAGAAATCCTTCTAAATTAATCTTTACCTTTCCTTATTCTACTGCATTTTGAAGTACTTTATGTTCTTCAGAATTTTCCACTGCTTTAACAAAGTAGTGACAAATACTTTGATGAATGACAAACACTGATAACAGGTTTTACTTTTAAGTCATTAAAACTATTTCTAGAACCTCGGGCTATTATTATAGGTCTGCAGTTACTGTAATTACACTAGCTGCTCAGATTATTGTATACACAAAATAATTTCCTAAAAAGTGTTAAGCTACCAAAGTTGCACTCCACACACATTTATGTTCAACTTTTCATGCATGAGAACCACCATGTAAAGTTCAGAAGCTGAAAGGTTGAATTCTTATGTTAGCCTGGACTTCATGTCCAGTCACTTGTCAAGCCTGCTGTGGGTATAAAAACACAAGAGTCAGTGTCAGAATGACGTTCTGATGGGAAGCAAGCAGTGGCTGTGGTTCGGCCAGACTGCTGCAAGGCGTCTATTTCTAGACCTCATAACTACAATACACTTAAAAATACCCACCTGTATGAAAAAGGCCTGATGGTGCAGGAGGCACATGCAGAGGAAGAATACTTCAGCGCATTCCAAAAGCGTCCACTCATGGGGATAAATGCAGTGTATCACAGAAACTGGACCACATACTCAAATTCCACTTATATCCTACAGCAGCACTCCAAGTGATGTTTCCCCAAACATGTTCACTTGAAGGGCCACCTCTAAAGGGAGCTCAAATGTGCTGATGTTCAGTATCTGAGTTTTGGTGTATACTAGTGGTGTCAAGACCGAGTAACAGGGAAGCAACAGCCAACAGAAATAGTCGCCACTGATGTGGTCAATACTAAGGCCATTTAGATCCTTTTTCCAGAATAAGGTTCAATTTTAGAGAGTTTGTAGGCTGCTGCAGGTATTTGTATTTTTACAGTATAATGTTTCTAAAATGGCTTGTGTTCTTTCCTTTGAGTCACATTCACCCCACCATTTTAAGATGGCTTTTGAAGTTTCACTTGTACTTCACTTAGAAGTGGTCTCCACATTTTCATTTCTACACAGAATGCACACATGCCTTTTGAGGCAACCGATTTGAAAACTAAGAAAAGTTTTCAATATTGAAGTAATTCACACCAAATACCATAAATATTTGAGGATCCCTTAACAGTGATAAAAAATCACCTGTATTACATATTTATGAGCTCCTGTTAGAATATCTGACAGGACTCAAAATGTAACCATCACCTTTAGAATCAGAAGACATGCAGGTATCTTGCATTACCAACACATGCAGTTCAGGCTGAACATTTCATCTGGGAAGTCACATACAACTTAAAAACATGGCCAGGTCATAGAAGTAGCTCTCTCAGACATAGGAATTACACCCATCACCGATGGAAAAAAAAGCTGACAGGCAGGGTTTAAAGACTAGATGTCAAATTCTACCCAGGAATATGGTACCTGGCCATTATACTCTCCATACCACTATGAAAGTCAGTGTAAAAGGAAAACAAGGCAATGGAGGCAGTTTTTAAAAACTATTTTAGAAGCCTGAAAAGCTTAGAGTAAGAGGACTCAGCTCTTCAGTTCTTCCTCAGTACTCAAGGCAGCAGAAGGCAGCTGATACAACTCCATCAACCGCACTGACACGTGGGACCCTGCATGCATGTGCAGCCTCAAGAAAACATTTTTCAAAGGAATATGATATTGCATGAGACACTCACATCTGCAGCAAATCCAGACAGTCAAGAAGTCAATTTTCTCCTGCTGACTTGTTTAAACAAGATTAAATACTTCTAAATATACCTATTGGGTCATTTCCTTTAGTTCTCCAAAAGAAAGCAAGCTTTAAAAGTGTAAAAAAAAAAAGACAACCCTGACTTATGTTTCAAAAATTTAGTTGCTTCTTATATTACACTTGTACTTAGTATACTATTGACTATGCAAAGACCCCAAATAGTTAAGTACTCTTTGGATATCCTTCTGTTATACTACAATACTACCCCAAAACACACAGGGCAAAGGGAACAAGCAAGTCCTCCAACACAAAGTGGAGGTGAAAGTGATATTTATGCACAGAAAGTGGAAGTAAAAACCACAACCAAAAACTCACAAACAATGTCTATCATCACCTGCTCTCACAGGCAAGAAAACCTGTATGTCCTTCTGCTATCCACAAAGTGGCAGAATTGGTCAGTTTATAAATTCAGTGAGGTGGAAGGAAGAATTCTCTCAGAAGTGACGTCTACTAATGCACAGGCTGGGTACAAAGTTACAGAATCTAACAGGGCAAGGTATGTGTCATAATGAAAGTTAAATTTATTAATAAGAAATGCACAGATGTGGAATTTCACTCACTTGCTGTAGACAAGAGTCCGTGTTTTAACCACTGCACTCAAGTTGCTGTTTACAGCAGGAACAAACCCAGCAATACCTAAAGCTTAATTTTGTAACTCTGAATTGCAGTTTCATGCTGAGGAAAGCTATTTAAATCCCACAGCACAAAAGTTGACATTAAAAACTGAACTGCTATCAACACATTCAGTGATTGATATGCAAAGCACTCATACTAAACGCTGGGTTCCACTTTTATGCTATAATTCTGGTTCTTGTCTTTATGCTAAGTCTCAAAGCAAGTAAACTATTTCTTTTGGCATTAGGACAGGGAATCAACTCAGGAAGGATGTTATGTCTTAGCTAAAGAATTTTTTTCATACTTCTACATAAAGCTGATTGGTTTGGGGTTTGGTTTACAGCAAAAAGTGATGCAAATTTGTCATCCCACACCACTTTTTATTCAATCAAGTTGGGCTGTAACTTCACCCTCTCAAATTGATTTTGTGAAAGTCCCTGATGAGTGTTTCACCATTCACACCTTAGATCAGCATAAAGTTCCTGCATGGCAGGAAACTGAAAGCAAATTTGGATATCTACCTTCTCACATGCTTTCAATATTTATTCTAATAAGCAGCAATAGGCTCAGTTAGCTCTGAAATAAGCATAGCTAACTAACATTTGCTATTTAGTCAAAACAAGTTTGATACGAGGCTTGCATTACACATAAACACATGGAATTTTATTACATCTAAGATATTTATACAAGTATGTAGATGACAAAACTATACTGTGATCTACTGAAGAATCTTAAGAGTATAAAGCCGAGGATGCTAAATAAATTCACACACTGAATTGCACGTACTGCAAAGCAGTACTACTCATACACTTTTAACTTGCATGACAAATCATGCAAACAACCTCCCTTCTCCCTTTGTAAGCATTATTATGCCTTTTTTTCATGGCTCCTACACACCAGTTCCCACTGTCAAGGAACAGTGGCTGTGCTTAGCAGCGTAACATTGGTTTAATATCACTTAACTTGTGTTTGGTAACTAAAATATGAAGCAGCTGAAAAGCCTATACAAATGCAACAGAAACTAAAGGCTAGAAAAACTGCCAAACTAGCTTGTTTTGTACTGCGCTACTGACTCATGTCAGTAATTGCAACTAACAGATTTGCTATTCATCAAAACTTCATCAACTATCAGTTCAAATTACTAACTATCCCTGGTACAAAGGGCAGTCAAGAACTATGACTTTATTAAATAGCCACTATATCTACAGACACTCACCAGAAAGCAGTATCTTTTTAAGACTTCTGACCATTACTTTTAAGTGTTTTGCTCAATTCTAAAAGAATGCAATTTGCCCAAAGACATTTTCCACAACTCAGAATTAAGTACATAATGAGCATAGGATTTTTTTTTTTAAAAAAAGCAACTCTCACCACTCCCTGTTCTTAAAAATAATTAATAGAAAATCAAGACTTCACACTCTCCAGTAATATACTAGAGGCTGCATTCTGAATTAATTTACAGGTAAAGTTTAATACTCAAATTCAATTTTCAGGTAAGTAAACAGCATACTTATCACGTTAAGCATTTATAAGCAAGCTATGTCTGCTTTTTATTCCTTATTTGAAAGACGTTCCAAACAGGCCTGAAAGCAAGCTAGCCAAACTAGATTACTAATAGGAGAAAAATATGAAATCTAGAAATTGCATTGCTAACTATTGGGCAGTAATTCTTCCATATGGCTAAAAGCAGGTACTTAGCCAGAGTTGGTAAAAGCCTGTGCCAGGAGAATATAGAATTCATAAACAAGTCAGAGCCGTATAATTATTTTTTTTTAGTTTGTGGTTGCTTTCTGGTTTTGTTTTTTAAAGATGGTTCATGAATACTTTTCAGGACTAGAATACTCTTTAATCTGGGTAGCTAACTGACCTGTCCTTACTACATGCAACCTCCTAGTTCATATCTAATCCTTACATGTTAAACACTGGTTTAGAAAAAAATCTGAACACATGTGAGAGGTTAAGCTCAACTCCTACAAAAACAGGACAAAAATAAAGCTTTTGAACAACATCACCATGCTTCCAGGTACTCCCAATCAGGTATGTCATTTTAAACATTAGCGTTTACAGCACCCTAGAGCAAATACTGATACAACTGGAATAGTTGCTTCAGTTGTATAGTAAGATTTGGCTTTGTTTCCTCTCCAAGGACATATTTTCCATTTTGTTAACTTACTTATTCCTTTTACTAAAACTAATTTCCAAGATATTGAAGTTCCCTACACAAGCTGGCAAATTAAAAGTACCATTAGAGAAGATATTTCTACAAGGCTCTGTTGTAGTATTTAATATTTTAAGTAATTTCTTTTTGAGAAGTTAGTTATGCTTCTGAGGAAATCTTAATCCCACAACCTAAATTATTTAAAATATTCTATTAATTAGGTATCTAACAACTTGGCACTTGTGAATTGAGAAGACCCAATTTTATTCATCAACACTCTTCTCAAACTTTGCAGTTAATATACCCCATAAACTGACCTAAGAAAAGCCTATTTTCTTCAAATTCACATTACACCAAAGGTATTAGGTCTAATTAATAAAGAACTCAGTGTCATAAACACACCTGTCTGGAATTATTCAATGGTCAACAATTCTCTTAAGTTCATAATAAAAATAATTCCCCAGTAATGATCTTAGATTTTCTTTTATAAACAAGTCAAAAGACTACAGTATTTGAAAACAGTTAACAGTCATCCAGCATGACTTAAGTGACTATGGCAACACAAGGTTCTGGTTCTGAGTGTTCTGGCTACTCCTATATGCTATTACAGTAGACACTAAGATTAAAACTCCTAGAAGAGTAAGCCCTTCTCTCAAATTAAACCTTCTTGGTAACTATGGTACTCTCCTTACCTATTATACAAGACTAGTGTCCAAAATTAATAACAAATATAACTACTCAGTGACCTAGACTCCTGGCAACCCAGTCCCCTCTTTCTGGTAAGAGTACATACAGGTCAGCTCCCTGGGACAGGTTTTAGTAGTGAGAACTACATTTACAGGAAAAGGAGTTTAAAACTTGCACTCTTTTAAAACAAAGATGTCCATACATCTAGGACTCAAAGCCAACTTGCAACAGGTTTGCATGCAATCAGAATCAATTCCTCAGAGAGCTATTTTAAAGCATTAGTGAGAAGCCAATGTTCAAGCGCAGCTTCAGGATGCCAAGATGAATTTTATATTGATACTTAAGTTGGTGCTACAAATAAGAGAAAGTCATTTAAGAAAGAAGGGAGGGAGAGAAAATTGAGTTTGGATACACCACTGCATCTCCTGGTTGGGTAGTCCTCATTAAACTAGAAGCTGATGAACTACATTTCCTTCCATTCGACTTCTGTGCTGCATAAAGGAATGCCATCATTCCTTGGGGCAGAGAATTTTGCCCTGTCAGAGCTTTGTTTTGTGTGTATCAGTTTAGAATCACAGAATGGCTTGGGTCTGAAGGGACCCCTTTAAAGTCCATCTAGTCCAACCAACCTTCTCATGGGCAGGGACATATTTTACTACATCAGGTTGCTCAAAGGCCTGTCTAGCCTGGTCTTGAACCCTTCCTGGGATGAGGCATCCACAGCTTCTCTCGGTAACCTATTACAGTGCCTCATCACCCTCACAGGGAAGAATTTTTGCCTTACAACTAAAGTCCTTCAGCTTAAAGCCATTAGCTCTTGTTCTATTCCTTCCAGGCCCCAGTAAAACTTTTATGCACAGTGATCACAGAAACAGACTCTAAAGGGACTTCAAATCACTTCACCCTCTACAACCCCCAAAAATCTAGCAATCTGCATTCATGTTACTGATGACAATTTGTTTATAACCTGTTCTTTAAAACCCACAGTGTTACTCCATAACTCAGCCAACAGTCTAGTTTATGCTTTGTATGACATTATATTAGGTTTTACATTCAACATTGAGCTTAACTCTTTTTATTGCTACCTATTAATAAA
>VZTU01007802.1:1333-19794 GCA_013400835.1 Zapornia atra | reverse complement strand
ACTGCATGTTTCTATTGTATACTGGGGTTTGAAACATGTGCCAATGGATGCAACAATTCCATTAGGAGATTCTACACTGGCAGCCAATGTAAACATAGTTGGCATCCAATGCCTAAAGCGCTATCTATGGTGATACTGCAGAGGAAGAGAAGTTTTCATCAGACTATAAAAAGCTACAAGATGCCAGTTGGCTAACTGTCCTAGAGTATGCGCTGCTTCTCAACACATTCTTCTGGGTCAAAGTATTTGAAATACTTTTGGCAAGAAAGTCTATCATCAGTACTGCCATCATCACCATCATGGAGTCACTAGTCTTAATCAGTAATACATTTCTGGCAGCCTACTAGCATATAAACCTTTGAATCCACAAGATTTTGTATTTTAACTATGAAAATCAAGAAATTAAAACAGGTTTGAACTGAGTTAATAATCCAGACACTTAGACTTTTTTCCTTCTTGAATTCAGATTTTAAAATAATCATTTAGGCTGAAATGCTGATCTGACTCCAGCCATAAAAAACTGAAGATCCTAGTCTAAAATAATCACTTTATAAATTGATAGCATTACAGGACAGTTCTACACATCACATCTGCAAATGGCTGCCTTTTTACTACTGGCAAAAGAATGTGCCAATACAGCTACTGTAAACTAAATATTTTAACTTTAGACTGTTAAAATTTTATGTGAAAAATGTAATTTGCTGTTTTAAAATGCCCACAGTAGAAAAGGACAAGCTTGTTCATCACTGACTTAAAAACATCCTGTAGCTTGGTCGCTACAACAATTAACTGCCGAGATTTTTATCCTGGTTATTCTGAAGTTCATATTAATGGTTTTGCAGATCTAAAGAATGTATAAAAAAGTCCCATCTTCCAGGGAGAATTTCCAGGCAGTAGTTTATGTTGCTGCATGACCTGGTGTCTCCAGTACCACTGTTTTATAAAATACTTGGCTTGATTTTCTTTTTTTTTTTTTGATTTGTAAAACATTTTTTCCCTGTGGAAATACAAAAGAAGACTACTGCTGAAGAGTTATAGTGTGGCTTTGTTGTTTGCTTTTTTTCCTTTGTATCAATGGGCTTTTCACTATGCTATAACCTTAAGCAATTTGTCCCATCCCTTACTTCCTTGCCTTTCCATTTCCTTTTCCTTTCATGCCTCTGACAGTCAGACTGTAGCTTATAGCACTTTGAACACTACTGTAGTTCTTTGATCTGGTGCTTAGCCAGTGAATTTACACTGCATGGTGAACTGAAGCAAACTGCCTCAGTATCCTGAAGTTGGTAAAATCCTGGCACTAAAAATGAACTCTATTCTTCCATTAGGCTGAGCTTGTCATCTAATGGGAAAACAGCATCTATTTTATAAGTGTTCTAGGAAGCCTAATAAGATGCTCACTATAAAAGAAATAGTTCTGAAAGTATGGACATATCTGAACTGAAAGTACTTATCACTAACTGATTCCTATTTTCTGTGTGAAACTGGTATTTCTTTCCGAGCTTCTCTCTTTATTTTCCCCTTATGGAATTTCTACTTTTCTTGGATCATAAATCCATATGATTGCACAGATCATCTGGGTGCCTTGGCAAGTCTGATACTGCAAAAATTGGGTTAGCCTGCTTTACTTAGGCTGTTATGAAATGTGTGTGAAGCCTACAGAAGCCTTTTAGGAGATAGCTGTGAGCACTTCCAATATCATAAGCTTACAATCAGTTACTCAGTTTAAGATTACTTTTAAAGGTCCTTTGGATTCACTTTTTGTTGATAGGCTTTTTCATATTTTCCATATTTCAGCTTGTGAGTAGCTTGCACTAAAATATGATGGCTGGAAAATGCAGTCCCTGAACTCAGGTATCAGATTATTTTTCTGAGTTTGAAAGCAAAACATGACATTTTCCTAGATAACAAAGGAAAAGTCCTACATTATTGGACAAATCTGTCATAGTGTCCTGCTAAACAGAAGTTTGGAAACACATTGTTATTGTTTCAGGGCATAATTAGTATGTTGAAATTACAGATATTGAAGCAGATATTTTTCAATTACAATTATAGTCAGTTTTATTTACGACTTTAAAATATGAATAGAATTATCCTCTGAAATTAAGCAAAAATAAATCATTGCTTTTATGCAGATCTGTATATATTTCTATATTGAGTGTAGACGACTGGCTCATCTAAATGAGAGAATTGCAAAACCAGCTTAATATTTTTCTAGCATATTAAAGAAAATCCTATTGATTTCAGTTAATATATGCTTCAATGAATATTCAGTACTCCTAAGAAGTGATTCATTCCTCTTCCAGAGAGTTTTCCTCATAAATAGGCAACATAAAAGCGCAATATTGTTATTTCTTAATGACAATAAAATATTTAGGAGATATTCACAAGAGAAATATACAAAGGCTCAAGAATAAACAATTTGTGAAACTCTCTGAAAATCAGAGGATTTTTAAACCTTACAATATTATCTTCCAGACTATTTGTCATTGTACTATACCTTGAAATATGAAGGAATTTATTATTAATTGAACCAATATTCTAGAAAGACAGACCAAATTGTCCATCTGAATTTCTGCTCAAGAATTTAAGATTTATTTATATAAAGGACTTTGATATCACTGGTAGATCATCACGCAATTTTGCTTCCTTTAAACTTTAGCTTTACTTCTCATGAATTACACTTTATTCTGGAATTACATGTAGTATTTATGCATTCATGGTTTTTATATGTCAACTAGACCTTATGTGTGTGCTTGTCTTGTAGTCCTTGGTCTTCAGTGGATTAGACTCCCCAGACCTTAAAACATCAAAAGACCGATGAAAGTTTTATTCCTAAACTGCACTAACGTTTACATTTTATACCCCAGGTTATGGTGTAATATTCTACAAGGAAGATAGAATAGGACAAATTGGTAGCTCGTAGCAGAAACCAAAATTCTCTTCAAATGAATAGGCATCTAACAGAAGAAGTGAAAATAAAGATGCTACCTTGTAAAATGTATTTGAACCCTGAGTGAATTTAGAATGAAATTGGTTGTTCTGCTTGAGGAAAAGAAAACAGGGAACAAATGCTATAAGAAACATCCTTCAAACCAGGATATACTGAGCTGGGAGTGAAAAGTACTGTCTATGTCTATGCCAGCTCTCTGAACCACATACTTGTGTTATATAAGAAATCTGAGATACAGAAGATGTCCAAATCCCAAAAAAATTACTTAATGCAAGCTTACAATGACAATTCTCAGTATACATTACACACAATAATCTTTACTAGAAAATATAGGAATAATGCTTTGAAAAGTTCTCCTCTGTAAATAAAAACCCTCTGAAAATTCCATTAATTCTGATCTTCACTCAATTCTCTGAACTGTCAAATAAAATAAAACCCTCCCCTACACAGATCTTTAAAGTCTACTTACTTCAGACAACTTCAGCAATGTTAATTTAGGAACACAATCTTAGATGCACACACACACACATATATATAAAGCAACAAGCTAAGCTCTACTTCCTTCTGGTGTTTCACTCTGTCTAAACACACCTGTTAAAAAAAAAAAAAAGTAAAAAATTACATTTAAAATTATCTTTTCTTTCAGAATTATTGAATATCTAGTCATTGTTTCATTATGTGATATACCTACAAGATTAATGAACTGTCATGGTTCTTTTTTATGTCACCAGTTGTCTCCATTGTGTTTTTGATGTATTATTTAAACACAGTACCTGAAAACCTGATCTTTTTTTCTAGATAAAATTCTTACTGTCCTCGTTCCTACTAAAAAAAAATCATTTGAAAGTCAAAGCTATTTCATCTTCAATCCTAACCAAGGAAATAGGACACTACTTTACTGTTAGTAAGCTGGAAGGTAACAGCTTTTAGAAAGAAAGGAGCTTATGCTCCCGTGTGAACCCACCTGGAGTACTTTGTCCATCTCTGGGGTCCCCAGTACAGGAAAGATGTAGAGCTGTTGGAGCAAGTCCAAAGGAGGGTTATGAAGATGATCAAGCGGCTGGAGCATTTCTCCTATGAAGACTTCATTTCTCCTATGAAGACTTGTTCAGTCAGGAGAAGAGGTGGCTCCGGGGTGACCTTATTGCAGTGTACCAATACTTAAAGGGTTCATACAGGAAAGTGGTAGAGGGACTGTTGACCAGGGAATGTATTTATAGGACAAGGGGAAATGGCTTTAAGATGAAAGAGGGTAGGAATAAATTCTTCACTATGAGGGTGGTGAGCTACTGGAACAGGATGTCCAGAGAGGCTGTGGAAAGCCCCTCTCTGGAGGCATTTATTCTGTGATTCTTGATGTATGTATATTTATTTATAAATAGAATTATTTATTTAATATTATTGTAAAATTTTTGCAACGATTCTCAGGTGAGTCATGAGTGGCAGCATTAATATACTCATTAATATAATGCATAAATTCAGAACCAGATATTATATCTCCTGTTAATATATTCCCTGATTTCCAGCAGTGACTCCCTGAAGACACAGGCATTCAAGTTATGAACTTTCAACAGCATTTATCTGTACAGAGAATATTTTTTTTTTATTCTTCCAATGTACTCAACCCATCACCTTAGCTGTTCACATAAAAGAATTTGGGATCATCTCTAGTAGAAAAGAGAAGAGTCACTTCTATATGTAGCAGACG
Organism: Zapornia atra; assembly: GCA_013400835.1. Taxonomy (NCBI): domain Eukaryota; kingdom Metazoa; phylum Chordata; class Aves; order Gruiformes; family Rallidae; genus Zapornia; species Zapornia atra. The sequence goes on along the minus strand of VZTU01007802.1, from coordinate 15,136 downwards.
GAGGATTTATGCTCTTGTAAATCACACCTGGTATCTCTGTGAGGGGTATTATTTCAGAAAAATCTTACAGGTTTTACTATTTTTGTGCATAGTAAACTAGGAGAAAAAAAGTTTTATGTGAAAACAAAAAACCAAAAAATCCCAAACCACCAACCAACAAAAAAGGTGGTTGCTTATATACTGCTATATTTTATGGGTTTAAATGGCTTTCTTTTTTTGTTTTTCCCCCCCTTATACTGCTAAACATAAAGTAGAAATTATTCTTTACTGCATAAGGCTCACAACGCATAATTATGTATTTATTAGTAAAAAACACATCAATATTGTGTTCACTTGGGTTTCTCTTTCTAATTAGCTTTTTTTTCCCCTCCTCTCTTTTCTTTCCTTTATACTTTATCACCTTACATGGAAATGGAATTCAGATTCATGCACATTAGGCAGGATTTAGTTCAGCTGCCTACTCACAGAACACCAGTGCCATTTTTGTTGTTAGATTTTTTTTGTCTGTCCATCAGTTTCTGTTTCAGAACTGTACATGTCTCCTAACAGCATTGTGGTCAAAACACCATGCACTGAGATGGCTTGTATGCTCTAGGGCAACTAAAATTGAGGTAGGTACCTACATTTAAGTCAAATTATTACATTTATGGTCAATACAGTCACCGAGACTCAAGCAATTTGGTTAAATGTGTTCATCTTATGCCATTTGTAAAACCTCCCTCCAGCTGCCACTCCAGGAAGACAGAAATCTGCTTTACGTCCCATCTGTCACTTTAGTTTGTATTTCTTGGATATCCTAGAATATCTCAAATGGCATCAGAAGCTTATGTTTAGGCAGTTGAATTAAGTCTATGCAGGCTAGAAAGCTCTTCAGCTGACTACATTACATGTCTCCTAAAGGCCCTACTGAATAATTCCTCAGGTTTCCTCAGCTCCACTTTAATATAGACTTGATTCATTTTCCCAAAATAGGTACACAGTCCATTTGAAATGCTTCCCCATACTGGTCTTTTGTTCTGCTAGCTCCACACAAAGACCTTGGATATCATGAAAGATCTCATCTGACACTAAACACCTGCACGTGGCAAGTGGACAAATTTCCAGATCCCGACAGGCTATGACAGCATAGATATCTCACATGTCAATATGCACATGTGTATTATTTGACTATAGTTGCTCACTTCAGGTGCATACACTTATGTGTCTGGGTGGCATAGGGAACTCACTCTGATCCATTTTTTTTGGTGCCAAAGGCTACATACATTTCTGAAGCTCTTGTTTCATAACTGTTAGCCCAATGGAATATCTTGACTACTCCAAGATGTCTCAAATGCCAGTAGATGTCTATATTTGAGCAAAACACCCCCAGCCCCATCTGACTACACAGATGACACCAAACTGAGATCTGTTCATAGCCTAGAGACTAAGAGTGCTAATCAAAGGGACCTCAACAGTTCGAAGACATTGTGAACAGAAACCTTATCATGTTCAAGAAAGACAGATGCAAAGTCCCATACCTGAGATGGAATAACTCAATGAAACAATACAAGCTAGGCACCATCCTGCTAGAAAGCCAGCTAAGCACCACACAGCCACTCACTCCCTATTACCACAACAAGATGGGGGAGAGAATCAGAAGAGTAAAAGTGAGATAAAGACAGCTTAATAAGTAAAGCAAAAGCCACGCTCACAAGCAGAGCAAGACAAGGAATTGCTTCGCTACTTCTCATTGGCAGGCAGGTGTTCAGCTATGTCCAGGAAAGCAGGGCTCCATCATGTGTAATGGTTACTTGGGCATACAAATGCCATAATTCCAACAATTCCCCTCCTCCTTCTTCTTCCCCCAACCCCTTATATGCTGAGCACAACATTATATGGTATGCACTATCACTTTGGTCAGTTTGGGTCAGCTACTCCAGACGTGTCCTTTCACAACTTCTTGTACACCCCCAGCCTACTCACTGATGTGGTGGTGTGAGAGGCAGAGAAAGCCTTGACTCTGTGTAAGCACTGCTCAGCAGTAGCTAAAATGCCTCTATACTGTCAACACTCTTCAGCCCAAATCCAGTTGACCCATACAACTAAAAATAATCTTCTGGAGTATTTTTGAACCTGTTCCATTTAGAGCTATGGTAGACAATGTCAATTTTTCATTTGGGTTTGTAATCTGAAGTTCTCATAGTTTAAAATGGAAGAAAACACTGGTCAGATATTGCCCCCACTGACTGTGAGATTTATAGTCAAAGTACTAGAGCCTGAACACTTTAACATTCACATTTGCTGTAACCATGTCATTAGAATTTGATGTTTGATCTGTGGAGCAAGTAATTATTAGGGCAGGAAGAGTAGCGAGGGAAGTGATATTGAGTATTTTATTATGAATAGTAACATTAGCTAACAGTGCTCAAAGCATGAACATAGCTTAGGAGAATAAGAAATAGCTTCAAGTACAATTGGTCACATTTATGAGTTCACACTTCACTGTCTAGGCATATTCTCTAATACTTGCTCTGAATATATTTCAACACAAATTCCAGAGAGTAAACTCATCGATGAAATATGTACACCCAATATATAAAGAAGCATGCATTTTTGCAAAACCAAATAATTTCTTCATTCAGGATTATCTGAAGTATTTGGTGAATTTTTGTTTATGGAAAAATAAACAATAAAAAAAAATGTTATTTGCTAGGGAAAACTAGCAAATAACACAACTTCTGTAATCAACTGGTTCTATACATTCAGTCCATTTTTTCCTGAACATTATGCTCAGTCATGGCCAATGTTCTAGTACCACAAAAACTTTTTGAGACCTCACAGGTTTGGCTTTTTTTTGTTTTGTTTTGGTTTGGTTTTGGTTTTTCGTTTGTTTTTTAAACATAACCGTTACAACAGTTCTTCAAATAAATTTCTGTCTTTTATAAATACCTGAGAAAGAGTCCTTATTTTCTAAAGGTATTTGAGATTTAACTCAGACCTATGTACTGCATACTGCCCTATCATAACAAAAATCAACTTTCTATAGTTTGTAAATACAAATGGCGTGATAAACATAAATGATCTTCTGGGAATATCCAGAAGATATACAAAGGAAATACCATGTCCCTCGGGCAGCTGACAAAAGGACATGAGATAAGTCACAGACACAGTAAAATTCACTTCTGAATTTCAGACATCCAAACACAAGCATCTATAGCTATATGAGATGTCCTATAACATCTTGTACTATTGCAACTTTCTCTCCTGACCTGTTATGCTACATCATTAAGGTATGCCACTTTTTTGCCATTATACTGTTGTGCAGCTTTCCCATGGATCCAGTCTATCTACACTTTAGGTTCCTGGTGATTCTAAAATGTGAAGTTTTTTAAAAATTAGTGGAACAATAGCCCTTTCATTGCTCCCAGAAACAGGTACTGTCCTCCTAAATTTAGTTTCAGGAAATGGGATTTTACCTAAATCTTCAAATAAACACATTTTTCTTTATTGAATGCATATTCTTTGAATGACATATTCACATTTACCAGACCCAGGGTGGATGGCATGGGGTCCTGGGTCAGGGTAGGGGGGAGCCTCAGAGAGGCTGGGAAGGGGCAGGGAAGCCTGAGTGCCCACAGACCCTTGCAAGTGTAGCCCAATCTAATCTTAGAAAGCTGAAACTAAAAAGTATAATACACCAGGGCATATTTCAAATCTATAATAATATATAATTCATAATATAGCACTTCATACACCATAATAATGTATAACATATAATTCGATATAATTATACCTTTATAATAATGTATAATATATAATTCTATAATAAATTATAGAATTATATAACTTATTATATAGTTATGTGTATCAAATTTATCATGTCTGTTTGGAAAGAAGTCATAAAGGAAGGGGGGATTCTTGGGAAAAATAAAACTTTTAAAAATATTTACATGAAGAGGAGTGTTTGGCCTATGAGGAGGTTATTCTTAATAGAAGGTAAATCAAATAGCTAGATGTTTCCTTTTTGGAAATTGTTTTCCCACATCTTTACTCAAGTAATGAAACTCATAACTCATGCATATGGAAGTTTCCCTAAATCTTTCTACCAGTTAATCTGATTTTTACACTTGTGCTGTGTGCAGCTTAAACCTGTTCTTTGGAGAACTTTACCATGTAATTTCTCAAGAAATGCTCCAAGTAGCACAATGAACATCAATGTCACAGTGAATGTTAGTGGCACAATGGAGCCAATGTACCTGGCTATATCCAGAAGTGAAAAGCCTCTTTTTGGTTCTTCTCCTACAATCAATGTTTATGTATTCTGTCTCCAACTCAGAGTTTTAGTCATCACTTGGTACAACCAGCTGGCTTACGACGTCAAGTTCTTTAAAGAAGCATGAAGCATAAACCAAACATATTTTAAAAGCATACAATTTAATCTGAAGAACAAAAAAAAAATATTAACTGCCAGTCTTATTGCATAATTATGTTTTTCATAATTATATATAGAATTACATTTAAACTTATGAAAGAATGAACTTACAGAGACAATTTTGGAATATGCAACTGCATGCAAAAAAAATCATTTATAGAAACTTTAATTTTGCTGCTTTAAAAATAGTCGTTTCCTTTATTATTAAAATCAGAAAAAAATTAATATGGAAAATTTTAAACAGGTTCAGGTTTCAGAAACTTTTTGGGCAGCCCTTTCTACGTTCTTTTGCCTCCATTTTAGTAGCATATTTACACGTATGAAGCTCAACTAAAAGTAAATGAGACATGAATTTGACACTTACTTGAGGAAGGAATCAGCCTTCTGATGCTGAAAAACTGCCAGGAATAGAGGAGGCCCTATGTTTATTAATCATACTTCTGACAACTGAAGAATGAAAATGCATCTTGAAAATACCAGAGCTATTTTAGGTAACACTAATCATCCGTGATCTGGTAACGAAGACATTTACTGACAGCCAGTAATCCTGCCTCACATCTTCTCAACACTGCTGTCCTGGAACAAGTAAGAAAACCAATGCTGACTTCATCTGGTGTGCACTCTACTAGTATACCAATATAACACTTGCTTAATACTAGGATTTGCACTGAACTTCACAAAAGACTGAACCACTGACAACTTGGTTTGGGTTTTTATGGCAAGGTCTTGGTAGCAGAGGGGCTACAGGGAGGGATTATGCAAAAAAGCTTCTAGAACCTTCCTATTGGTTTGATAGAACCATTACCAGCATACTCCAAGATGGACCCACCACTAGCCAAGTCCAAGTCAATCAGGGATGATGGTAGCAACTCTGTGACAAGATATTTAAGAAAGAAAAAATAACCCCAAAAATTAGCATCAGCTTTTGCAGCCAGAGAGAGGAGTGAGCAAACGTGAGAAACTTTGCAGACAGTGCAAAGTGAAGGAGGTCAGTGAAGAAGGAAGGGGAGGAGGTACTCTAGAAGCCAGAGCACAGATTCCCCTGCAGCCTGTGGAGAAGACCATGGTGAAGCAGGCTTTCTCCCTGCAGCCCATGGAGCATAATGGGGGAGCAGAGATTCTTCATGGGGGAGCCCATGGAGAACCTAACAGTGGAGAAGTGGAGCCACCTGAGGTAAGCTGTGAGCTTGTGGAAAGCCTGCACTGGAGCATGTTTGATGACAGGACTTGTGACCCTGTGGGGGATTCATACTGGAGCAGTCTTGGAAGACTGCACCCTGTGAAAGGGACCCACACTGGAGAAGTTCATGAAAAGCTGCAGCCTGTGGGAAGGGCTCACATTGAAGAAGTTTGTGGAGGACTGTCTCCTGTGAGAATCTCCCTGCACTGGAGCAGGGGAAGAGTGTGAGGAGTCCTCCATCTGAGGAGGAAAGAGTGGCAGAGACAATATGTGACAGACTGACCTCAATCTCCATTCTTTGCCCCACCCCCGTGCCACTGAAAGTGAGGAGGGAGAGAATTCAGGGGTAAAGATGAGCCTGGGAAGAAGGGAGGGGTGTGAGGAGGTTTTTCAAGATTTGGTTTTATTTCTCATTACCCTACACTGATTTGCTTGATAATAAAGTAGATTTCTTTTTTTTTTTTTTTCTAAGTTGAATTTGTTTTGCCCATGACATAACTGGGGAGTGTTCTCTCCCTGTCCTTATATCAACTATGAGCTTTTTGTTATAATTTCTCTCCTCTGTCCAGCTGGGGAGGAGAATGATAGAGTGGCTTTGGGGGGTACCTGGCCTCCAGTCAGGGTCAACCCACCCCACAATAACAATTGTTATCTTCCCAAAGTAACAAAAGATCAATCAAGGTTTATTAAAAGAGACAAAAATAAAAAATAAATGCTAAGGTTAAGACATAAATCTTTCATAAACATAATATTTCATTGAATAAATATATAAAATTAAACTAACCCATATAGCTGTTGCCCATACTGATCAGTCAGACAAGCCTACATGGTAGAAGAAAAACATCGGGCAAGATGTATTATTTTGTTGTTTATTTTGGGTTTGCTTGGGGGTTTTTTGTGGGTGTTTGGAATTTTTTGTTTGTTGTTTTCATTGGGATTTAGTTTTTGGGGTTCTTTTAATAGCAAACAGAATGACGGATGATACAGTGGTGAGAGTTGTTTTGGTTTATTTTTAATAGAGGTCCTGCCTGTTTCTTTTATTATACAGAAACTAGATACTAGACACCAGTCACTTATACCTTTACACAAAATGCCAAGTGGGTCATAGAACAAGTCCAGACTATTTTACAGTTAGTGCAGCTTTGGTCCAGATCAATCAGTGTTTTCTTGTAGAAAACTCAGGCATTCCTGAGACTTATCACAAGAAAGCATTATTGCTAAGGTGTTTGCTCCTATGTGTTTCAACAGAGCAATCCTATTTTGCAGAGCAAGAGATTATAGTTGTGTGGATAAAATTATTTCCATGTCATTTGGCCTCAGGGCCAAAGAACCATGCCATTCTTATTTTGCTTGGATATACGTAGAATTCATCCCTCCAAAGCCATAAGATACCAAATTTGCTCACAGCCTATTTCAAATCTAATGCTTAATATTTTGCAGAAAGATGTCTGTCAGCACATCAGTAGGATGTGTTTTGCCTTCTCTAGTCAGTAAGCAGAGAACTGTTTCTGTTGGATAACGAATTCTAGTAAAGAGAAACATTAAGAGCTGTAATTTTACTTTGTTTCATATGTCGCATTATTGCATGTAATATTCCTATATACCATGTAACTTGCAATTGTGAATATAATGTTGCAGCTGCTTCCACAAATAAAAGTCTGTCTCAGGAAAATAATAATTAAAAAATGGCATCTGAATAACATAACAAGGAATGATACATTTTCAGTTTAGGTAAGTGCAGGAAACTACAGATATGTAGTAAGAGAGTCTTATCAAAAATACCTGCCTGCTAGGCCAAATTTTCCACCTCCACATAATGTAGCTCAAATTGTAGACAAAATGTATATTCAAATTCAATGTATATTTCATGTGATACCAAACTGTTTGATTTGGAGTCATATGTACTGTAATCAACTGTGCATTGAGCTAAACTGTAGGCCTAAAATTAAATGGGAAGTTGTCCCCCTCATTTCATCTAGACTAAGGAACTCAAAAATGCTTCCCAGCTTCTTTCTGTTTCCTTAGTTCCACCCCTCAGTGGAAGGAGTTCTCCAACACACTAGACTCCTCTGCATCACACATATGTAGGTTTTCCTCAAGCTAGATAAACTGAAGTGAAATAGACCTACAGCATTTACAACCAGTCTGAGTGTTTAGTATCCTGAAGCATGCTGTGACACAGCTCAGAAGCTATGGACATAACCTGTGAATGCCTATTGTTAGAACATTAAATGTCTATGATTAGGTAGAATATCAGCACTCTTGTGAGTACTACAGGAAAACTTTCTTAAGTAGCATCTGGGCAGTTCTCATCCTCACAGAATGTATAGCTAGCAGGAGTGTTTTACATAAGTGGAATAAGTTATATCAATATGTATTTGATATTTCAAAAAAGAATTTGCAAGAAACTTGGTTGCAAAGCATTCCTTCTTTGACAAAATTAACTCAGGCAGTCCGTGTGTCTGCTATACTTATACTGCTTTCTACACAATTTAGCGCTAAAAATGAGTAACAAGAAGAATAATGTAATCATTATATAATTTAATTGGAATTTATCTTAACTACAACAGAATTAATTCTCCTTTTATTTGAACTGTCAAAGTTGGCAAAAATAAAATCTTTAAATTTTGTGGTTAACACATACGAAAATCTGCTGTTATGCTCAGATGGCATTTTCAAGGTACTTAAAAATAGTCTTTCTTTTTCATATATATATGTATATATATAAGGAGGTTGTGGTTTGTTGGGTTTTTTTTTTTAAATTCATTGGCACACTGAGCCACACAAACTGTGCAGGTTGAATTTAGAATTCAATAGATACGATAGCTTATCTTAGCACCTACAGAATACCATAATGCAAAGTATCACATAAAGGAGGAATATTTAAAGAAACAATCACACCTGCATTTGTTTGATGACTGGTTAATAAAAGTCACTAAGTAATGCAAACTGAACATATTTGTGTAACTTTAAATATTAATACAAAGCTAACCAAAGCTGAAATGCTCAACATCTTACCAGGTCCTTAAGCAGTCTCATTATTGTAGTATGCATTTCCCAGTTTGCTACTATATTATTATTATTATACTGAAATTATTCTGGAAGTATTTTCTAATGATGCATTCCTTTTAAATATTAATTTCTTATTCATATCCCTTATCAACATCAGTACCTCCTAAAACAAGTAGAAGGAATCATATTTTGTGATAACCTTTAATTTGAACTTTTTCTGATACAGGGGCCTCCTCTGTTCTGCCTAAATAAAAAAGTTTTAATTTTATTCTGCAGAGCTTTTTTTTGCATTCCCAAGAAAGTATTTTTAGTTCCCTCCCTCCCCAATCAAATTAATTTTATCAGGCATAATTTAATTAGCATCATTTATGGTACATTGCATGTAAAATTAATGACTACATCAGTAAATAAGTACATCAAACAACTAACCATATGTTATGAACTGCACTAACAAAAAAAATGTGTTATACATTTGGCCAGAGCAGGTATATATTGTTTTGACTTTAAATGGCTTCTTTCCTTTCTCCTTTATCTAGCAGTCATTAGACAGGTACTAATGCCAGACCTTTTCTTTTGTATGGCTGGCATTACAGCAGTGTCAGCAATGGTGATGTGTCAACTGCTGGCAGATTGCCAGGGCATCACTGCTGTTTCTGTGCTGCTGCACTGGACAGGCTGGAACTGCAGTATGAACTTGAGTAAAAAGAAATGTGACCTATGGATGAGTCCATGGGGGAGCAGGACACCGCAAAGTGTAGCCATCAATAAGTCTGCACCAGAGTGGATATATCTTGAAGTGTTTGTGGCCCTGATTATGTCTATGCCACAGCAGGTATACCTTTGAAAGGATGGTGGCCAAAGAGTAAGTCCGTGCTGAAGAAGGTACGCCTTGAAGTATGGGGCATATGAGACTGTGTATGAGATCGTGCTAGAGGAGCTCACAGCATGTGGCTGTGAATAAATCCATGATAGAGCAGGTTTACTTCTCAAGGAACTGTAGCTGGAGAAGGTGCACCTCAAAGCAACTGTGGCTGTGATAAGTCTGTGTCACAGCAGGTGAGACTGTGACTCATAGATATGGCTCTACTTGGACAAGTACACGCCTAAGGGACTGCCATCTGTGGATTAGTCCAAGCTGGAGCAGGGGCAAGGGGAGGAGTTCATTGCAGTTTTAAACTTGATGGTCTGGTTCTAAGGGACTAGGATGGACTGCAATGGACACTTAAATTGTTTTAACTCATGGTTAGGGTTACATATTGTATGTACCAAGTAACTCCATGTAACACACCACCTCTCCTGTGTGACCTATAGTGACCTATAGTGACCACTATAAAAGATGGAGTCAAAAGTCACAGGCTAAATGAAATCAGTAAACATTTTGTGGACATTTTCTAAACATTTCACAGGTGTGTTCCATAGCCTGAGAGGATGATATCTGTGCATTATGTCAAAAGATGGGGATGGGGAGTGATGGTTAATGAGATGGTTTTGGACAGTGTGGGATCTGAGGTGACCTAAATAGTATGGAATAAGGGGTGGAAAATGTGGCTGAAATAGAGTTAATTTTCTGCGTAGTTGCTAGTATGAGGATAAGTTTTGGATTTGTGCTGAAAACAGTGGTGATAAGAGTTTTTTAGTTACTGCTGAGCAGTGCTTATGCAGAGTTGAGGACTCTTCTGTTTCTCACACACCCCACCAGTTAGTAGGCTGGGGATTCATAGGAAGCTGGGAGGGGACACAGCCAGAACATCTGACCCCAACTGATCAAAGGGATATCCCATAAAATATGACATCATGCTCAGAATATAAAGTTGGAGCAAGAAGGAGAAAGGTGTGGACATTTGGAATGATGGTGTTTGTCTTCCCAAGTAACCATTACTTATGATGGAGACCTGCTTTCCTGAAGGTGGCTGAACATCTTGTAGATGGGAAGTGGTGAATAAATGCCTTGTGCTTTGCTTGTGTGTGTGGGCTTTGCTTTACTTATTAAACTGTCTTTATCTCAACCCACCAGTTTTCTCACTTTTACCCTTCTGATTCTTTTCCCCATCCTGTTCAGAGGGATTCAGTGAGAGGCTACATAGTGCTTAGTTTCCAGCAGGGGTTAAACCACAACACCCTCCATTTCCATCACATGCACACATTCCAGAGTTTTGTAGTATACATTTCTTTACCTTACGTGTTATCTCTAGTAACCTTAACTGAAAACCCAAATTCTGACCTCATTTAAAACTAAAGAAAAATATAGATTTGTCTAAAAAAAAAAAAACCAACCAAAACCAAATGCCCCCCCCCAAAAAAAAACCCTAAAACACCCCACACTTTGAATTTCTGCACAGCTTATAAAAAAATGAAGTATGTTCTTAAATTTTCCCCTTCAGAGGCAAGAGAAAGACAGCCTGGAAGACTGAGTTACATCATCACAGACCAATAATGGATAATTTCTCTTTTCATGTTCAGCAAGGAATTATTAATATGAACACTTTCATTAGTTTATCCTGAAGTCTCATTGAACCATCAGCTGGGAACAGCTGGGCACAAGTAGATATCTGGTAAGGTACACAAATACTTCCACTTGTAGTGAAGAGTATCTTTATATTATTCTCTCTAATAGATATATGGGTATCATCGTAAACACACATGAATGTCTGTCTGTGTGCACACCATGTCTATTTCTGTTTCTGTGCATGTGAGTGTGAGGAACACAAAGTATCCTAACAATTGATAGATTCCCATGTAATTTGTTTACTAGATGTTACTCCATTTATTTATTTTTAATTTTTTAAATCTTTATCTGATATATTTATTTACAGAGGAAATCAAAGTGTTGTTGTAATTATGCCAGCACATGGCAAATGCATCCTTCCTTTAAGTATAAAAATCCTTAATTAGGTGTCCATGGCACACATAAAAGAGAAATCTAACAGTATTTTCCCCTGTATTTCTCTGTGTGGAATCCTGTCATATGAAGAAACTCAATGTCTAAGAAACTGCACAAAACACAGTCATATCCTGTCTTTTTTCTCCGCTCCTCAGATTCTGAATATATTCATAAGTATTTTTTGTTAGCATCTTTTCCAGTTTCCTATTATTTTCTTTAATACTACTTCATCTAGGTTGTTTCTATATGGATATTCTTGAAAGTAATATTCTTGAACAATATTCTTATGTAATTCATTGAATTAGTTTAATTCTATGTTATTCATATATTAGTGAACTAATATATATATACATACAAAAATATTTCATAGAACATTATGTGTCTTAACAGCCTCTATAAAAAGAAGAGGAAAAAAGAAAATCTTTCACTCAATTTCATTATGTCTTGTCCTTCCAGAAAATTTGTTTTTGATAATGTTTATCTGAAATTTAGTGGGTTATATTTTGCAAATGATTTTTACATCCCAAGATGCATTATAGAAATCCTGAAACCGGAAAACAAGAAACAGGAAGTCGATTTACAAAAAGACTACAATGATGTACGTGTCTTAAAATACTATGCCCAAACCAAAACGTGCCCATCATCTTTTAAAAATATACATCAGAGAGAAAAAACATTGTAGGGGTATTTCATGCATCATTGTAAGGGATCTTATTTTTGAGACGCAATCAGAAACAAATTTCTTTCTTTCATGAAATAAAAATTCTTCTTAAATCAAAAAACTACATTGATCAGATCTTTGAAGGTTATTCATTCTCAAGAACAACTAATTTTACTTTTTTTCTCCATATTTAACTTTTTTCCATTTTGTCTTTTTTAAATTATGAAAATGTATTAGATTTAACTGTTAGAATGTAGATTTTTTTTTTAAAAACATGCACAAGTTAGCTTATAAAATTGTTTAGGATATTGTAGAGATCTAGAAACCAAGAATCAAGTATATCCTTTGCATGTTTTTGTCAGGCAGAATGGATTGAGTCACACAAACATGCAGACTGTGAAAAGGGGTGAGAGCTGTGCTAATGGAAGAGAAGCTTCAATTACTGACTTTTACATTAATTTATATGGCTTCCTGCCTGTAGCAAGCCTAATAACTCAATAAGAGATAAAACATTTAAAATAAAAGGCCAATGGACTAAATCCAGGCTACTGAATGTAATCCCCAGCAGTCTTTTTAAAATCTAATACTGCTATGAGATGTCAAATAATCAGCTCTGCTGCCCTTAGAAAACAGTACTAACCAACAGAATTTGACCAGAGTGGTAACTAAGTTTCCTTATGCATTTCTAGTGAGTCCAAAATCCTGGATTGAACTGAAAATGAAGGTCTAAATATCTACAAAAATATGGGCTATATTTTCCAGTTAATTCCCCCACTGCAGGAAAGCAAAGAGGTGACAGAAAACAGCAATAGCTTTAGGAGGAGGCAGTATATAAAATTTAATTCCTATTAATCTACAGAAATACAAAGTTTCAGATATTTTATATGAAGAAAACCTGTATTCTGTATCTTCTAGCAGAAGATTAAATGAATTAGGCCTTATTCAACTTTCGTATTTTTAGGAATAAGAAATACAGAAAATAAAAGTAAAATTTGAATATTTTGTTAAATTTAATTTCCCATTTTCAAAATAAATCAGGTTAGAGAATTCATCTAATACAAAATGCTTTATTTCAAGACATTGGTTAGCTCCAACTCTTTTAAACTTAGAGCTTCTCTAACACTGATAATTTTGATTGAACTGATTTAGGGAGTGATTACACAAGCAGATCGAAAGGCAGATCTGAGGGTGGAGGAGTGTCTGGTGGGTGGAGAGAAGGAGATGAGCAGCTGCTCTTGAAACAGGAGAGAGCCTTAAGTGACTTTCACCGCTGTTCTTGCTGAACAAAACTGAATTTTTTGCACTTAATATTGTATAGAAGGAAGGACAGAGGAGTGCAAGGAAGGATAGGACATATGGGAGAGCAGGAGGACACTGTCAAGTACACATTTAAGCAGTTGATCTGAGACAAAGGAGAGCAACATACAGTGGGGTTTATTTTAAATCCCTGTCAATGAAAAGTACCAGAGAAAGTAGGTAACTTGCAAAACACTGACAAGTATTTAACTTGGTAATTATTCAGTATAACATGTAGACTTTTGCATAAATAAATGAGGTCTGGAGAACACATTGGTCAACTGTAGTTTCCTTAATCTTTATCACAATATCAATCAACACTGAGTTATCAGGGCAGGGAGAGGGAGGACAGCGGAAGGGAA
>VZTU01007800.1:0-21721 GCA_013400835.1 Zapornia atra | reverse complement strand
CCCAAAAAAAATCCAAAACCCAACAAAACAAACCCAAACCAAGAAGACCAAACAAGCTGAGGAACCTGATAGTCGCATGCTTGGGTACAGGTGTAGCGAAAACTGAAAGAGTTTAACCCTTCTCCAGTAGCCTGAATTCGAGTCCTTTTGTATGCAGCCTCCTCTACAATGTTAGGCAGACATTGTCTATTCGTCTGGGATATGGAAAGTCCACCTTTCAAGCCTCTTCATATGAGATGGAGTAGATTCCTTCCTTCCTCCCTCCCTCCCTCCCTTCCTTCCTCTGTTTCTCCCTTCCTCCCTTCCTCCCTTCCTCCCTTTCCCTCCCTCCCTCAGCTAAACACCGTAATAGTTTCTGCTGTTATGAAAAACCTTTTAATGAAAAAAAAATCCCAATACAGGCAACAAGAAGGGACAAAACCCTGGGATGGACATGCCAAGTGCTAGCTGCCTATCTACCAGCCAGAAAACCTGGCTGCCAGTTTCAGAGGTCATTTTGTACTTTGAATTATTTGCTAGAACAGTATGAGGGGGGAGTTACCATTATGGACAAATGCTGATCTAAACCTTCACAAACATTCAGAAAGTAATGGTCTCCTCCCCATGACCCCAAATTATCTTATTTTTCACATAAAATTTACACTGAATTTCAGAGTATTTCAGTAAATTCTATTTCACCAACAGCTCTTCCTTTTCTGCTTCTACTTTCTTGGTGTCCAACAGCAGCAGCTGTTTTCTTGGCAAAGTCATAGGTTACTCCCTAACACCTCATTGAGCTGCAGTTCCTTCTTGCACAGAATGGGCAAATATTTTTTCCAAAACAACTTCATCCATATAGGTTTAATTCTGTCCACATCTTGGTTGAGGAGGGGAGTGATTGACAGAAATACCTTCTCAATTACCACATCTTGAACCATTCTTACCTCTTCCAGGAGCTGCATCACCTTAACAGTAGAGAAAACATGACTAGAGAGTGCAACTAGGTCAGAACTTTTTTGTTGTAACAGGTTTAAACGCATCACGTAAAATATTGGCTTAAACAATTGGTCTTTTTGCTGAAAAGTGAGGATTTCAAATGGGGTGGGGGTCTGAGGAGGCAAACCCAGCATCTGTAAGATGAAAGAAAAAGGTGGAAGCTAATGTTCTTCAAAAGCATGTTTTCCATGAAGGAGCGGAGATCTGTGCGAGTTGAAGTTCACACTTAAAATGTTGATTGTCTACTTGAGTCCTTCCAAGCAAAGCTAGTAGCTTCCCCGACATCAGTAAGTTTTTACCTCTACTGACCTTCTGTATTTCTAAAATGTAGAATTATTTAGTGCTGAGGATCCAAGGAAAGTAAAATTTGATTCAAAACTGTTTTTATTAAGGTATTTTGGGGCTATAAAGTGAGTGCTTTGGGGAAAAACAGAGTTTCTGTTTCCTACCATCATACCAAGTAATGCAGTGAAATGGTTTCGATGTTCAAAAGACCTGTTGAACACACCAGTCCTATATTTATTTTGCACAGAATGTCTGGAGGTGTTTTGTTTTTCTCTCACTTAATCTATTTGTGCTATATAAGTATATTGCATCCTTTACCTCCCTCTGAATGAGAATACAGCATTTCATTATTAGGTTTGCAACTCTCAGAAATTATTCTTTGTGAAAGAAAGGAGAAACACCCCAAACTAATTAACTAATGTGCTATTTTGTTCCTTAAATTCTCCTTTTATAGTTAGTGTGCATAGAATAAAAAGCAGTCAAAACTGCCATAAGGTTTAGCACATTTCACTTGTACACCCTCTATAAATTTATCACGATAAAGAAAATTTTTCCAGTCTGAGCACATCTGTTAGAATCCCCTCAGTTGTATAGGTGCCCCAAACACTGTTTAGCCTGTTTCTCCTGCAGCTAGACTGGTTACTTGTGATATTCTCCTGTTGGTTTGTTTTACTATCCAG
This sequence comes from Zapornia atra, assembly GCA_013400835.1. Taxonomy (NCBI): domain Eukaryota; kingdom Metazoa; phylum Chordata; class Aves; order Gruiformes; family Rallidae; genus Zapornia; species Zapornia atra. Next base: position 19,781 of record VZTU01007800.1, on the reverse strand, counting down.
GCATCCCACTGCTGGGACTATACTCCCTGTTTGCTCATTTGATCATGTATAGTGTGTATAGGTTGTGGTTTAACCCCAGACGGCACCTAAACCTTATACATCTGCTTGCTCACTCCCCCAGCAGCAGGATGGAAGAGAGAGTCAGAGGAGTGAAAGTGAGAAAACTTCTGAGTTGAGATAAAGACTGTTTAATAAGTGAAGAAAAAGCTGCATGTGCAAGCAAAGCAAAACAAGGAATTTGTTCACCACTTCCCATGTTCATCCATCCCCAGGAAACCAGGGCTCCATCACGCACCATGATTACTTGGGAAGAAAAAACTTTATCATTCCCAACATCCCACCCTTCCCTTTTCTTGCTCCAGTGTTATAAGCTGTGCAGACATCTTATAGTATGGAATATCCCTTTGTTAGTTGGGATCAGCTGTCCGGCTTGTGACCTCTTCTAACTCCTTGTGTACCTCTAGCCTTCTCACTGGTGGGGTGGGGTGAGAAGCAGAAAAGGCCTTGACTCTGTGTAAGCACTGCTCAGCAGTAACAAAAACATCTCTATATTATCAACACTGTTTTCAGCACAAATCCAAATCATAGCCTCATAATAGTTACTATGAAAAAGCTCTCTATCCCTGCCAAAACCAGCACAGTATAACATACTGTACTTGATTAAGAATGCTTTTTTTGTTATTAGAAAAAGCAAAATTTCCTATATCATATTCCACCAGAAGTATTGACTATACAGTCATCTAAACCTATGTTTGCAATATATGTAATGAACATTTATGGAGCACAGATGAGAAAACTGTTTTTTCCCACTATTGCATCTACTTTAAAATATGATATTAAGCTAAACAATAAATCAGAGACAGCCCTGACATAATTCTAATTGTTATTTGATTCTCTAGAAGTCTTTTCACATAAACTGAATTTAGATGATTTCTTCACAGCCTTTTTCAGATAGCTCTAAAGATAGTTAAGCGGATGTTTTTACTGAAGATAAAAGGCAAATGCAATGTTACTCAGGAATTCACATGCCCTGCAAAGAGGGGCTTTTCCTGAGTGCCACTTTGAGTATGAGAACAGGGGTGGAGAGATGCAGAGATGAAAGCCTTTTTCAAGGGTCATTTCTGTCAGCATCACCACCTTAGCGGATCCTGGTTCACCCCCCACTTTCTGCTGCTCATTTCTGTCCCCACATGCCTCCACAGTTGTATCAGAACAAGTATTTGTGGGCTCTGCAGTGAACCAGACCAGAGAACTGCTATCTGTTAAAAATAGCAGGGTATTTTTAAGTTGTTTCAGTTTCTTGATTGAGCTCTCCACATGGCCTCCCAGCTATGCTCCCCTAACAGAGGGGGCAGTGTAAGAACAGAAGATGAGAGGCAGGAGGGCAAAAGTGAGCAGAAAGCTTAAGCTGGTGCAGCTGCTAAGTCTGTGGAAGCTCGGACTGAGCCAGGCCCAATGAAGATGACGTCGTAACCCTAAACTTTCTAAAAAAAAGGGGGTGTTGGCCAAAAGATGCTTGAATCTGAAATGCAAAAACTGAAACTGGAACTCTCCTCTGGCAAAAGATCATTTGGTCTTTGATCATTTTTTTAAAGCAGCAGACCGGCATTGGAGACATTTTCCTCTGCTATTAATTTCTGCTGATTTTAATAGGTACAAAACCATATTGGTGAACAATGGCTGAAAAACAGGGGAAATAAGTGCAAAAATGAGAAGCCTGAAACATCACTTTGTCCATTTTTCTGCTTGTCTTCATAAATTAGCATGAATCAGAAAATCAGCCCGGCAAATTATTTAATTGCAAACAGTCCTCCCTACCCATCTTGTCTGCTAGGCCAGGGCACCATCACACTTGCTTATGGGAAATCTTTCAGTAGATTCATTTAATTATACAGCATATTTGGCAGTTATATTGGCCAGCCTTTCAATATTAAATTGTCTAGTTGTCCAATCCATGTCATAGGTGACATCATTGATACTAGCAAGAATATTTTTATGCAACAAAGCTATATACTTCGGTAGGTAGTTTCTACTTTGAGAACTTTAGATTTACTTTCTTTCATAATCAAGAGCTTTATTTCAGGCATCAGAAAAAAATATTACTGCAGCTTAACACAGGGCTCTGCAGCTGAGTGTTGGTAACTGTTGAACCAGTTTTAACAAAAAAGCAAATGCAAAGTGATGTAACACATCTTTGCACTATTTAATTACTTGCAAAATAATGTCAAATCATCTGACATTTTTCATGACCTACCAATAGTCCAATCCTGACTTCACTGGGAATCTGAGACCTCCGTATTGATCTATTTATTATTCCTGCCTGGTCACCCCTTCCTTTTCCGTCAAAATATTGCTTGATTGTTCTTCCTCTACTAAGCTGCTACATCTATTATACAGCTTAAGCAAAGACATGTTCTGGTTCTACAAGCAGTGATGCACATGTAACTTCAAGTTTGCAATGAGGCCATGGAAGTCAAAGTTGTTTCAGTTTAAGAACCCACATTACTATCTGAAGAATCGGGTCCATAGCCATATAAAGGTAAGTAGCAGAAACACAAATGAAAATACTTGAGCATATGCACAGTTTACTGTGGCATTACTAAGTCATTAGAGGCAATCGCTTCTACCAGCAACCTAATGTAAAGATTAGATGATTTTGTATCTCCCTGATTGATCATACATTTGTTAGAGATAATGAGATGAATTTCATACTTCCAAACAATCTTATAAAAGCTAATAAAGTTGACTAGAACGGTGTAAAACAGGGAAGACCTTCTTCCGAATCCTGAAGGTCATTTCTTCATGAATACAGAAATATACCATTTCATGGTTAAAATGTACATATCTATTCTGTAACATAATGCTCTGTATTTATATTTTAAACATTTTAATGAAATATTAAACAGATTCAGTTTGAGATCCTGTTATTAAGCCATAGAAAAGGTCATGACAGTAGAGAGACGGCAATAGCTACTCTGAACGAAGTAGCTTGTTATTCAGAAACAACGTGAAGTTTTAACCTGGATCTGATAGGCACTAACTAAAAATCATAAAAATATAACTTTTTTGTTTCTTATTTTCTGTCAGTAATCTTTTTCTAGGGAAGGAGTGGTGTTGTTTCTTTAAAATGTATGTTCTCAAACTCACATCTTTCTTATCCTTTATTTTTCCTTTCTAGCCCCTGTTTTTCCCTCTGCATTCTCCCCTCCCCCCAGTTCTCTTCAATTTGATCTCATCCATATGGTCTTAGACAAATTGGCTGCAAAAGATCTGGGTAAGGTGAGCAGATGTCCTGTGAAAAAAAGTCATCAGGGTGTCCATTTTTTCCCCATTTCTTCATATTACACTACTCAGTTGCACAGTAGGGGAAAAATAATAGGCAATTTACATAGTGAAATCCTTGGATAAACTGATATTAAAACACTGGAAAAGAAACTTTTGCAACAGTTTATCAAAATTAAAAAAGAAAAACAAAAAACATTGTTCATTCTTTGCAGTTTTGCCAGCAGGTTGTCTAAAACATCTGCTCCAGTAATATGTCACAAGAAATAGCCTGTGCAGGTTAGGCCAGTACATAATAGAAGTAAATGTATTTTTAAATGCCAGGTTTTAAAAGAAGACAGATCTGCTTGGTATCTCATTATAAGAGAAATGGCTTTTCATGTCACCCCATCAGTAGTTGTGCAGCTTTGAGGAAAGTTTCAAAGGTTACAATCCATACCTTTTAACTCTTAACTAGCTTACAAATTTTTCCATGAAAAAAACTCCCTGACACCGAATGGATTTAATTCTCAAATAATAAAACTGACTTCTTTGTTTTTAAAAATGGAAAAGGAATTTGTTTTATATCTGCATATGGCAAATATCCTTCCTAGTTCTGAGTAAGAAACACCCTTAAGTACTTCATGAGGGGTTTCTACTGGAGATGTTTGCTTTCCTGCATGTTCATTTGCATATACATACATGAGTCTCAAAAATATTTTGGGGTTGATTCTGACTTAATGGTAGCATAACACTAAAGTAAAATCACCAGTTTCCCCTAGAAGTGACTAATCACATCAGTGAATCATAAATTCAGCTTGCAGAAAGCTTCAGCTCTCTCTGAAGGCAGCAGAATAGACCTGTATTAAGTCAGGAATCCTTATATAAATCTGTATGTTTTAGACGAAATTCAATAAGTCTCTGAAATGTGTACTGACTTTAAGTATGCTTGCACATATTTGCACAATTTGACCAAAAGAGAGATATTAGAGTGTGCACTCATGTGATTTACTAAATCATGGATTATTCAGCAAAGTACAAAACCTTTTAGGTGATATAAGATTCCTGCGTGGATTCAACATTTAAGTACATGATTCCTTGGAACTACTTAATAATCTTACAGTTATGCAAGTACTTAAAGATTTTGTTGAACTAAACCTGTACCCTTATGTATATAACACCAAGAAGCATTAATTTCCTTTTGCTTGGTTGTAGGTGTATGATAAAAATAAAATAGAAATCACACTGACCGAAGAAAGAAGGCAGTCTCTTTCTGGATGCACTATGATTATCTCTGAAGTAAAAGTGTTGTTAAAACACACAGATACATACCAATTTTGACTAAATTTCACTGCTAAGTCAAGCTTATATATTTATGAATAAAAGCTGAGAAAGTATGCTCAGAATTGAAGTAATCTGCACATTCTTTTGTGTACTACAGAAAAGTCCTTGGTCTACCCATTTTGGAGGATTTTAAAGATATCCCAGTGCATTCTCACTGACTATTCTGGAGTGGTTCCAAAACTCTTTTTTCCCAGGCAAAAATCCTATATCGTGAAAGTTTTTGAGTCTATTCCCTTATGGGTGAGTACAAAATAGCAAAACTCAATTTTATTTTTTTTTTAAATAAGATGACTATTTCTTCCTTGCTTGAATTAGTTCTTGATTGAAACTGAACAGAGAAAGCTTCCATATCTTTCTTTTGTACAGACTAATCATTTATATCTCATCTTTTTTTTTTTTTAATAAAGTAAAATTTCCTTTGTTGAAAAGTTGTTAAAACCACAGCTAAGAAGTGTGAGAAATAAGGAAAATAATGATGAAGTATAAAAATGTGTCAGAAATAAAGGACCTGAGTACCTGGGGAGGGTTCTCCTTTACAATATTACATAATAATACTCTGGTCTGAACTACTCTCAATTTCTTTACCAAATTACCAAGCAAAGGCCATATGCTTCCCTCATTTATGTTGCACATATCTCAGATTTTCACTTACTTTTAACAAGAGAGACATGTTAAGTATCTCTTTAGAATCACAGAACCACAGAATCATTTTGGTTGGAAAAGACCTTTAAAATCAAGTCCAACAGTTAACCCAGCACTGCCAAGTCCATCACTAAATGATATCCCTGCACTGCATGGGATGCATATGAAGCACTGCATCTTTTACACCTTTTAAACCCTTTTACATCTTTTAAATACCTCCAGGGATGGTGACACAGCTACTTCCCTGTCAGTCTGTTCCAGTGTTTGACAACCCTTTCTGTGGAGAATTTTTTTCTAATATCCAATCTAAATTTCCCCCAGTGCAACTTGAGGCTGTTTCCTCTCATCTTATTGCTTGTTAGTTGGTAGAAAAACAAATCACAGCTGACCCCCCTTCTTACTTCACTGTGTATTGAAAACTCTATCATTTCATGACCATTATGCCCAAGATGGACTCCAACTATGACATCACCCATAAGTCCTTCTCTGTTCAGAAACAACAGGTCCAGCAGGGTGTCTTCCCTAGTTGGCTCACTCACTCACTAGCCATGTTAAGAAGCTTTCTTTCATACACTCCAGGAAACCTCCTAGACTGTTTCCTCTCTGCTGTATTGTATTGTATTTCCAGTAGACACCTGGTAAATTCCCCTCTGAGACTTCTCCCAGGTGCCTACAGAATATTCTGTCTGCCTCTTCATTCTGGTTGAGTGGTCTATAACAGACTCCCACAAGGATATCTTGTTGGTCTTTCCTGGTTGTTACCCATAAGCATTCAACCCTATCATTGCCATCATTAAGCTCTATACAATCAAAACACATCCTTATGCATAGGGCTACCCCATCACCTCTGTTTCCTTGCCTACCATGTCTGAAGAGTTCATAGCCACCCAGTTTTACAAGTCATCCCATTACGTTTCCATGATGGCAACTATACAATAAACTTCCTGCTGCACAATGGCTTCCAGCTTCTCCTGTTTGTTGCCCATACTACATGCATTGGTGTAGATGCACTTCAGTTGGGCTATAGGTCCTGCCACCTTTTTTGTGGGGAAGCTCTAATTCTTACATGACTATTCTCAGGTACTTCCATGGTTTCTAAGACTTCAATAACCCTTGCATCTTTGCTGCTGCATGGATCTCCATCCCCCACCTCCACTGATATGGCAAACTGAAGGACCTCCCTAGGACACTGTTCCTCAAACACTGGCATGCCACTCCCAGGTTTATCTCCAGCAAGCCTGATTTTATCCTTTTCTCCCTTCAAATTTAGTTTAAAGCATTTTCAATGAGCCCTGCTTCCTCCTGTGCACAGATTCCTCTAGTTTAAAGGAAAGCCATGTGCATTTCTTTTAGTGCAATTTTCTGAAAGTTACCATGGTGAGAAACATTTTTTCACAGAGCACTCCTGATCTCTGACTCCATCTAGAAGTCATTCCTTTTTAAGTTCTTTACACCATTATGTTCCTGGTCAAGGACAAGTCAAGACTCTTCTCCATTGCTTCTCAATGGCTACTTTTTTCCCCTAAGGACAGTTACGGTTGGATGAATAGCATCTGAGACAAGAAAAAGACTAAGGTTTAGAAATTAACTTCAACTTGCTCCTAAATTCAAAATCATTCATAACTCAGCAAGACTACAAAAATTAATAATGTGCCTAAAATTATACATAATATTTTGGTAACTCACTAAACCTGGGTTCATTTTCTTGGAAACAGACTAACTGGACAGGTGTCAGAATACACAAGACTGCTTATGTCCATATGTCCATAATTAAATTAGATTTTTTTTCTTGGTGAAATTGTCATGCATTGTGCTATTGAAGAATTTCCTCCACTGTTTTGTATGGTACTGAGATTGTTTTTCTAGTGGTGCTGTGCTGTGAGGTAGAACTAAAATGGTAAAACCTCTAACAGGAACTGAGGTTAGCCAGTTGCATAAATGACATTAAAGTATTCGACAACGTTGGGTTTGTTATGGTCCATTTTTTGCCCCCACAATAACACTTCCTACTTGCATTTCCTTAAAAGTTTAATAGATGTAGTGTAAAAGGAGTATGAATTAACTGCATTAGGATTTGTCAACAATGGTTTATGGACAGCTTGAGGTTGGTCATGATTAGACTTCTTGAGGAAATAATTACTGTGAATGTAGGAAGTGCTAAATGACAGCATCTACTTCTTTACTGCCAAAAATTCTCATAGGATAAGGTATGAATCAAAATAAATATTCCAAAATGGTGACATAGAGTGCACCTACTTCCATGCCTATACCTTCCTTATGCTAGGAGAGAGGAAACAGAAAGCTATTAAATGCTGATGATGTCCATTTTAATATAACTGTGGGATGTTCATATTGTAAGTGAGACCAAATTCTCCAAATCTTTATGTGGGGAGCTGACCTGAAACTGTCTTCCCAGGAGGCCTTGATCAATGCATATAAAGACACAAAGAGCCTACAAGTTTATCAACAGCGAGTCCTCATATATTCCCCTCCAGTATGCGGATCCGTCATTCATTTATAGCACCAAACCAGGTACTTCTCTCACTCTATAATACCACATGCACATGTGCTGTAGACTCTGCCAACTAGGTGGATCTAGTGTCTTGGTGTAATTAGTTTGCTGTTAGGTATATACTCCCTGGTAGAAACTCAGACTTCAGAGGAATCAATTCCTACCACCCAGTCCTCCACAGCTGCAGCCAGGCCTGGCAGCCTCCTCCATGGGCAGTGCTGACTTGCCCATTTTGTAATGAAGGGATACAACTCTTCACACACTGTGAAGGGCAATACTGCCCTCCAGGAGGAGGAAAGAGAGATAAGGAAAGTTATTTTTTGAGTTCATTGGCCCTTTTCAATTCAAAGGCTAGACAAACAAAAGGGAAAGTGTAAAATCAAGACAACCACACTGGGATTTGGAGGAAAAGGAGGGATTCATGTTAGATGGCTTTGCAGGTTTCTTTTTTCTGGATCAATGTAAAATAAATTTTTGAGTTAGCTAAGGGTCAAGGATGTTTTTTGATTAAACTTTTAAAGCTGTGGTGTCCCTGAGTTTTAGCTATCCTTGAGCAACTATATGGAGTTGCCAATAATCCTGATGTCATGAGTGATGATTTTGAGGCTTTGTTTGTGTATGAGGGGGTAAGGCTGGGGGGCCGTGTATGTTTTAAGGTTATGTGTTATTAGCAGTGCACTGTAGGCCTGGAGCAGGGGGTGTCCTCCATCTTGTAGCAGACTTCAGGAAGACAGTCTGTGCTCATAAATGAATGGCAGAGATCAGGGATACAAGTGTTTCATCCTGCTGAAAAAAGCCCTAGGTGAATCTTTAGAAAACATGTAGTATTTTCTTGGCACCCAAACTCAACCCACATGGGGAAGGAGATAAGGGACTGTACCATATTTGTGTGATGAGCAATTTAAACTGTATTAAAGTGGTGGCTAGTGAAGCAAGTGAGCAGCAGAAGTTTGAATTTCAATAGATCCAGCAACAGGGTTTTACACAAATTTTTTCTCTGCCACTTTCACAAATTACCTGTCATTTACTATTTTTCTGTTCATTCACAGTTGCAGGAATCAATTGTGAGCTTCATGCACTGTGGAAATATGATGGTAAAAAGGCCAGTTCAGAGAAATACCATTAAAAATATGAGCAACAATAATATTATTTTAACTTACTTTTTTTTTTGGCCCTCACCTTCAGTAACACTTAAGTAGATAGCAGAGATCTCCATGCCAAATCTAGAAACACAATCAGGTTAGCATTCTCATTTTCATCCTCAACAGACCTTCAGCCTTCTACTTTCCTGCGTGTATTATGATAACACTGTTTGTAAAAGTTTTTGTGTAGTGATGTGTGTGTTTACACTCTTCATACGACATCTGCTAAACATGGGTGCCATAATTATTACAGCAGAATGCACAAAAATTAGTTCAGTTGCGAACTTTGAGTTTTGTGGGCTACTGGTGAATAATGGCATTGGGTGGGTTCAAAAAGGGTGAAAAACAGTTAAAAAGGATTTATGTACTTGGTCTTTTTCAAATTTCAGCATTTACTGGGTTCATTCGGTGTGGATCTGTGGTACTGCTGCAGCATCTATGCGAACCACTTGGTCTGTCTTTGGGGCTTTTCACTTTCTTTTCTGCCATGACACCACAGCCTTCACCTTGCACACACCAGGCCTGGGGTTTTACTTTTGCATGTGGTCACAAGGAGATAAAGTCCTTTCACTCTTCATGCAAATCAGACGTCATTTTGTGGCTGTTCTGTAAGCCATGTAGCATTATGTACAATATTTCTGTAGTCATTCTTTTGCTGTCTTCTGACTGTTGCAAGTATATTATGACATATATAAACCACAGGATGGGGATCTGTGAATCTTTATCACATGCATGTCACACATGCCCAGATGACAGGATTATCAACCTCTGATGGCAGAATTAATTTTGTTAACCTTATCTGTAGAGGAAGTGGAAAATATGCAGGTGGTGAATAAATAGTATGAAGAGATAATAGAATTACTCAGCCTCATTAAATGGCTACACATTGTGCTATTTAGTAATGCACTCAATAGCCAGGTGTCTTGAAGAGCAGGTACAATAGATTATTAACTGTAGGGGGACTGCATACATAAAGACATAACTGTTAAGGGGATTCAATGCATTCTGCTCAGCACCATATGCATTGAGACATAAAACAGTTATTATTACGACATTATCTCAGCTTGTCTAACGCAGCTATCCCTATCCTTTCACTCAGTCCTCTTTTCTCTGCTTTCCTCCCTTTTCTTTTTGCAGACTCTAAATCTATAAAGGAACATAACAAAATCTTTCAAATTGAAATCTCACACCTCTCAACCCTCCTTAAGAAAGGAACGCATGCTATCAACAATACACATTAATCAGTTATAAATGAAAGTAGTAATAATCTGCCATGCTCTTCAGCCTATTATCATAAGTAGCATGAAATGATAATTTAATAGTATGCAGTACTTCATTTCATCAATAAAAGTATCCAAGCAGCAAAGCACAAACACTAACAAGTGTGCAGCACAGTCAATTCTCATCGCATCGGCAGGACCTGATTCATTTTTCATCAGCAGTAATGCCAGCTTGCCAAGTCACAGAAGGGAGGAATGAAAGCTGCTACTTCAGCCTCACTAACGTGTGATGGGGAGGAGGGCTGCCACTCCCTTAGCACTGCCTGCCTGAAAAGCTGTAATGACCCCATGGTGTTGCCAGCGGGGACCCATCTTCAGCTGCTACTGTTGTGGAGTTTCTTTCCAGTTCTGTCCAGCTGCTGAGAACAGCTGTCTCTTCCTTTTCTCATCATCTTATCTCACCTTGGAAATGAAGATTGTCTCACGTTTGGCTCTTAAAATGGAAAGTACCGTGACTGCATGGCAGTGCAGTGCACCGTAGCAGCGGCTGGCTGATACACAAGTGCTGTGTTACTGGGACCCCATTTGCAGCTTGGTTGTCCCTTCGCCAGGTTATTAGCATGGTTCCTGCTCATGCAAGTCTTTGTCCTTACACATACTGGGTCACCAGGTGAAAACTTTCATCCTGACAAAGCTGGTTGGAAATTCTACATCAAAACGTTCTATGAAAAAGGCAGTTTCCACAACATAAATGTTTACCATGGAAAAAAGATCTATTTTGCCCAGAGTTAAATAAAATGGAAGCGTTTTCTTACAAGGAAGTTGTGACTTGTATCTCATCCACCTGTCTCCTCAGGGAAGTCTCTGTCCTTTGAGGGTTATTGCTGTCTGTCTTCAGCTTTGACTGACAGCGCCCTTATTGGAGGTACAGCCCATCTCATACAGCCACAGAGGTGAAGGCAAGGGCTTGACATACAGCTTCTGCGTGGCATCCTGGCAGCTGCATTAGCACTGCATCAGGTGAAAATGTAAATGTTGCCACATTCCCAGATACGTTTTTTTTTTGAAAGCTGACAGCCCTGTAAATGGTTTTTCAGCACATTTTCATTTTTAAGGGTTGTCAATACACTTGAGACAGTAATATAGGAAGATAAAAAAAACTTGACACCAGTCCTGAGTTTATTTGGACCTTGAGGAACAAAACCATGCCAATATGTCCGCTCCTGTAGCAGTTTACAAGTATGCCTATATGACATGTACAGTTCCTACACACAGAATAACATTACAGTAACCATCTCAGAAGAACTCTACTAGTATTTTTAAGTGTTGGGATTTTGACTGCATATAACCTTTTTCAAATAAGGCTACATACCACCTGAGAGTGAGTTCATGTCTCCCCTCCTATTTACATATGACTGTAGTTGAGCCATCTAGGAAATTCCAGGCAGAGATTTTTCTAGTAGTCCTACAAAAGGATTGAATGCCATATGCAATAATAAAAGTAAGAAAAGTTAGGAAAACACACCCATAATGCAGCAAAAGTTACAGGAATGTGGATGAAAAAAATGTAGTTTCCTTTAAAAGTTTAAGGTTTGTCCTTCCCATAGAACTGCAACAGGTCTGCATTAGCTGTCAGTTAGAAGATTCTTTTTCTTCACTAGCTTTTAGTGACCAAAAATAGAAAAATTATTATTTTTTAATTTTTTAATTAGAAGCTCAAAAAGCTGTCCATTTTTAATTTTCAGTGAAAGAGGCAAAATTTCTCATTGGATATTGATAAGGGTGTTAGTTCATATCTGGTAAGACTAAAAAAATATTATCTTTTAGACAAGTACTAACAATTATATGTTCTCAAGTTATATTAAGAGTCAGACAATCTACAGCTGCTTACATATTCAGTTAAAAGCTGTCATGTAGAAAATTAGGCACAGTCTATGCTATGTTCACGTCATGGCTGTGACATGATTTCTAATTGCATTGAGTTGTTTCATTCTTGGGTTTTGGTTCTGATGCTCAGCACAGATTTGCAACATCTAGAGCTCAATAGCACTTTTTCAAAAACTGTTGTCTTCCTGCACTACGACTAATAGCTGCAAAGTGTCAAATCACCATGCTGCCTAGACATTCAGTCAGTAAGTAGAGTTTATTTTGTATTTGCTGCTTGAAATTAAATCCCTAGAGGATTTCAGTCTGTGAAAGAGTGGGCAACAGTGTCCAAAAATATAAGAATTCGTTTAGTATGCTTGGAAAAGGGCAGATGTGACTATATTACTCCATTACACATGGAGGAAAACTAAAGCAAAAAGATATAAATTGACTTAATAAACCCAGAAATGAGTACTGCGAACATTTCACTTCTTTTTATCACTCCAACCACCTGGTAATCCCAGCAGCTAACCCAAACTTTTGGCAAGATGAAGAAAATGTATTTCTTCTGGAAAGCCATCCTTGCATTACACAGTCAATATGTAACCAAGTGGTTATGGCAAGTGGAAAATAGCAATTTGATGACAACTTTTTTTTGTGCCAGTGTCTCATAGTGCTAAAAACTTTATTTTTTGTAGAGGCATATAATTGAAACACAAAGGTCCTTTCAGCAGTCACCACTGTTCCTTTTTTGCTTCCCATCTCCATCATATGGCTGATTTAGAAATATTACCATAATCATAGATAATAATGTTGTTGTTTAGTAGTATTTTTTTAGGTTTCTTTATATAAAGAAATTGGTTCAAACCAAAATAGTTCCTAGTTTCCAGACTCCACTGGGAAGAATGACTCAGCATTTAGCGCTGATGTTAATGCTTGTTTTCTGAATTAAGTCCATCTGTGGTTTACTGAAGAAGTATTTTGCCAACATCACTATCAGAGTATTATGGGAAATTGCACACTAATGTACCAATTCTACTTGATGTTGTTCTATGACACAATTACTACAAATAATCCCTCTAAAGCTGTCTCTTGTCCTGTATAAAACTTGGTGATTAGCCTTAGCCATTTGCCTCAAGGAAATTTTCTGCCCATATTAAAGAAATTATCTTTCATTCTAGTGACTGTATCTGTTCAGATTAGGTGGTGTTCACACTAACAATCAAACTTTCCTGCTCTGCTTCCACTTCACCGTCTTGCTTTGCTCTGAAGGTTGTTTGCCCATGAAGACACATTTTAAAAGCACATATGCTCATGTACACAAGTTATCTGATGCTTAAACAAAAGTGTGATTTAATTCACATATACCCAGGACAGCTATTGCAAGCCATGTAGCTATTTAATCTTTCTGATGTCTTTAATTCATTTGTACTCTTGGTAGGTTTTCACAGTGGAATGCACTCTTTCACATGTGTGTGGTTGCAACCACAGGAATAAGTTAATACAAGTACTGAAGCAAGAGGAGCTGCCCACCATGAAATACAAAACTGGATATTTTGGCTTCTCGCTTGAATTCCTTATTGCACATAATGCTGGCTGCTTTGTTAAGCTTTCAGTTTAAGTTTTTTAATGCTGCCCTGAAAAATATCCTGTCTTTTTCAGCTAGACGACAGTTTTTCAGTATAAAGGATCCTTCTGTCTTTCTGGGTTACTTAAACTACTTTGATTTTCTACTTTTTTCCTTGTTTTCCTTGAGTACCATCAGGGGATGGCAGTGATAAATGTAATGCTGGGTTCTTTCATGACATTAACACCATTAAAAATAAGTTCTCATGAGCAACTCATTGCTTTCTCCCAGGGAGCCAAGGAAGTTGTGCCACAATACAGATTCTCTCGGCTTGTGAAACAATGATTTTCAGAAAGTAGAACCAATAGAAAAAGAAATCAGCAACCAAATAAAGACTTAAGGGAAATGTTTGGAACAATCAGGGACTCTCATTTGCAACTGTTCCGGTGTTGTAATGGGGCTTCATTGCAAAAAAACCCCAAGTCTATGGTAAATGGAGGGGAGTCCTCTGTAGAGTAATGCCTTTTTACAACTCCCAGATGTCCTCATTGAACTAAAAAAATAAAGATAAAAATCTCCAAAGAGTGAAAGCTTTACCAAGTTTGGATAGACAGCAAAAGTAGGTTCAGTGATAAGGTCACAGCTTCTGCCCTGCCCTATTCTAGTTGACAGAGCAGCAATAGAAAAAATAGCCACCTCTGTGCTAGACTAATGGGAAGACTGATTGTGTTAAAAATCTGAGCCCAAGTGCAAGAAGAAAAATAGCTGTTAGTCTTATAAAATAAACCCAGTGCTTTATTATTTTTTTCATAGGTCTTGCTTTTGACAGAACTCCTGTCAATAAAACACTGTGAGCACTCTGAACAGAAGCTATTTCTTGAAGAATGTTGGCCAAACTTTTTTTTTTAAAAAGGAAAATATTATATCTCCAAAGAATAAAAGAAACAGTTTAAGTAATATGATGGCAGGCTGGCAAACAGTGCAAGGTTCATCATTCCCAAACAAGCTCTGTGCTCTTGCTTTTTAGCTCTGATGTCACATTTCTGCTTCTTCATTACAAGGACTCTTTTCTATCACATGTGGACATACTGAATAGTAGGGTGGTATAGAGATGTTCAAAATGTTTTTCACCAAGGATTGGTGCCGCCTTTCATTTTTAAATCTCACATTGAAAGCTAGTTACAGGCCACCTGGCTAGCCCAAGCAATCAGCACCTTTTCTAAGGAACATTGTCTCAAACGGAGATCAGTTTGCATTGCTGTGCACTTGTCTTTGCATTTACTCATGTATGTCTGGAGACATGGTTCCCAGCTCCTTACTACCAATGCTCAAGAATTTCTAATCAATGCATTCACTTCTGCAAAACTGTTCCCCTATGACAAGTGTTGCAGTTTGGTGTAACTGCTGCTTCAGTGGCTCTTGTAAGCTGCAGTTACAGCTCTCTGCAAGTCCCATATTTTGAAAAACATTGGTACAGTCAAGGCCAAATTTGAGACCAAGCCTATCAGAGCTGGTCATAGCGCCTCTGTGAATCACATATAGGAGAAAAAAAACTGCTGGCAGGCGCACTTTGCCACCGGAGCGGGAGTGAGAAGATGTAACAAGCTGCACAGACTCCAAGGCCAGGCCCGCAGGAGGTGGGGGGATGAAGAATGTGAAGAGAAAGTTTTCCCTGCAGCTCGTGGTGGAGTCCATGGTGAAACAGGTGTCCCCCCGAAGCCCATGGATGACGACGGGGAGCAGAGACCACTATGCCCTGTGAAGATTGATCCACGCCTCAGCAGGTTTGCCAAGGGACTTGTGACTTTGNCCACGGTGCCGCAGGGGAAGGGTGTGTGTATGTGGAATGTTTCCCCCCCCCAGCTGAGATGGAAGACAGCTTGGGAGGAACGGACTGAAACCCCCCACTCCCCATTCCCTGCCCCCCCTGTACTGCGAACGGGAGGGAAGAAGGGAGTAAAATCGTGATGAGTTTTAAGTTTGCTAAGAAGGGAGGGGTGGAGGGAAGGTGCTTGAAGACCTGGCCGCTTCTTATCTCGTTCCAGTTCACTGGGTGTAGTAGTTGTAGTAAGTAGTAATAAATCACCTTTTCTTTCCTTTATTCTGTGCTGTGTCTGTTTTGCCCATTGCACTAATTGCAGAGTGATCCCTCTGTCCTTATGTCAAGTCCTAAGCCTCCCAATATCTATTTTCTCCCCCTTTTCGGCTGAAGGGGGGAGTGAGCGAGCGGCTTGATGGGTATTTGGCTTTTGGGTAGGGCCAAAACCACCACAACAAGAAAGGTAGAAAAATCTTAGGAAGACTATCAGGACATGAGTATTTTTACCATGAGGATCATCACAGTCAGGATTAGAATGTAGCTCAGGCACATGAGAATAAAAGCATGCTTAAGATAACTATAAACACCTATAGCAGTTCCTCTGCACATGCAAAATGTGTCTGGACCGATTATCCCATTTAGTTTGGATTAACTAGGTAGTACAGATTTGAGCTTAAATCATAGCTTGTTTTTAACTTGCTGGCTTGCATATGGGTGGCAGGCTAGCCACAGTCTGACCACCTGGAACTTGATATCATGTGCAAAATCTTTTAAAGAAGAGTTAAATACTTTGAAAAGCTCTGTCTGCTGAACTCTGGCTATCTCAGTTACATTGGAGCAAGCATGTTAATTCCTTCTAAAGCTGAAAATATACTTCTATATTACACTCTGATCACCGTGGCTTCTGCAGAAAGTATCTTGAGTCAGTACTTGCACATTTATTATTTTATAATTAGGTATATGCAATATAAGATCATTGGCTTCCAGCATCAGAAGTAATTGGATTCACCAGTATCTGTATAGTTAGCAACATTCAAAAATGTGTGTTGTTGAAA
Organism: Zapornia atra; assembly: GCA_013400835.1. Classification (NCBI taxonomy): domain Eukaryota; kingdom Metazoa; phylum Chordata; class Aves; order Gruiformes; family Rallidae; genus Zapornia; species Zapornia atra. The sequence continues at coordinate 3,353 of VZTU01007800.1, read as the reverse complement.
TAAGTTCACTCCGAACCACATTTGAAAAACTGAGTGTTCTGTCCAACAGAATTCCTAAGCCTCCATTTGCATTAAAAAAAAAAAAGGAAATAAGATATAATTACCTGGAATTACTTATTGATGTGTATTACTGAGTATTTTTACTTGCAAAATTTTACTGCAAATTCACAGATAAAAAAAAAAAAATCTGCACCTACTATTGCAACAGTGCATTTTGAACTTGTGACTTGGATAGTTTGTTTCAGTGATTCTTAAACTCTTTCAACTATGCATGATAGTCATCATACTTTTAATTCAGAATTATACAAAGGTGGTATTGTTCTGCAACCAACTGAAGACCGTTTGTGGCTACAGACCACAATTTGGAAACTGGTGGTGTATTCTCCTGAATGTAACTTTGTTGTACTAATGTAGTCTGCTGGGATGTGGAATTGATGGCTTCGTTAATGGCTGTTGCCAGATGTTTAGTCTCTGTATTTTCATACATTTTGTTTTGGAGCTAATTACCTACAAGATAGTTCAGTTTTACAAGACTGCTGCCAACCAACAAAGAAGCGAGTGCAAATGACAGTATTGCAAAAGATGGTATGCTGATTGAAGCTCAAGACCAAGCTTTTAATGACTGGAGCACCTGGACTCTTGGAGCACCAGCCCAACACATCTGCTCATTTCCAGACACACTGCAGTTCAACATAAGTTGAATTTCCAATGAAATTCATGTTCTGTTCTAGAAAATAATTCTTCTGGAGTTAAATAGCAGAGCAATTATTGAGCAAGTAGTAGGAAATTTGCCTTTAGTTTTTAGTGCATTTTATACTTGGAAAACTAAGTTTTGGTTAAGAGGAAGAGGAAAAGAACTCTCTTAATTATTGCCTGACCATTTAAACTGGAATGTATAGATAGTCGCACCTTGGACGTGCAATTTACTCTTGTATTCATTCTATGTTTTAAAAGGTTCCGAAATAAAGAACTACACATTAATTTCTTTCATCTTCATTATTTATTTTTCCAAGCTGCTAAAGCTGTGCTTTATTTATTGCAATTCATCCATACATAATTCTCTGTAGTTTAGAAAACTGCATCTAACATTTTCACCCCAACTTTATAAATTGCATTGATTTATTTCTGTCTCTGAGGCCTACAACCATTTATTACAACAACAAAACATCCTCCAATTCTGGTGATCAAGGAACAAAGTCCACTCGTTTACTGTGTAGTGAGAATTGACAGATGGCCAAATGGGGTGATAGATTTGATTTTAATGTGTCTTAAGAGAGTAAATGAACCAAAGGCAATCTTCATCTCATGTGAAAAGTTGGATTTTTGTGTGGCTTTTCTGCAACAGTGAGGTGCAATTCTCACAGCACTTCATTGATTTTCCAATCAACCATGACCACTCAGATGGCAAAAAGCAGGGTCAAAGAATTTTTATAAAGGTTTGGTTTTTTTTTTACTGTTTGTCTAGAACTGCACAAACAAGCCTGAATGTACATAACATAAATGCCCTTCAGTGTTTTGTGTTGTGGGTTTTATTTTTTCCTCCTGAAAAATCTTTACACAGGTTACGTGTTTTTAATTTTGCATCAAATAAAGAGGTTTTGTCAAGAGAATCATTTACCTCATAAAGATAATGAGGATAAAATTTCCTCACATCTCTCCACCTGTTATTTTAGTATGTATCGTGGATGGTAAAGCACTTTACATTTCTCACTTTAAAATTTGAGTAGGGATAGATTCTCTGTTTTGGGACATGAAATAACTCATGGAGCAATGCCATAAAGAAAGAATGCAGTAGATCTAGATCACAGCAGTATTTACATGCACTAACCTCAAGGAACAATATATTTATAGGTACTTATGCATCATTAGAGACACAAAAAGGATTCAGTGTGTGTCAAATAGTGTTAGTATGCTAGTTTAGTTAGACTTCAGTGTGTTTGGGGACTAGTGAAGAAAACATAAACACTTCCAACCACAAGCAGCAATATCTCAACAGCAGTGGATATAACACCAATTTAGGATTTTAATGTTTAGTGGTCAAAATATTTGTCTTAAATGATACTCTTGAACTAATTGGTCAACTTGTAACATTGTTGCAGGTTCAGCAAAATATGGATAGCTTGCTATAAGGGTTATTACATTTTAACCAGATAACATGTCACATAGTACCTTTTAGTGGATAGTTGCCACCCAAAATGGTAAATGATGCGCAAGACGGGTATGTGGCTACTCTACACTCTCTTTGTTCTGTTTTGTATACGGAGCACTTCCAAATGTCTTAGTATTATGCCTTACTGTGTGTCATACATACTCACTGCTTATTTAGTCGTGATTAGTATTTTGCTTGTATTTGGTTTCATTCAATATTTTGGCATATCTTGAACAGATAACATAAATTCCATCTATTTTGCTGAGAAATTGTGATCCTTTTACCAGCTGGGCAAGTGGGCTAACTACGTTTCTCTCAGGCTCTGGAAGTAATTTGGACAGCTTCTCACATTTCATAACAGCAAAACTTGGTTTTTAAAATTACTTCAGATTTTAAAACTGAGGGCTGCATTTTGAACTTTGGAAATGAGAATTGATATTCAGAAATAAATTTGTTTCTAATTTTCCACCTGAAAATGAGGTTAAGATGCTTCAAAGGACAGTCCATAGTCTTTTCTAATTACCAGTCAGAAGACTACAGCTGTCAAAGTATACTATTGGTGAATTAAAATTATTTCACATTCTTAATCTGATGCTCACTTTTCTACTCTTGTATGATATATATATAAATGGCTCTGGATTTTTAAATGAAACTATATATGCAAAAAAAAAATTCTCTTTGTATTGAACTGTTTAGAAAAAAATAAACTTCAGAAGAGCTTTGGATCATGTTCCAGTGAGGGTGATTTTGATATGGTTTAGTGATACTATCTCAAATATGCTGTTGATGAAGGAAAATAGTTAAAAAAAGCTGTATTTCCTCAATATGAGTGATACTCATGTTCAAATGTACCATATCCGTTGGGAAAACTCCTGAGTTAAGATAATGAGACATTCAGTGTCACATACTGGTTCCTTGAAGGCACTGTAAATAAAATCCGATTTTTTTTTTCCCTCTGAAATACCCTACTTTAAACAAAATTAAAATGAATAAGGGAAGCAAGGCAAAAAGGCAAGCAAGGTAGAAGAAAGAAGTCAGGAAGGGAGGGAGGGAAGAATTATTCAAGTTTTGAGCTAACTGAAGCTACTGAATGACTATATTTTCATTACTAGGTTCACATAACTTGTAAATCTGGAGGCTATGAGTACAGGACCAACTATGACCAACTTGCAATCTTAAAAGGCACAGAAGAGAATGGTTCTGA
>VZTU01007799.1:0-15513 GCA_013400835.1 Zapornia atra | reverse complement strand
ATCTTTAAATATCATAATTTGGAAGGAAGTTAAGAGAAACGGACAAGAGCTTCCAAAAATCAGAATTTAACTTTGAGACCAGACTTTTCATTGACAGTCTAGAATTTGGACATCTTCATTTTCTGTTCATGTGTACAATGAAATACTCACAAGTCAGACAAAGCATATAAATCTTCAATACACACATAAATGAATGCCAATTGAGGATTTTTTTTTTTTTTTTTTTAATAGCTGGGGGAAAAAAAGCTTTCTTAGGGGGGGGATTTGGGGGGGTTTTTTGTGGGGAGAAATTTAATTTTTTTTTTTCCTCCCAAAGAAACAGCAAATTAAAAGTGAGTTTAAAGAAATTAGTTCAATTATGGATTATTTACTATTTTCCATCCTACAATTAAATAATGTATAGGACTATAACGGAAATGATGCCAGGTGATTTTCACCTTGCACTAGGAAACCTAATCCTATATTTACCTTTAATTGCTCTCTGAAATCTATTATTTTCAACATTCTAAACCAGGTCTTCTCTGCCCAAGGTAGCTAATTAAAGTATCTAGATACTGCATACACACAGAAGACTATTGAATAATACATGAAGATTGACTGAAGTCAATTTCTTTACATTTTTATCTTTTATTCATTAGGTATATTCAGAAAAATCTGGTTTGCTAAGGCAAAAATAAAATACCACGATACTTATGGTCTTTCACAGTAAAGTTTAAAATGTTGTGAAGTAGCTGTGGCTATATCTGAACATCTGGAAAGTGAAAAAACATACATCAGTAAGCATTTGTATTAGTTGTGCCAGCTACTGGACAAACATTCTCTGCATTATGGTACACTGACCTTTTACCAGTATTATTAAGCTGTCTTTGTGATGTATTCCTTCACAATATAGATCACTTGTCCACACAAAGAAATTAAGTGAAGTACAATAGATATGATTTTGGTTCAGTTTTAAGAAGATTTTTTTTTCTTTATTTTGGGGGAAGGGGGATGAGGTGGTCTTGTTTTTGGTTTGGTTTGGTTTGTTCTTTTTTTCCAAAAGGAATGTAAGTTTTTTGAAGTGCTTCCCAAAGCAAGGATTTTACAGCACTTTGTGGTTTTGAGCTGTTAGTATATTTAAGACGTGCTACTGACATTAAGTTTCTCAATTAGCTGAGTGTAGGCAACAGAGAAGAGTTTTGCATGTTGAGAAACACATGTAAAATACTTGGAATTTAAGCACATCTATTTATTATATAACATACATCTGCATTTGAAGAAGGTGAGCCACAGCAATGCAGTTTAGCATTAAGAAGGAAACATGAATCCATCATTTTGGATCTATCCAGTGTATTCTTAGAGATATTGAAGGACTCTTGAAGGAGATTTCACATTACTTTTACTGTTTAAAACTGTTAAAAAAGATGGAGCTTACACCAGAAGGCATAAACAGAAGTAGCGATTCTGGATTAATCAGTATCTGTAATGAATATGGAACAGACTTACTGTCTGCTGTGATTTCCAGAAAGTTTCCAGGCAGAGTGGACAAGAGGAAAGGCCAGGAGACAGGCTGTTAATGTGTCCTCTGAAACAGGACTCTGCTGTGGAAATGAAGCACACTGTTGAACTGCTTTCAAAGTACTGGTTGAAAACAGCACTTGCCATTAGGCATTCATAGCAAACTCCACTATATGGAAGTTTCTAAAAAACATCTCAGAACTAAGGAATACAGAGGAAACTATTAGACACAAAGATTGTTTTTCTACTCTTTATAATGACGTGGAATATACTTCTGTATGGAAAACGTTTTAATGATGCTCTTCTCCTTATACAGCTATTTGTTACTGTATTTGATTGATGCAAACATCTCTCTTACCTGTAGGTTCATATTACATCATCAAAATTTAGGACACTTACAGCAATTAACTGATCATTAATTAAAATCAGCTGTATTTAAAAAAAAAAAAAGGCCATATTTCGAAACTGATGTCATACGGCAGCCTGTATTGCAGAAAGCATTTATATAATAGACAATTTATACTGCTGAGCACAAATATTTTTTTCAGTATCTTATAATGCTTCTTTAACAGACGTGACAATTTGGGAGGATGAACAAACAATCCTAATTTTGAGTTATATTCCAGTAATCTTTCTAAAATTATGGACTTCCAATATCTGCCCAAAGGTCAGTGTTCTGAAACGTAGACCAGAGAAATACAGACTAAAGTTAAATATATGACATCTACTGGATTTTTACACACCTGATTGCTTTCCATAGTGACTAAAGCCAACCAGCCTACCAGACAAAACTGTACAGAAAGAATATGTATATTTTATGAGATAAAATCACAGCTTATTAGAGCATTACTGTCAAACTTTCAAAGGCAAAGCAGATGTCCTAGGAGGTAATTTATTGTGAGTGAACATGAGGAAAGAAAGCCAAATGTCTTTCACCAAGTCTCTTTCAACACTGTAATAATTCCTTTTTATATGCATTCAACGGAACAAAGTCTATAACTGTTAAAGAAAATTGTTCTTCTGATACCTTCAAAGTAATTCTTTATGTGCTTTTGATTTTTCCCACCCACTTCTTTTTACATTAATCAATCAGTTTAATTAAGTCATTATGTACCATTACACTTCAGAACATTTTTGATATTTTCTGCTGGTACACATGCCATAGTGCATTGACCAAGGTTAACAATTAAAAAGTTCTTTCTATTTGTTTGTTTGTATTCTTGGGCTTCAGATAGGAAAGATGATTTGAAAAAATTACATGCTTTTTGCAAAGTAGAGTTTTTTTTTCTTCTACAAAATAAATGTTTTTCTAGAAGTAACAAATGGAAGAAGTCTGCTAGATCAATTTATCAATCTCATTTCCAGGGCAATATTGATCTCTAGCACTGATTTTCCTCTATTTTTGTTGTCTAGTTTTAAAAGTGAAAAATTAGGATAAGTTCTAGCTTTTCCACAAAATATATATTCATGCATTGCTTTGTCAAGAGGTCTTGTTTTTGGCTCTCAGTCTAAGTTTTCAGAAACTTAATTTCAAGGTTGACTTACAGAGATATCCCTATACCTGACACGATTAAATCACTTCTAAATGTTAATACATGGGTACAGCTTTCTTCACTTAATATCTATTCCTTGCTCCTTAAAGTTGGCAGAAGGCTTTTTACATATGAAGGAACGAAGCACGCACTTGCTAGTCTTTGCTCTCCTTGTTGTAGCCAGGTCCTATGCTTTCACAGTAGGTGGCAATTTTGTTATTTTGTTGCTATTGATGTTCTTTTTGTTTGTTTGTTTGTTTTCTTTTTACCTATGATGTTCACCCCCAGCAGATCTCCAGCACTAAACATTTGAACTGTGATTGACCATCCTTTACATTCTGCTGTGCTGCTTCAGCACTTGTAACAGAACCTTGTGATCCAGCAGCTTCTTCTGCCTCTGCACATTTCTATAACATTTTCAAAAAATAACCTATGATTTTTTTTTTATCATTTCTTACACATAACTCATGCCTAATCTGATGTCAAAAATTCTAATACCTTTTGCCATTATTTTTTTTCAGAATATCTGCCATCAAATGTATGTATTTTCATTTTGAGATTGTTTCCACCTGAATTCTGCACTGTAATCTTCTGCCATTGTTTCTATAACTTTTCTATTCTCACTTGGAATGGTATTCTCTCTGAGTATTTGACCTTCTTCATGTTAAAAAAAAAAAAAAGTGCAAAACCTGCAGAAAACTAGAAAAAAATATAAATGTATAAAAATAATCATGGTATTGTTTTGTTTGGTTTTTTTTCTGTTCTGTACATTTAGTAATGCATTCATGTTTTATTGTGAGTTACTTATTATCTATAAGGTATAATTAATACAGCCTGATTTAACACGTGTAACTTTGATGTACATCTCACCAGCTACCAAGGTAAGTTGGTCATCTATTCTGCCTGTTCAGTCAACTGAGAGAAGCATCTCAGAAAGAGAATTGAATGCATTTTAACGTAAGTGTTTAATGGTAGTTTTTACCTAGAGGTATCAATGTTTCTCCATTCATTTACCCAGGAAGTATATTTAGGTGTTTTAGGCAACATACTTGAATTTTAATAGGTAAAGCTAAGGGAATAAAATCTTACACATAGTTCATATGTCGTGGAATTTTCAGGCTATTTTTGGCAAGTTTCTGCAGCAGTTTTTATGTAACTGTATTAAAAATAAATAGGAGGGACTGTAAAAATTGAAAATTCTTTTATATCTCTAGAAAAGCTAAAAAGGATATTAATTTCCTTATCCTGTCATATTTTATGCTTTGAAAGCACCACACAGCCACTTGCTCACACCTCCTCCCTGGCAAGGAGATAGGGAGGAGAATGGAAACAAAACAACATCAAGGGTTGAGATAGTCACCTGTCCTGGCTGTGCTCTCCTGCCTGTTTATGCACCTGACCCCGACTGAGCAGAAGTCCTAAACTCAGTAGACATGGCATCTAGTAAAAACTAAAAACATTAGTATGTTATCAATATTAAACTCATCCTAAACCCAAAGCACACCACTATACCAGCTACTAGAAACAAAAATTGACTTGGTCTCAGCTGGACACCAGGACAGTATCCATCCTTTATTCCATACCATCTGTGTCATGTCCAGGTCCTATACTTATGAATGCATACCAGTTACCTTTACTTTTCCTGTCTTTTGATATGTATACACAGTTGTCATTCCTTTAAACTATAGGCCGTCCCTCTAAAATGTCCATTGAGTTTATTTATTCCATTACTTTTGGTCTCCATCTTTCAGAACTGTGTTTCAAGTCAGGAGCCTGTGTTATGTTGGATTTTTGCGTGCTGCATTCAGAACTAAGAGCTTTCCAGTGAGATTTCCAGTAGGAGTTTTCAAGGTTAAATCTTCAGACACTCTAGAATGTCTTTACATTTATTTAGGAATGGTAGTCTGGATCATCTTACTACAACAATGCCTAAACCTCTTGAGTCACATCTACAATTAAATGCTTGGCTCCAAGGAGTAGTTCCTGGCCTTCAAGGCCAAGTGATACTGCTTGAAGTGCAAGCAACCATGCAGTTAGCTGCCTCTTTGACCAGCTGAACATGTCTGCTATATGTACTGGATAGTCACAAGTCTTATTTTTTTAACACATGGCCTTAAGCTGTATATAATCAGGGTGCAGAAATAATAGCTGAAAATTAAAAAAAAAATTAAAATCTGAATTTACATAAGGTCTGTATTGTAGCTCACCAGTATTTCTGCTGCTTGAAACTGAGTTTTAGCAACACTAACTATGACATAGGGCAAACAGACATTTTGGGGTGCTTACAAACACTAATTGACATGCTAATATTAAATTGGAAGCCTGAGTAGGGAGAAAGGGCCCAGACATTATGTAGTGTCATGCTTAAATCTTACTGAGTGACTCTTTGGAATGAATTAAACATATTTTATACATGGGCTGTGTTTCAGAGGGAACTGGCTGGATTATTTCAAAACAGAATTCAGTTTTAGTCCTTGTTCAATCATGTAAGAAAAATTGTTTACACTTCCAAACCAAATGCCCATCCACTTGGGTGTAATGCTAAAATTATCTTCTCCTCCTTTTCCAGTACGCATCAGTTCCCTGAAGAGAATTCAACATTACTAAACTTCAGAGGAAAGTGCTGAATTACACTCTTAGCTATACTAACATTCTGTACATAAGAGAGTCTTCTCAATGTAGATTCCCTAGATTACTCTTTAGAGAAATCTCTGATGTTCGGAGATTTACTAAAAAGGAACCTTAGGAAACTTTGGCACATTATTTTAGGTAGAAGTTTAATATTTTGGTGCTGTAATGCCTAAGTTAAATTTGCTTCAAAATTACTCAAGCATCTATGACTTAAGCATGCTGTTCTCATCAAAAAGTTCCCATGTATTATAACAAAAATATATTTTATCTAGAAATCCATCTTCCCATCTACAAGAAAAACAAATTATTAATATGATAAGGCTGTTTCAAGGTCTTCATATGATAGACAGTACTGAAAACCACAAACACTTTCATCAAACATTAGGAATCAAAGTATATATTGACCGAGAACAACTGAGGTTACAAAGACTCCTTTGGGCTTTATCCATGCAAAGTTGAAGTAATCTTACTGTTAAATTAATACAGGCAAGAACATATCTGCAGCACTACAGTTCTACTGGGAATTATATAGAGATATGTATGCATGCCAAATTCACAAGATTCAGTAAGCTTATAGGTGTCACTTCCCAAATCAATTTCTTTAAACAGTTAAAAACTTCCTTCCTTATTGGTGTAGCATAGAATACTCCAAATCACTTTTTAACACTACAGATTGAGATCTTTATTTAAACACCAAAAAAAGATACCAGAATTATAACATGGTAAAATACAATTATGTTAGGTCACTTACATACAGATTTCTTATATGTAATAATGCAAATAACAGGGCATGCTACTATGTGCTAAGTCTTTTTCAAGAATTTTGAATTTTAAATATTAATGAGTTTTGTCTTTGACCTATACAAGCATTGAGTAGTGCCATGATTTAACCCCAGCTGGCAACTCTGCCTCACACAGCCACTTCCTCCCTCCTTATCTCCCCTCCCTGAAGTGGGATTTGGTACAGACTCAGAAGTGTAACAGTGAGAAAACTCATGGGATGAGACAAGGACAGTTTAATAGATAAAGAAAAAGATGCGTATGCAATCAAAGCAAAGCAAGGAATTCATTCACTATTTCTTATTGGCAGTCAGGTGCTCAGCCATCTACAGGAAAGCAGAGCTCCATCACAGATATCGGTTACCTGGGAAGACCAACACCATCCCTCTGAACGTCCTCTCTTCTTTCCCCATCTTTATATAATGATTATGACATCATACAGTATGGGATATCCCTTTGGTCAGTTTGTGTCTGCTGTCTCGGCTGTATCCCCTCCCTCCTTCTGTACTCCCAGCCTACTCTCTGGTGGGGTGGGGTGAGAACCATGAAAGTCCTCGATTCTGTGTAAACACTGTGTAATGAGCACTCTGTTCTGGTCACAAATCCAAAACACTACACCGTACAAGCTAATATGTGAAAAATTAACTCTATTGCAGTTGAAACCAGGAAAAATAGGGTAGATATCCACTGGCTAGGATCCGTTGCAATTCCTAATTACCCATGGAGAAGTTTCATGATGGACATCATTGTTCTGATGGCAGAGACAAAAAAGTCATTGCCTATCAGATATGCCCCAAGTTATTAAAAAGGATACTCCCATTTTCTTACACAAAACTACAAGTGAAAGAATTTTAATGTATCACCTCACACACACCTTCCCTGCATAAAATATACTTGCAGCAGAAAAAGATAATAATTTAGCATTGTTTAAACATGAGTAAACAGATGAGCTATTCTAAAACAAAATAATTTTTTTCCTGATATGAAAGACTACAGAGTTTGTAATAAACTGGTTCGTAAAAAATAATGACTGTATGAGTAATTTGTAACTGCTATGGCAAGAAAAATACCTCTATAAATTTTCATAATTTGGTGAAAATAACTAGCACATTATTAACATAGAATTTTTTAAAATATATTTCCAAGTTTCTTCTGCAAGCCATTAATAAGGATACTAAATATACTGTGTAAGGCACATATGTGATATATAGTATATATACTAGTTATTTTTCAATTTATTTTGTAAGGGGTTTTTTTTAGGCCATATGGATTGTTTGTTGAATTTTTAGCACTCTATTTGCTTGTGAGGTTAAAAAGCATGAATTACATGTACATAGTTCCTGAACAGTGCAATTACTTTCATATTAACTTAAAGCCACGTGTTTTTGAAAATGGTGGATTTTCTGTCACCTACATACAAACTGCCAATGAAATTGTGAAAAAACAGGCGGGCTAATGGCTCAATAAAACTAGATTAAGGATTTTTTTTTCCTATTCAGATGTCAATAGCCATGAGAGATTGGTCAAACTGGTGAAGTGCTTTAAGAAGTATCTTTTATGCAGTAGGTATTATTGAATATTGTTTCTTTTAAATTTAATATCCAAACCAAATATAATTAATTGGAGAAACAGTGAATTTAATTCTGTGATCTGCTAATACAGATTTGTCTAAGGGGAAAAGGAACCCTGTTAATTCATACCAAGCAATAAGTGAAACTGAATGAGGTTTTGATTTGCTCTGTAAATGAAGTTACCATAAGAATGTTATTTAATGTTGACAGTTCTTAAGTAGTGCACACAGGGTAGATTAGCAGAACATGGGAATTTTTTTTGTTGTTTTATCAGAGCCGTTTTATGAGCTTGACGTATTTTATACAAAAGTACCACTCTATGAGTGTCTACATACTGTGGAAGCATCCAAAGAGATGCAAAAAATACTCAGCTGAAAAATAAATACAGAGAGACTGGATACAGAATAAATTATATTTCACTCTTGTCTTTTCTTCTTTTCATGGGAATATTTTCACGCTTGCTTTTCTCATTCCAGTAACTGTAACCATAAAAAATGGTTGACTAGTAGATTGAGATACTCAGACTTGTAAAAAATAGTGGAAAGCCAGGATTCAGGAACAGAGCCTGGAGTTGGAGAGTTAGATCCAAGGAAGAAGAGAACAACACCCTATGGTATTTAAATATAAGAATTAAAAAAAAGTTTCAGAGATAACATTACAAAAAAAAGTTCTGAATAACAAAAAAATAAAATCCCAAACACCTATCTCCAGTGATCATCATTTCTATCTCAACAAGATGTCTGTGATTACTCAGTTCTCTCATTTAGCCTAGAAATTCCATGACTATATTTTTTTGAAGTAGGAGAAATTATTTCCAAGGCTAGTTCCCTTTAAAAGTGTTGAAAATTAAGTACTAGCAGAGACAGTTATTTTTTCATTGCACCAAACTAATTGCAATATAATGTCCCTTACTATGTTTATTATATATACTATGTCCTTGAATATTTATTATATTCTTAAACATCTACAGTAATAAAGATCCTTGTTATATCTGTATTACACTTTTACTTATTTAGCAGATCCTATGCTAGTCCTTTGCCTTGTCTAAAAAACTTTTTGCAAATGATGTCTTTTCTTCTTTTCAGTTACCTACAGAAAAACTATCATTGCTTCCTTCTGCCAGTAACTGCTATACTTTTAAGACCATTATTATATTCTTTTTTTTCTAGATGAAGAAAAATATTATCAACATACTATCGAATGCTTCTTACATCATTCTTACTGCTCTTCTTTGATTTTCTCCATTTTTTCTACACTAATCTCAAATTTAGAGGCAGCAAGCAAGCCACAGTTCATGAGTCCATAGGGGACTACTTCTGTAACATTGTACAAGCAATGCTTCTGATAAGACATTACAGAAAGGTATTTCCCCTTATTTTACTTAATACCAGACAAAAATAAACATACATGGAAATTTATTCCTTCTTCTTTACTGCAATATATGATACTTATTGCATGCTTTATCAAGTACTCATGCCATTAATTTGCTATAATTATCTAATGAATATTTCCTTCTTTTCTTATAAGATCAGGTATGTTGTAGTAGAAGCCTTGGTGGCACTAAGCTAGATCCTACCCTAGCTTTTCATTTCCCTCCTAGGCAACTTACACTGGTCATGGAAGAAGATTACATCGATTTCTGTGAACAAAGCAGAGACCTATTGCACTCGTAAAAGTGGAAGCCCTCCAAATAGGATTTGTTCCATATTAGCTAGACTTAATCTTGGACTTAAGCACACTAGTGCAATACAACATTCTAGGCATGTATTAATTCAGTTGCCTAGTGAAAACCGTGTAGCCTTTGTTACAGATGTGACATAGCCATGCAAATACTGCAAAGCCAAGGTTTTGTTGACTGCCTGGTTATCAACTTAAGAGCACTTGCTGCATGAACCAGACCTTGTCTGGATGTCTCTTGCTATGATGTATCATGATAACACAGGATAAAAACAAAGACCTTGAAAATATTGTTAGAGTTTGAAAACAGAGACCCCAGAGAAACAGTTTACTGATGATCAGTCACAGGTCAAGAACTCTTTTTTTCCGATATTCAAGAAAATATTTTGCTTTAAGGAAAGCAGCTGCAGCTAAGCAAGTTAAAACAAAGAAACACACACACAGACACACACATAGAGCTAGCCAAGCAATACAATGAGGCTTGCTGCCCTGGGAAAATATCATACTCTAGATGAAAAAGCATTGTCCCAGGGTGGAGGCCAAGGATTAGGAATTCTCTAGAAACTCAAACTTCTTCTAAAAGGAGATGTTGAAGTTTAGATGAGCAGAGAAAAGGATACACTCATTTTGGTTCCAGTTTCCACACATCTCAAGTTGGAGGACCATGACTGCAGTAATGATAATTCCTAGTGAATCCCAAATTTGTGGGTGATTTTCTGCTCCATCTGGATCCATATATGTCCACGGGCCCCAATGGGATTCATCTCAAGGTTCACAGGGAGCTGGCTGATGTCATTGCGAGACGTCTCTCAAATATTTTTCAACAGTCTTGGGAATCTGGAGAGTTCCCAGTTGACTCAAAGAAGGCAAAATTTGTCCCAGTTTTCTAGAAGGGTAAGAAAGAAGACCACATGAAGAAGTCAAGACACCACAGTATATCATTTTGAGCAAAAGAGACAAAACACATCTTACTTTTCCAACATAAATTAAATATACAAATGTGCAGAGTTAAAAAGAAAACAACCCAACCCAAATCTGAGATTATTTTTTTTTTCATTACAAATTAATTTCACCAGTCTCTTTCCTGGCAAGCTCTATTTCAGTAGTAGTTGGGAAAAAGTGTTCATAATGGATGACACAGAGCTCTGCTTCCTTAGCAGAACTAAAACGATGCACATTTTGAAATGTTAAATATATTAAATACTATTTTTAGAAGACAAATTATAGGTCAAATGTGCATGAGAACTTTATGAATGCCAACTTTACAGTTATGCTGTCTGGGGACGGGGGAATGACTACAACAATCCATATTTCACCCCTTTTATTCTGTAGGTTTTTTCCTGTTTTAAGGTGGCTCGGAGGGAGTTAATCTTTGCCAGGAGGCAGCACAGGTGAGCTGAGCTGACCAAGGTTGGTTTTCATACCACGTGACATCATGCACCCCATAAAAGTAGGGTAGCTGGGGAGGGATGGGTCTGCACAGCTGTGGGATGGTCTGAGTACTGGCTGAGTGTCCAGTAGGTCATCAGGTTGGTAAAGTACCTTGTGTTATCACCTGTGTATTCTGTTATAAGTAAGTCCCATCATTGTTATTTCCCTCTACCTTTGCTTTCCCAGTAAAGCGTCCTTGTCTCAACCCCTGCAGTTTGCCTTTGTCTTCCCATTCACCTCCACATCCCACTGGGGAGGGCTGAGCATGTGGGGCTTAGCTGCCAGCTGGGGCTGAACCATGACTCATATATACTCTCATAAATGCACAATCAGTTTATATATTAATAGAATTTGAAACATCACTACATTTATTGAAAATATTAGCAATTAACTAAACATCCCTTGTTCCTAATAATTGCTATCTGAAGTCAGAATTATTAGTGTATTTCATTAAAACTGAAACAGGCTAGTATTTTATTCCAGATTAGGCATGCTCACAGTGCACAAATCATTCCTGAACTCTTTATATTATCAGGTACTCAGTCCACAGAACTGGGCTAAAAGTAGTCCACAGTAACCTGCTCTCCTCACCTCCAGGCTAGTGTAATTGTTGGTTTCTCCAAACCAATTGCTTAAGTCATTCATGTCACCTTATCTGCTGGGAACAAATGATATGGAAACTTCAAAGCTCACGGTAGAAATGGAGGACTTCAGATTGATAGAAGACTTTAGTGCCGTGAGAAAAGAGAACACAAAGAAAGAAATATCCTAAAAAACCTCCATAATTCTTTTTTTTTTTTTTTCCATCAGTATTGAAACAAAAGCAGTGTGTCCCTGGGAAATATTTCAATTGCACAGAAAATCTGTAGATACCCCCTCCCTAGAAGTGTTCAAGGCCAGGTTGGGTGAGGCCTTGGGCAACCTGGTCTAAAGGAGGTTGTCCCTGCCTACAACAAGGAGCTTATAACTAGATGATCTTTAAGGTCCCTCCAGCCCAAACTATTCTCTGATAGGCTGCCCAGGGAGGTGATTGAGTCACCTTCCCTGGATGTGTTTATAAAAAGGGTAGAAGAGGTACTTATGGATATGGTTTAGCTAAGGACGGGAATGGTTGGACTTGATGATCTTAAAGGTCTTTCACAACCATGTGATTCTGTGATTCTGTGACATATCTTCACACTCTATTAATTTCTTAACNCCATGTGATTCTGTGATTCTGTGACATATCTTCACACTCTATTAATTTCTTAACATAGAGGGCAACACCTTCAGCCCTCCTTCTGTCCCTTCTGAACAGCTTGTAGACATCGATATCCACACTCCAGTCATGGGATTCATCCTACCAAGTTTCAGAAATGGTCATTATGTCTTAGCTTTTTAGTAGCATGGTAGCTTCCAGCTCCTCCTGTTTGTTGCCCATGCTGCATGTGCTGGTGTAGAGGCACTTCGGCCGAGACTGTGGCCATGTCATCTTCTTAAATGGACACTCCTTTAGTCCCCTGGAGCATTGCATGGAAGCTGCCCTGTTGGCTCCTATTACCTCAGGAGCCTCTGGCTTGTCTCTGTAGGACTTTGCTTGTGCTGCAGTGCCCACTGCATGCCTCAGGGGAACAGTTTGAAGGCCCTAACTATCACCCCATCCCTCCAACCCTGGTGTGTCATCCTGCCGCTTGTCACAGATAATCTCAATATTATTATCCCCCTCCTCCTTCACATCTAATTTAAAGCCCTGTCATTCAGTCCTACAATCTCTTGGGCAAAGACCCTCTTCCCCTTTTGAGAAACGTGTCCTCAACAGATGCCAGAATACCTGGTACCATGTAAGTCATCTCTTTATCAAAAAATCCAAAATTGTTGCAGTGACACCAGCCACATAGCCTTGTGTTTATAGATGGTATCCCCCTATTTCTATTAGTGCTTGCAACTGGTAATATAGAAAGAACAAGCTCATAGTTAGGGCTTAGAAGTTATGAGGTCTGTAGCTGAGTCTCTGCTCTGCCACAGATTTCTTTCATGATTGTAAAGTCACATATAATACTGCTTTTATGTATATCTCACCCTAACATCCACTGATATCCCTCAGATAAAATAACATGACCACTCATCTTCGAAATTCACCTTGTTGCTTTCTTCAGTTGTTAAAAGAGAGAATGGAGAAAAAGAATAAGGAGATTTTATATTAAAGACCAAATCCTGCTCAGGTTATGTGTCAGGCTTTTAAGTCTGTATAGACTAAAAAAAATGTAACCACACTAATGACATAATGCAGGGTGATGCACATAATCAGGTGGTCCTTTTGCCAAAATTTAGTTGCTTCCAAACACTGGTAGCTAAAATTGTAGATGGAGTTAACTCCTACTAATATCAAACAGGTTAAAAAAGGTTAAATATTAGATTTGTTTTCAGCACTTATTTAGATAACGTATTTTCATACAAAGTATTTTCTTCAGACAATGAGTGTGGGTGGGATACCTTTCTAAAGAACCAGTTGGCAATTCACTACTCTAAAGTGATGCCAAATGCCTGCAGTAAAATTCCAAAAGCTACACAAAGATCCCTACTTATTTTTAACCTATTTTTACTAGACTGAAATTCAGACTGATTTTATTATGATTTAGGAGAACTTCAAATTAACTTGACACCAGTTATTTGCTTCATGCAAAACACAGAAATTGGTGATCTCTCAGCTTTCCATAGATTTTTCTATTTAATGTCATTCCAATAACAACAACAACAAAGTAAACATTGTTAAAATATTTAAGCAGATTAAAATGTTAGTATGGAATATTCTCCTGAAATTTTCCGGAAATCATAATTCTTTCAAACCTAGAAAGCTCTCAGAAGCAATATGCACTCTTCTGTTACAATTCATTGTATTATTGGAATATGCAGAAAAACATATCCTAACAGTGCGATAGAAGTGAAACACTTCACCAACTTTGACTACAATAAATATGCTATTTAAATTACACTCATCACAAGAAACACTAGGACAAAATCTACACATCAATCTGTCAAATACAACACCCGTCTGAAATAGTTCTGGAGTTAAAGTCACACACAAAAAAATATTTTTGTTTTTCACCCTTTTCTGATAGAAGAATGAAAATACATTAACAGTGACCTAAGTGTAAGACAATCATAACCTCATTCTCCAGTCATGACATTTTTTGGGAAGTGTATTTGCGTGAAAAGCATTTTCATTATTTTCCTATTTTTACCTAATTTAAAACCTTAAAACATCATTTAAAAGTTGCATTTGCATGGGGTTTTTTTTCCAAAATTACTAAGCTTACATTATTTTTATTCCCTTAGAAAATTAATATGCTAACTAAATACCAAAATATAAAACAGTTTACATTTTTAACATTACTTAAAAATTCAATAAGAAATAAGAAATAGAGAAGGCAGCAATCCAACAAAAAGCAGGACATGAAGTTTCTTATTAGCATAAGCTTGTATCACTGGCAAAGAAGGTAGGAAACTATGGAACTTGTTAAGTCAGTGATGATATTACTCATTATCACTACAGCAGTTAGGAAAAAAGTGGCAAGACATGACTGCTCTGTCTAATTTAAATTTTCATCTTTTCATCCTTCTTTAATTTTCCTTTAATGTGGTGAGGCCTGGCGTGCTCAAAACATTTACACAGTTCTGGAAGCAGTCTGTAGGAGACATAAAACTAATGATCCAAACTGAAAGGAGTATCTGTTAAATGGGAATGTGAGCTGAGCCAAAATACTTTTATTACGATACTATATATACACTGAAAGGGTCAAGTTACTCTGGTAGTCTCCAAAATACTGGCATAGATAGAGAGTTCGGATTTGGGGGGGGGTGCGGTTGTGTGTTTATGGTTTGAGGCTTTTTTATGTTTCTTTGTTGGGGTTTATGATTTTTTTTTAATCAAGATAATTTTAGGTGAACTTAATATGAAACAAGAACAGCCCTGTAGCATTGGACTAACAGCCCACTTAGCCCATTATTCTGTCTACTATAGTGCTGAAAAGAGATGTCTAAGAAGATATTTAAAAAACACGTGACTTTAATAAGATACTTTTAAACTTCTAAACTTGTTTAGCCTATAGTGGTAGCCATCCCAAATCTTTTCTGATGATACATAGGACTTTTATGGGATGTTAATAGCTTGTTCAAATGCAGCTGCTGTTGATGCAAGAGCTTTGAAAACTAGAAAATAAGGTGATTATATAGCCTAGTAAAATACACGTTCTGATATGGACCATAACGTATTGTCCATGTACATGTGGAAGCTATTGAGGGTTAACACATAGGCACTAAAACTATGAAAGAGCTTAGAACCAGAGAGGAGAGGTGGGGAGAGAGAAAGAGATAAGAGCTATCTGAAAAGATACCAGTTCACAGAATCACAGAAT
>VZTU01007797.1:75569-102819 GCA_013400835.1 Zapornia atra | reverse complement strand
CCTGCTGTCTTCCCCGACAGGCTACAGTCTAGCTAAAATCAGTTACCAATCTCTTTAAGAAGTAACACATAGCATTTCATAGCAAAATGGTCATGACATTGACCACCAGGTATTCTAAATGTTTAGACAACTTTACAGAGACTTGCTGTGTTTCTGTAATACACTGTTGAAATTGAGACAATCTCAGCTAAAAACATTGTGTATAGAAAATGTACATTGCTTTCTAACTTGGAGGTCTGGGCTTTAACTCACTATCTGGGTCAGACATCCAATCTAGAGAAGGTGTGAGAAACCCAAACCAATCAGAAAATTTCAAGGCGTCAGTACTGAATGACTACTTTCCCTTCTATATCCCCAGTGTGTGTGTGAATCTGAAATAAGTGGTGTTTCTCAGAATTGCTCTTTGGTTGGTTAAGACCATCTGGTTCATTTCTAGTTGATAACAAATGTGAAGCACACATTCTGGCTGATGACAAAGGCAGAGAAGGACAAGATTGGTGTTTGTATATTAAAAAGTGGTCAAGAAACATGAAGGTTCTCTATGAATCTTCAGCAAGTTTATACCAACTATTTGTGTCTGACTTCAATTTCCTTAACCAACAAGATTCATGCCTCTATACTAGGATAATATCAAGCTAAAAAAAGAATTGCTGCATGTGTTAATAAAGGTGTAGAATGATCTCACATGAGTTTGTGAAAGGCATAATGTATATGTGGGAAGCCAGACTATTTCCATCCACTTAACAATTTTATTTAACACAATTATCAACTAGTGTTTTCACTTTACAGACTTGGTTTGTTGTTCTTCCACACTGATTACGTACCTTCAAAACCGCAGGAGGAAATTATCTTTCATAGATGATTGCAATCAAGGTGATAATATATAATTGTGATTAATCAAGGGAGTTTGATTAATTTTGATGTTGAACTTAGAATAATCCTATTCTAGAAGGAAGACCTGTTTGCTGTCATTCAAGATGAGTAATAACATAGAGTTAGGGAAATGCTTATTTACAACTCATCCAAACATTATGCTGTAGGTTTCTTAAATTTTGCCTAGAAAAGGTAAACAAGACAAAATACTATATAGTGAATTACACATCAGTGGTACGAGTACATACATTATATGCAATGTCTGTTGCTTGAGACATCTGGGGTGACCCCCATTTACTTGTGTGTTCTGTTTCCTACAAGACATTTTTGATCATCATGCATGGTATATTTTTTCTACTCCTTTTTCCCCCCTTTGCTTCCTATGGTGCCATTACTACAAAAATTATACTAAGTATGACTCTGTAGTCCACAATTATGTTATCTTGACAGTCTATTAGATATTATATGCATAAGTGAGAGTTATTTTTAACTGGGACTCTGCTCTCTGTATTTATTTGTGTATATTTTCCTAGATTTCCTTAGAATTGTCAGTGGTCACGCTGCATATTTAGTTAATCTTTTTGGCATAATTCCACATTAGTTACCATGATCTTGCTACTCCTCTAACAAATGTGTCAACTGCATGTAGCGTTGAGAGACCAGGAGAAATATTAGGTGATACACACTGCCTGGGATCAAAAGAGTATATGGAAAAAAATGAAATAAGGAGCCCATCAAATTATGGTGGGCCGCTATCATTAAAATCAAACCAGCTAATCCTGGAATTCATATTAATTTGAGAACAACTAGCAAAAGTAATGGTTACTCATACCAGATAGAGGAGGTACCTAGTTTTGGAGCTGAGGCAGATTGTGGTAGAGCAAAGAAATGCAATTTCAATTACAGCCTGTGTTAAACTTGCATTACAGATTGTTTCTCCTGTGTTTTACTGAATTACTTCTGTGGCAATAATTAACTTTATTTACAAGGTGTGTATTATAGTGCCAAGCAGAATCACATCTATTTGTGACAAAGACATTTATAATGCCTTTCATTCTGGTTTATTGATCTAGTTGTTGTTTTCTACTGCAAATTTATGCAGAACTGACAGGGTTACAGACTAGGAGAAGTGTTAAAGATACCTTTCAATCACTTTCTGAGCATGGCTGGATGAATGCAGAGCACTGAGAATCTGTTCTAAATCAGAGAGACTCAAAGACTACTGTAAAAGCACAACCTAATGCTCCCTTCTGACCTCAGTGTTTGGTCTGGCATATAGTCATTCTCATCTTTACTACATGTAGCTAGGAAATGCACATTGAAAATCTGCTATGGTAATCTCACCATTTGCAATTATGTCTCAGTGGAAAACTGCTATATTCCCTGCATGAGTGTTACCATACAGTGACAAACACAAGCGTGTCTCCAATGCCATTGCCCCAGATGGAGCCAAAGAACATGGATATTAAATACAAGTTGAGCCATAGACATGAGGTGTGAAATGTATTACAAGATTTATTACTACTGTATAACAGAAAGGAACATTACAGCTAGAGATTAGAAATATTTCAAACAGTTGAGAAGATGTTCCTGGGGTAAATACTAAATTAATTTGCTCAGAGCTTTTGACTGCAACACCTGCATGTAAATACAGAGGCTTACAACAACAACAGAGTCCTGTTTGTGTTTTGTGGTGTTAGAAACAGTTTAAATCTAAATAATGAATTATTATCACTAGTTCTCAAATGTTCTTTTGAGTGACTCTCTGTGGCTGTTTCTGAGGCTTACTTACATTCCTGTCTGGCCTCGGGTGCATGATGATGGTTATAAACAGTATTTTCTTCAGAAATAAGAAACTTCACACTCCAAGGTCTCAGTCAATGCATTCACTCAATGCATTCACTCTTCAGAGATGTGTAGGCTCTCAGAGGTGCTTTTCAGTACCAGCAAAAACTACATAGCTCTCAACTGATGAATACCGTACACAGATAAACAGAACACTTTTATCACTTACATGTAAGTACAACTATCAAATCTTTTGCTCTGGTTTAAAAAAAAAGACAGAACTTTTTATGGTTTGCAAAAATTAAAGGATGTTTTGGATCAGCCTACATTAGTTAAAATACTAAGATCTGGAGCTTTGAGACTGCCTAACTTTCTTAGAAGCAAACTAAAATATTTTTAGCACTTCACAACTTAGTACACCTATAAATATTCTGAAACAGAAATGTTGCAATCTTAGCTCCTTTAAAATCAAATCAGTAAAGTTTGAGGGTGGTGACGGTGAAGTATTTTAAGAATATATCACTAGACACATATTGCCCAACAGGAACAATGAAGTTCAACATGTGTCTAAATTTTGACCTGTAATAGCATGGTTTTTGAAGACAGGAGGGACAAAAAAAGAAAGAAAAGACCACTGCAGGCTTTTTCCTTCTTCCTTTTAAACAAGGAAATACCAATATTGCTCTAACTTAAAATAGGAATCTAATATTTTGATGACTAAATTCTTAGTACCACACTCTAGGTTTAAACATGGATTAGGTATGAAATTTAAAAGCAATACAACTATTCTTTCAATGGCTGCTGATTCATAGAAAATACCAATCACCACAAACCACCATGTTGCCAGAACTTTCTGCACCTTCTGTTATAGCAGAAACAGAAGTCTCCTCTGGCAAGATAAATTTCTGCTGTTTGAAGAAGTTTGCATATTTTATTTTTTTATCCAAAAGATATCAGCATAACATGTATCTGACTAGCCAAATAACCTCATACAAAAATATTAAAAGAAAAGCATGGGTTGTGTGTTTTTTGGTGTTTTACATGATATGGCACCAAAAAGCATCAAAGATCCCTTTGATAATGCTATGCACTGCCTTGAAAAGTATAGAAGTCAACACAAATATTTACAGATGTTTTCTAGACCTATAAGCTACCCTAGGAGCATGAAAGCTTTTCATCTAAGAATACACAAGTGAGTTCTAAAAGAATACTTTACATTTATGTTCTCATGGCCTATTAAATCTTTTTTAACTCACTGTTCTTTTGAATCATATGTTTTGAATGTACCAAAGTACAATAATATGTGGGGGTTTTTCACCAAAACTAGAGCTTATTATTATAGAGGTGAGGATGTAAGGAATCAAGGCCTTTTCCTGGTTGGACACTAGGTTGGGGAAGGAGCGTCCTCCTGTGGAGGACACTAGCAATGGCTGAGATGCCAGTGGTTAGCTGGCTCACCTGTCCTGGTTTTGTCCCTTTCCAGCTTCCTGGGTGCCTCCCCTCCCCCCCCAGGTTTTGCCAGTTTTCCATTCTCTAGCCACCTCTAAGCAGTAGCTATGTGCTATAATTCCCCTTAATTAATAATGGAGAATATATATGGCATCATAAACCAGAATTCTAGAAAGAACAAAGAACAGTTAAACTAGAAGGGAGGTGACAACATGAAATAAGTAGCATTTATTAGCTGTTGTTTTATAAAATTAAATCGTATTCAGTGTGATAGCAGTGACTTTTCAAGCCTATTGCTCAAGCTACCAGATAAAGTGAAAATCTATAAAACCTCTGTTGAATGGCTCTGTTTTTAAATGGCACTTTTGAAGGGGAATCTCCTGATGCTTCAAACCCCATAACGATTTTCTTCACAATCCTCAGCAAATTAGTCTGTTCTTTTGATAACTAATCAATGGTACTCTCATCTACTGCACAAACAGAAAAATATAATTTGATTACAGGGAAGGTTTTGGCTTGGTTATTGGGGCTTTTTAAAATTTTCTTTTTAGACTTTCTAAAACACAAAAGCAGTATTATCTTAAGTTAATGAATTCATGGAATGTTTTTTTAATAACATGTTAAAAATCTAATAAATTGACCATACTCTTTGTGCTATTCAATGTTGTTCTGCTTTCAGGATCACCTTTATAGATGTGTAAAACTTTAGCTTAGCAATTAGAATGTGCTGTTAGATATATCAACTGGCCTAGTTGTGTCAAATGAAGTAATTTTGGCTGTATCCGTCTATGAATTAGGTATATCTTGAACACTGAATTGGAGATCTTTGTGAATGAGATTAATGTGTTCTGCTGTGGTATATGTGAATTATTGGTATCACTTATAAAGTGTATTCATATTGACAAATCCAGGATGTAATGGCAAATGAAGAAGTGAAATTAATAAAGTAAAAAGTCAGGTATGATATGCTGAACTTCATGCAATCCATGTAATTACTTGAACTTCCTTTAAATAAGTACATATGTATATTGTCAGAAGTATAACCTTCTCCCCTACTTTTTACCACTCTTCTAATCAGTTTGGAGCTTTAGGTGCCTCTTAGATATGTTTTCTTTCCCCCACATGACTGCAGCCATCTCCTCTGTCTTTAGGCAGAACTGTAAATAAAAGCTGGGTGGACCTCAATGGGTTGTAGTGTCTTAGTTCCACAATGAAAGGTGATGGCATTTGCTATCTCAGATTTGATGTACCTCCGAAGATATCTCTACCTTGCTTCCATTTCAGTTACTGGATAAAAGGTACTTATGAGTTAACCAAACAAAATGGAGAAAGGAAAGAAAGAACATTTAGGAAACAAGAAAATAGTATGAATTCTACAAAATGTTAACATACCTTCTTCATTCTCTATTTTTAATTGTACCATTAATGAGGCCTTATATTCACACCTGGAAACTACTTGACATAAATCAAAAGAATTTTAATTGCTCCAAGAAAGATGATTGATTAGAACTACCTTTTCTTTAATTGCATGTTTGTTCATTTATAATTTAATGCAGATGATGATTTTTTAATTACTAAAACTGAGTTTAGAGGAAAACAAGCAGAAAGCTAGAAAATGATATTGGGTTTACTGGCATATAACCTCCACAGTCTTTGTGAGCAATCCTTTAATTTTGAAGTTCCTACTATGTATCTGTCAGTTAAAACTCTTACTGTTTCACAGCAAGAAATTTTGCTGCTGCTCTCAATTTTTTTCAGCTTGAACTGGAACTTTTGGGTTCAGTGGAACAAATTGTGAAACTTGGGACAAGAATTATGTTTTCCATTTAGGCACATTTGCTACAATATTGCAATTAGAGATCAGAACTGTTCCTCATACTTATGAACTTGAAAACATGCTGAGAAAACAGGTTAAAACTCAACTGAAAGCCATACATATGAACTTTTGTGTGATTAACTTTAAAATGAACCTATATGCTCCAAAATGGATGTAAAGGTATAAAAAGCACCCACCAGCTACCCTCATCTTCTTTCCATCAAAACATCATAGTATGCCAAATGGCTCTGACCACAGAAGGCTTGTAATGCTTCATATCTGCTCTAGTATGTGTTACCATCTGCTGTCCAGTTGAAGAACTACATGTATGTGGTTTTGTGTATACCATGTACATATTTATGTACATGTGTATATACATGTAATAGGTACATTTTTAATGCATTACCAACCAGTGTCTGATGCTAAAATTATAACGAGCAAGACTTAGAATCCTCTGGAGGGAACTCACAGTTGTAGGATACAGAAAGACATAACATAGCTTATTATTAAACAATTGTTATTCAACTATATGATTTTTTTTAAAGTTAATTAGAAGCTTTTGTTAAACATAGCATTTGGCTAATGAAATATATTGAACATTGACCCAGAGACACAAAAAATAACTATATTGTTGAGGTATGAAACCAGAGCTGTTAGAGTATTAGGTTTTGATTTTTGGCTTCTTATCATATTTATTTTTTTTCTCTTTATTTACTAGAATTAGTAGCTGCAATCTTCCATATAGATGGTACTTAAGAAGGCAATTAGTTATTTTCTAATTTATATTCTAGTCCTGAAAGAATTTAAATCTGTGATGGTCTGACTTCTATTTGATGTGACTAACTCCCAGGTTCTAGTGGTTTAAATCCATTATAAATATGACTCCTTTTAGGAGACAGACCAGAGCTTCAATGTGGTTTGGACTGCCCCCCCCCGCCCCCTTCCAAAAGGGAAACCTTTTGTCATTTTTGCCACCCTCACAAGAATTATTTGGAACATGCAGAAGCTAAAAGAACTTAGTTCCACTTTGGAGATGAAGTTCCCCAATGGGAACTAAATAAGTTTTAAACATCCACAAACCAGAAAAGGGATTTCCTAAGCACTAACTCAGCAAAACCAGTGATAACTGAGGGGGAGATAAAGGTGTCAGGTGAAAACCATAATCACCGACCCATAGATCACTCACTCAAGAAACCCTGCAATTCAAAACTCCGCTCTTTTGAGCATGTAGATCCTAATACGTGCAGGAGAAGGACCTTAGGCATATAAAGAAAGGAAAAGATAAAAGTAAAAGAACAAGGCATGGACTTGGGAGTGGAGGGTGTATGCACTTCTCGCTGAACACTTTCACTGGACACACTGGATCCGGGACTGGTAATCTATCTGCCTCTCTCAAAGCTGCCAAGTAATGCAAGGCTGACTTTGGTTCCTACCAAAGTCTGTCCCTCTCTCTCCTTTCCCTCAAAGCTGCTCAGTAATGCGAACCTTCCCTTAGTTCCCCCTAAAGACACATAGCTCAAATAGATCTAATTGTGAGAGTGACAATGTTAAATAGTATGTTTGTTCTCTGTGGTTAATGTGTG
Source organism: Zapornia atra (assembly GCA_013400835.1). Classification (NCBI taxonomy): domain Eukaryota; kingdom Metazoa; phylum Chordata; class Aves; order Gruiformes; family Rallidae; genus Zapornia; species Zapornia atra. Next base: position 95,313 of record VZTU01007797.1, on the reverse strand, counting down.
TACCTTAAGTGTTGTCTCACTTCAATTCCAGCAAAGGGAATCAACAAATGTGAATCAGCTCTCCCTCGTTCTGGGCTGGGATGTGGCTCTAATGAAACTCATGAATTTGTATTTCATGTTTATTGATATATGTTACTTCATGTGAGAGTTTTTATGCTGACTTCCAAAGTATGTATGAGAAGCTTTATTTATTTGGTGATACCTGAGGCTGGGAAAAAAAAAGTACTGTTTTTCTGTAGGAATACTCAGCCACATGACTCTTCAATGGCGTGCTAGTCAATTGGGTCAAAAACTTTACAACTACTGCTAGTTGAGAACCAAACTGTAAGAAGAAACAAATTGGATGGGTCATTGTTCTCACAGATATCTACAAATATAAAAATCTATAAGGGGGAAAAACCCTACCATATGTCGTTCTCAACACTAGCAGGGAAATACATCACTCATGTGGAATAAAGGAGACATCAAGGTTGATTTTGAGAAAGAAGGATACAGAGTCTGTTCCCAAAACCTGAATTTACAAGTAAATACCATTGGTAATTCATACTGCAGTCATATTAACTCCAAATTAATTCATCTTGATTAATGTTGTTATGATGAATATCAAAACATTAATAGTGATTAACTTTTTTATTGCAGCATCTTGCTGACTGGGATAATATTTTGTAAAACTGGCACTAGCATTGTGCATCTGTCTTTGCTATTTATGTATACCTAGATGCAGAACAATTTATAGGATGATTAGTACAGCTCTAAAAATGTAGGCTTCATGAGTTTGTTTCTGTGCTTGATTACAAATTCAGTGGCACATGCCAACAGGCTCAGTGAATGCCAGATAAGTTTCTGTCATTTTGTAAGCTGGTATTTTTGTTCTTGAATGTAGACTAGCTAGTCAAAAGTGATGGGTTTAACTTGTGTACTACATTGTCTTTTCCAAGAGTCACATAAATAAAAAAACTTACACAAAAATGAAGAACTATCATTATTTACATTGCTTACTATTAGATTTTAAAAGATACTTTAACCTCATTTAAGGTATCTAACCAACTCAATAGTACTATTAGATATAGAGAAAAGTTAGACATACATATAAGTCTGCAAGACCAACATCTGAAACTCAAATGTACATGATGTCTTGCATAAGAACAGAATAAATATCTACTCTAAAACGTAACTACTTCCAAATGTTCTACTGTTCTGATTTTGTCTATGATAAAGTTAATTTTCACGAAGAGCCAGGGCATGTGAGACAAGATGGCTGAGGGGGTATTGCATACCATGTGACATCATGTTCACCATAAAGGGGGAGTAGTTGGGTAGGAGGTGTTCAATGCAGCCCCAGGATGGGTTGAGTGTCTGGTCAGGGTCAGGTAGGTTGGTAAATTGCCTTGTGTTATCACACATTGTTTATATTCTGTTCTTGTTCTTTCCCTCTCCTGTGCTGTCCCCCTAAACTGTCCTTATTCCAAACCACAAGATTTACCTTTGTCTTCCCATTCTCTTCGCCATCATTCCAGGGGAGGGTTGAGCAAGCAGTCTCTCGGTGCTCAGCTGCTGGCTGGGTCACAACCACAACATTTAATTACTAGTGGAAATGGTGTGCTTTTTTCAGCCGTAGTAATATGTAGAAAGTAGCTGATTCTTTAATCTTCAGAGATTGTGCAAACACTAAGGACTTACATTCTGTTGACACCAATAGAACTTAGTCACTGAGCCATGATTTTTCTACAACAAATAAATGTAAGCATTTTCCTCTCTGTTCTTTTAAAAATATTTTCACAGGGATTTGACAAACAAACCAGCAAAAGTTATTAATGAAAGGATAATTCTAGAAAAGCTAAGAAGTGGCTGGTCACCAAGAGGAAGAATTCTAATGATAGGATTGGAATCAGTTCTGTTGGGCATTGGGAAAAACATGACATGTATTGTGTCTTGCCATTTCTATACTGAAATGTGATTTGGAGGCAAGGAAATAGTGCAATATGACAAAATAAGTGCCTGCCTTTTTACAGAGAGGAATAATAATGGGCTCTAGATGGTTCTGAAAGGTGGAAACCAGGGGAGGAAATTTTTCTTGATACAGAATTTGAAATTATCATAGAATTTAACTTGCAGCTATTGCCCCTTGTCCTGTATCCACACACCACAGAAAAGGGCTGGCCATTTCCCCCTGCATCCCATACTTAAGATATTTATAGACATTAATAAGGTCCCCACTTAGTCATCTTTTCTCAAGGCTGAACAGTCCCAGCTCACTCAGCCTCACCTTCGTAGCCTCCTCTGGACTCTCTCCAGGAGATCCCTGTTTTTTTTATACCAGGGAGCCCAGAACTGGACACAATGCTCCAGGTGGGGCCTGACCAGGGCAGAGTAGAGGATCACCTCCTGTGACCTGCTGGCCACGCTCCTCCTGATACACCCCAGGATCCAATAGACTCTCTTAGCCCCCAGGGCACACTGCTGGCTCATGGCCAACCTGTCATCAACCAGGAACCCCAGGTCCTTCTCCACAGAGCTCTTCTCCAGCAGGTCATCCCCCAGCCTGTACTGATTCCAGAAGTTATTCCTTCCTGGGTGCAAGACTTTACACTTGCTTTTCTTGAATTTCATTAGGTTTCTCCCTGCCCAGCTTTCCAGCCTGTCCAGGTCTTGCTGGATGGCAGTGCAGTGTCCTGCGTGTCAGCCACCCCTTCCAGCTTTGTATCACTGCCACTTGCTGAGGGCAGATGCTATTCCCTCATCAAGGTCGTCAATGAAGATATTAAACAGGACTGGACCAAATACATTGTTAAATTGCAGGTTTTCTTGTTGTCTTCAGCTTTAACACAGAAGCCTAATAATAGACTGAAACTTATCAGTATACGAGAGCTAAAGTATGTTCCATTAAACAATTATTTTTGAGTGGAAGGGGTTACACACTTACACATTCAATTTTAAGGATGTATTTTGCAACTCCTGATGTTTTAAATCTGCAGTCCAAATTCTTCAGGAAAACAAATTCCTGAGAGGCAATAAAAAAGCCTGTAGAGTCCTTGAGTGTGTCCTTCCTGTATAAAATTAATAATCCCTTGGCACTGCTTCCACCAACCACCCAGCACCAGGTATGAGAAAACAGAGGATACTGAAATTTGTTTCTAATACGATATTATTATCCTGGTGAATGAAGCATAGTGGTAATCAATGTCTAAGAGGTCTCAAAACATTACATGTAGTTCCTCTAGAGTTTAGCTCTTCTCAGTGCTTTTTTTTTAATAAACTAGTGGTTTTGAAGGGCCTTGGTTGTTCAGGTTTTTTCAGTGGAACATTTTTATATGAAGTGAAAGAATTCCCAGACCCATCTCAGAACCAGCTACTCAGTATGTACTGTGCACTTGTTCAGCAGCACAACTTTAAGGAAAAAAACTCCAAAGGTTGTTTTCATTCATTTCCTTAAATTTCTTTAGATTTCATTAGACTGTCATCATGCTCATTTTGAGAGGACTATAACCCACATTCCCTATTTCACTCCTCTCTGTGTCCAAAGACAGAGAGGGCAAGCACTGTGAGAAGAGGTGGGATAGACAGTGCAGAGATCTCCCCAGATTGCAATAAGAAAGGATGTTCTCATAAAAACTTCTTGCTGCCCTTTTAAGTAAAGGCAAGACCATGCCAGTGGTGTAATTGTCGGTACCAAGTGGGACCTGCCTGCAGGCTCCTCCAAGTGTTACAACTTGCTGGCTGAGCAAGCCAAGGATATCGATTGTGAAGCACAGCACAGGTCTGAAAGCTGCAGTATCCTGTTATCATTATTAAGGGGATTAAAACTTTTACAGAACTGCAAAAAAAAAAAAGTCAGAAAGGTGAAAAAATGCAGTCTTTGGATAACCTTATAGTTGTGCATGTGTGCTCTGGAAATCTGTAATGCTCACAGAACTCAATTTCACTCTGAATAAGCCTACAATCTGGTAGAGAGCTAGATGGACAGCAAGGCTGGGGAACCATTGTGATAACTGAATGTGTTCTGGAGTGCTGGGAGGCAGAAGAACAAAAGAAAAGCTTACCTTTGTGAAAGCAATTTTTCTACCTTCAAAAATCCAGCTGTAAAAGGTAGTAGAAAAGAGACCCACCTGGTCCATATTATATTTGTGCAGTTGGACTTTGTAATTCTTCATTAACAAGTTCTATTAAACCTTTCCCTAGTATGCTTTTCTTAGCAAGGTCTTAATCATAAAAATTTATAAGCCAAAAGGGACAGGTATAGCAGGGACAGGACTGAGATGAAGGCCTTTTATTTGTTTGTATTGTCCAGAGTTTTCTCTTTTTCTGTCACTGATACTGGAGGAAGAGATGGATACACCTGCTTACTGTTGGTGAGAATATGGGTCTCTAAGCAAATCAGGCAATTAGAATGAACTTTTGCCAAGATCTAAACAGATGTGCTACTTTATTACTTGTCTCATTTTTTAAATTGTTTAATTAACGAAGATGCAGTCTATGCAAAGTAGTCCACTTCATTTTCTGTTGACTTCCTGACCTTTAGATGAATCTGAATTGATTCCTATTTTAACTGGTATTTCTTTTAGAAAACAATATGAAGAAAAAATGCACAATTACAGAAAATCCACTGTAACAGCAGCAATTTTTTCAAATAGCTAATTTTCTCTTTGTTAAACACTGATCACTGTGTTCTAGTCTGTGCTAATCTATATTCAGTGGTAAGTACAGGAAATCAAATGTAACCTTCTGGTTGATGGCTGCCAGATCATAAAGCCCTCTCTTACTTTTCGTTTCCAAGTTTATGTTCTTTTCAGTTTGCTATAGAAGCACCTTGAGCATCTTTTATTGTCAGGCTTTCTTCACATTATCAACATTCACTCTGATTTATGGACACCATTGATACAGTAGTAGTCAATAAACATCAAATGAGAGGTTATATATTCTCCTTCATCTCATCCAAAAATAACACTTTTTATTTTGGGCACAGCACTGAGAGTTCATTCATCATTATCTGAGTTCTTTTCAGAATCACTGTTTCTCATGGTAAATTTTACAAGGATTGGTTTTGTGATTATGACCTTATTTTTTTTAATGTATGTTACTTGACCTTAAATATGGATGTATCATATAATTTGTTTATTAGTCTGTTTTGTTGCATTTAGTTTTACAAGAGATTCTACAAAAAGGCTCTGGGACCCAACATCCTCTAACTTAGGATATATGACCCCTGCTAATTGTCTCAATAAGCAAGAAATGCTCACCTTTATTTCTAAGGCTCGTCCCAGAAATCTACTCTCTTTGACTTCTTCAGCAAGCATGACACCTGCAGTTACCATGACAACAGTGATGGAAGCCAGAGAATGTTAATCCACTTCTGACAATAACCCACCCCATATATTTAAAAATCTAGCTAGCAGGGAGCATGGCCAATTAGGAACAAATTTGTAAGAATCACATAGTTGGTGATAGGGACCTGGCATCCTCAATGCATGTGTTTGGGGTGGGATTTACTTCAGATTTGCTTTAATAATTTGCAATGAATGTAGCTGACATTATAGAGGCATCCTGTAACTCTGATAAAAACATGTTATTTAAGAAAAAAAATACCTATCTACGTTTCTAATTCTTCAGTAACTCCAAGATATTTACATCAATTACACATTTAACATTATAATAAATATTTCTTACAACTTTCATCAATATAAAAGAGAATGAACATATTAATAGTGTGTTCCAAAGCTGCTTTTTATCAGCTTTAGGTGTGTATTTTCTCCCTATTTCTTGATGCTTTGATTAATTTTGTTGGTAACATCTTAATTCTTGCCACAAACTTGACTATAATAAGCTATTCCCCTTTTGCCACCTTTTAGCTCTCTTTAATAGCAAAGCTTTGTAGACTCTTCTAGCCTACCTGTTCCTTAAAACAAAAATATCCATTATATCACAAGGGAAGCTATAACTATTTTAGGCAGCATATCACAAAATCAAAACGCTTTGTTATATGAAATATTCACCACCTTAATCAGTGGTTTCTATCTTTCTTGTATACTGTTAAGTGTTAGAGCTATTAAGGTGGTTTTTTTTCTCCTTTTCTATTTTGAAAGTCAAAATTCAGTTATAAATTAAGATATATCCTAATTAGAAAGGTAATCAGGGATCTTTAGTGCATGGATTTCTAGCTACTGTGTTCAAACACTTGAAATTTGAGGGTGACATCTAAGGTTTTGGGATTTAGAAAGCAGCTGAAATATCCATTCCCCTGGTTCTTAGAGAGAGTGCATTACATTATTTTTAAAAAGCTTGTCTGAATCCTCAGCTCCTTGTTAAATGTGCTTGATTCCCCTATTCTGCGGACTGAGCAATTGATCCATTGATCTGCTAGTTGAACATTTTCATAGTCTCTGTTTCATTCAAGCAACAGAAATTCCAAATGTCTGCAGCTTCTGTAATGAAACATGCAAACAGTTGGAGATCATCTGAGCATCATAGGCTCCCCATCCTAATGTCACCTTCACAACTGTTAAGCTGCTGGAAATAAATGATTGCAGGCAATTTCCATTTCTGTTTGATCTTTTGAGTCTTCATTTTGCATTGAACCACAAGTAGTAACGTTCTTCAAGTTACTCTGAGATTTCAAGGACTGGAGTTGATTGATAGTTATCAATCTAGGCATTACCAGATTCACATCCCATTGGGAAGGTCAAGGCTTTGTACTTTGCCTTCCTCTGACTGGCAGAATTGCACCTGCAGTAGCCTTCAATCCTGAGTGCATGTGCATTTGAGCTAGGAGCAATCTTTCAGCATTGAATGAGCAGAGTTTGGGCCTTACCAGAAGTCAGCACTGTTGTTATGAGATGCACTGTATGGATGTGACAGACACTGATATTTGCATGCACAGTGTCATGTCTCAGTCTATTGGAGGGACATCTGACTCACGTTTGTTGATTCCCTGTGTTAGAATGGAAGTGAGACAGTACTTAATGTCCACACACAAACATTAATTTTAATAGGAACACAGAGAACAAATGTACAATTAATGTTGACACCCTACAATTAGATCTATTTGAGCTATGTGTTTAGGGGGAACCAAGGTAGGGTTTGTGTTACTCAGCAGCATTGAGGGAAACGGGAGAGGTAGAGATCACCAGTCCTGGACTGGGCATCATCAGACCTGCCAATGGGGGTGTGCCTCTCCCTTTTATGTTAGTAATTTTTCCCTTCATTTGTATATGCTCTACTTATGCAAATTAGTATGTATTCTCAAAAAAGAAGCTTAGACCTGTGGTCTTTGCCACCTTTATCTTTCACCCAGTTATCATGGGTTTTGCTGAATTAATGCTTAAGTAATCCTGTATCTTCCAGTTTACAGATGTTTAAGACACATCTAATTGACTTTGGGAAACTTTGTTGCTGATGTTTAACCAAGTTCTCTTTTAGCTTCCATATGTTTGGGGAATGAACACCTAAGTAGTTCCTGTGAGGGCAGCAAAAAGGACAAAAGGGAATGGAACCACCTTAAAAGTTTAGTTGGTCTTCTACATTTTTTTCAGTTAAAATCAAGGATTATTTTTTTTCCCTCTATGTAATTTGAACATCAAGAAAAAAAATATGGCTTAAAAATAGACAAGTAGAAATACAATTATTCCTCATAAAATTTTAATATGGTGGTACCCAAGGCAGTGTTTCACTTGCAGCTTTTTAAATTTTCTCTGAGCATCCAAATTTTCTAAAAACTCCAAGATGTTTTTATTTTTCAGTTACTTAAAGGAAAACCTACATCACTTTACATGTGCTCTTTTATAGTCTTGTATGGTGTATGGCTATTTCTTCCATTAACTTAATATTTCATTAAGAAAGTCTTCTGATACAGTAAATACTAGGTGCACCTAGAATAAAGTATGTCAATGTGTCAATCCATGGCACAGGTATACCACCTTCTTACAGCTTTGGTGCTTGATGCTGTGGTTTCATACCTCATTTCTTTTATTTCTCCCACTTTTAAAAGAAAAAAATGACAGAAATCAATAATGGTGTGAAACAAAGTGGGTGGACAGAGGAGGAGGGCAACATTGTGCCAATATAAGATACAAAAAACTCCTTTGTACTGCATTCTTATTTACTGAATTATCACACTGAGAAGTTAAAAGGAAAGAAAAACATTCTATTCTTGAAATTATTGATTGTAGATTCACTGCATTTTACTTCTGAGCAAAGCAATTTTTTGAATAGCAGTTTATTCATTAAAGGAATTGGAAGTAAGTAGTGGTTACAATTATTTCTGAATAATGGTCAAAATCGGGATTTTTTTTTTATTTTAGAAACTGAATGGAAGCTTTTTTGACCCATTTTAATTTTTGTTCTTAAATGGTCTCTAGATCAAGTAGATATAAATACAATGTAATAACAATTTATAATATACTCCTGAAAGTCAATGTATATAATTTAACCTGAAATTTGGGAGGGAGAGATTATTAGAAAAAGATAAATGAATTTAATCTTGTGAACATATCAGCCTTGGATCAGAAACAAGACATTATTTGCACACTTATACTGTGGTCACATAGCAGCACTCTTGGGATATGGGATATAAGCAATAGCCCTCTACTTTTCAGAGACTTCAGGGATAATAAAGCATCCCGATTCTCTGGCTAGGTCAATGACTAGTCTCAAGTTGTTTATTGTGTAAAAAAGATGCTTTGTTTGCTGTACTTCTTTAGTGGTGACTAATAAATAAAAATACCAGCACCATAAAGGACTTTTCCTTCAAAGAAAGGTTGGCTTAACACAGGAAGCCTAAATATATATTGAATATGGACAACTGCAAATTAATATGAATATAAAACTATAATAATGAAACTCAAGGATTTTCCAGCTACATGCTTGCAACCTCCTATTTATGTATTTTTTATCCAACATGAACTTCCATATTAACAATGTCCATGCTTTTTAACTATGTTAGGACTGAATAGAAGTCTATTTCGATCTCTCTGTGTGCATTAATCCAAATTCAGAGCGCTTACCGTAGGTTTAGAAACTAACAATATCTAAGAATAATGCAAGTGTATTTCTTTTAGTTCACCTTTTATATTTATTGGGACCTATATGTATGTACTATCCATCCAGTATTTTAATTAAATCTGTTTGACAATTGTCAATATTCTCTCCAACAGATCAATTTAATAGCTTCTTGTGAGCCTATTTGTTGGCTGTCTTCCTCAGATGATAATTTTACTTTTTTAATTATACCACTTCAGAACTATTATAGGTTATTGGGTAAATTGGTGAAATATAACTAAACTATTATAATTTTTCTTGTTTTCTGTCCTGACCAATTTTGCAGTGTCAGGGTAGGAATTTTCTGCTGTTATTCATGAGAATTTCAGAGCATAATTTATTCTATTGAATATTTGAAGATTTAAAAATGCATTGTCCATAAATAAGCTAATTGTTTATATTTCTTCCATGATCAGTGAAAAGATACCTAATGATCTTCATACAGATGAGATTAACTGTGCTCTAGAAATATCTATTTTACATCATTAATCATAAAGGAAATTAAAGATGACATCTAATACTTATATGACTATCTTTCATATATCTAACATGCTTTTATACTGTGAAAGGGTTTTGACTTGTTTTGAAAAACTAAATAGATTATGACTTTCATCAACTATTTTGGAGATACATTTTATAACTCAAAGGATTGTAATGACCCTTTTCACTTCTAGAGATGTTGATTTTTCTGTTTAGCTTTAAATTGTTGTAATTTCTTTAATTACTCTTCTAATACTTTTTTTTTCCCCCCTGAAGAAAAACAGTTTCAAATATCCCCAAACCATTCTAGCAACTGTCTAGAAGAAACCTTAATCTCTTCTGGTGTGGTTGGTTATTATGTTTCTGTCTATCATAGTCATAGCATATTCATTACTTCTCATTAGCAATACAGAACGTACAAAGGCACAATGTGCAGTAATAACCTGATAGTCACTCCCTCTTAAACCTTTTCATAGAATAAGATAATGAACAACTGACTTAGTCAAACATTTTGGGTCACACACAAAAGTGAAATACTTTATGATGAGTAGTCCTGCTATTTGCAGCAAAATTATTAAAATAAAAATACTTTGAAAACAGTTAAATCTTGAAGTTTAGTTTTATTACAGTATTCAGTATTTTTTTCCCCCAAACACAATAACAACAAAACCTTTTGATAAAATCAGGATGATGTTTCTTGTTATGTGCTGTTTATCATTTAATTCTGATATCTTTACTGAAGCTCTGCATGATGTATGATAACATGAGATGAGAAATCCAGTTTTATTAAAAAGAAAAGTTTTCACTGGAAAATTGAATGTAGTGAGATTGGAAGCTCCTTCAATGATGCAGGTGAATACATTAAATAAGCTCTTTTGAAGAGCTAAATGACACTTGAAATGTAGCCAAGACCTTGTTTACTAAGGCCCGAATGCAAAGGACATACTTAGTGTGGGAACTGCTTAAAGAAGTAGGTGCAAACAAATGAAGAAATGGAACTGTTCTATTGTGTTAAAACCAAAGTATATTTATATTTCTTACACAGCATTGGAAACAACTTTAAATGTTTTAATCTAGTTATTAACGTTATTATTTCTGCCTGTGATCTTCTCTTTCTTTGTGAAAGTTTTCAGGAGCCATTATAAAACAGCAACTTTTTTTTTTTTGCAGGAGAGTATTAATGTACTTCCAGAACAAGCAGCCATATCAGCTATTCCTGCTTGTTGTGAACTGAACTTTTAGATAAATCATCTTTAGGCAATGGACTTGAAGACTAGAAGAAAGATTTGCAATTTTCTCACTACTTATGTTCTAAAAGTAGCATCTTGTGTTCTGCTTCTAAAATATTGTCCACAGACTACTAGTTTTGTGGCATGGATGAAGTCTAGCAGCTATAGAAAACATTAAAGCATCCAGCTGCTTTTCTACGTGTACTGGATGAAAAACAATAATGACAGAGAAAATAGAAAAAGAATCATGTAGGTACTCCAAGCAAAATGTGATAGAATAGTCAGCTGGGCTAGCCAAAATGATCTTTCTCATCTCGCTTTATGAAAATAGTTGACATAAAAGGGTGAGAAGTCTTCACACATTCTCTTTTCTTGACTTCTCTCCATGTGAACTAGCAGTAATAAAACTTTTCTGCATGAAAGGAATAAGATAAATCTATTTGTCTTTATCATGGTCTCAGAAAATATGTCACCAGGACTAGAGAAAAAGCTGGCTAATGGCCTTATTTCTCAAAAGCCATTGAACAACCATTGGATAGTGAAAGCATGTTTTTACTATAATGGATAGCAAAAACATGATAATAAATGAAAATTCATCTTCCTAAGAATTTCAACCTGGTTAGCCAACCCAAGTGCTAAAAACCAAGTACAGCTGCTATGGGCTTGTTATAGGCTATGTTATTTGCTAATGGACTTTGAGGTCACAGCATTGCTTGGTAGACATATATAATAGCATAATAATGTTTATTAGATAACGTATAATAGTGTATCAATAGGTGAGCTGGAGAACATTTAGAACTGCTTAACAACAGCATATAAATTAGTTTAAAAGTCTGCTCTTCACATCTGTTGAATATGTACCAAGTTTCTTACGATTTTTTAAAAAGTATAGCTAAGTACCTCAAAAGTTCATTCAACAAAAGTGATTATTAGTCAAATCTTAAAACCTGCCTAACAATGTAGATAAAATCATTTTAACTTTTTAATAAATTAACAAACTTTAGGTACCGTGAAAGTCAATGAATTAGGCTTTTTTGTTAAATACTAGATCTTTGACATCTCTGGGCAGGGAATGTAAGCAAAGGAACCATTTCCCTAGTTATGAAATCATTAGAATTTCTGAAATAATGATGTAATAAAATGCTACTTCTGCTTAACATGATCTTCCAAAACTTTCTTTTCTTTTTTTTTTTTCTGAAGCTTTGCAATGAATGTCTTTGTTTCAGAAAAACAAAAGAAAACAAAAAAACTTTCATTTCCACAGGCACTAAGAAGCAAGAAAAAGCTGTGATTAATATATCTTCTGCAGTTTCATATAACATTCCAGGAAAAAAAAAAAATAATAATGCTTGAGGTGATGTAAAAACAGGGTCCTTTGAGGGGAGCAAATAAGCTTGGCTTTAATTGAGGAAAGCTAGGTTTGAATGGAGTGGAACAAGAAACAATGGAGAGTGAAAAGACATGAGAAAAACTAAAAATCTTTAATATTCTATTCCCTTTCTGCATGAGTTGCACTTCTGCATTGGCAGCTCTTTCTCTGTTCTATGTATGTGTGTGTGGCAGGAGCCATGTATGAGAGGGGGTTTCCCTCTTTTAAGATCAGTGCCTTTTTATTTTGTTGTAATTTATTTTTGGCCAGCTATCAGTTTGATGCACCAACTGGTAAAGGTCAAGTGTGAACTTGCTTGCCAACAAAGCTCATGTATTACTGTCAATTTTTTGCCTGCTGAAAACACTCCTTTCTGCAGCAGCCAGCAACAGAGAGAATAGAAGCCAAGAATCAGTGATCAGATCTTTCTTTCCGTGTTCCATTTTTAGGACCTGGAGATGAGGCTGTTTATGTATCTCCATTTATAAAAGACCATAAGTTTTAATCAAATTATTTTGCTTTTATTTCTGATTATTTGAAAGTTTATAAACACAAGACCAATTTAACTGTTATGAGCAATGATGGCAACCAAATCACAATGCATACATACTGAGATAATTATTTTCCTTTGGCTCTCGGAAAATCATAGAGATTAGACTTAAAGTTCTGAAATGTCAACTTTTCAAAGTATTCTCCCCAAATTAACACAGTGTAGACTTAGGTATGTGCTACTTAAATGTGAAAATATAAGCTAAAGATCTGAATTTGAATGAAACCTTTTTGAAAACATACAGCTGTGCAAAAAAGTAATATTTCTAAACCCACAGAAAAATTTGCACAGATTTCTGTGAATAAAGAGTTATGTCTCTGCTGCCCTTAAACCTTTTTGTGTCATAATACAACATCCGTTATAGATATGTTTCATTTTAAGAAAGTCAGTCACATCATCTAAGTGTGAGATAAGGAATGAATAAATGATATTTAATCTGCTGGCAAGAAAGTTGATAAATTTTCTTGTAGGGTGGAAAGCACGTTCTCGTTCTGTTGTGGGGTTTTTAAGTGCTTGTTTCTTGTGATCAAATTTTTCTCGGTTGACAGGAAAACCATTGCTTTGCTTTTATTTGATATGACATGAGAACTCAAACCCACAGGAGACAGATTTGTTTAATCTTATACACTTTAGTAATAAAAATATTAAAGACTTTTTTTCCATTTGTATAGTATAGTAGTTTAATATCATTAAGATTCTTCTCTTCTGTCTCACATAATCTACACTCTTCCATGGTAATTGAAGAAATCAGCATTATCTTTATGAATAGAATCTTCATTAATAATGACATAACTGCACAACTTAGAACCTATCCCACTTTCCGGTGGTTTATCAGCTCAAAAGTGACTTATTTTTAAATTAAAACAAAAAATTAAATCATACATTATTCTTTTGATCTAAACAGGTTAGAATCATGGAAAAAAATGAAACCCTTACGTGATCCAGATCCACTCAATACAATAATGCCTCTTTAATTGTTCAAAGCTTCTCCCTCCCTTTTCCATGTTGTGCAATTTTCTTAAAATAATCTTGCACTTAGACTGTCCTGTATTTTTAGCTGTGTTGTGCTTTATGTTCACTGCCCCTTGTTGAGATGCAAGTGAATTTGCTTCGTCTTTTGGCAGTAAGATAAGCACCTCTGGAATATACTTGCTCAGTGACAGCACAGTTTCCTGTTTTTTCTCTTCCTTAATATGTAGGACAATTTGTAAAGTTATAAGATACATATTGATACATATGACTTTATAATAAAATAACTGATGTAATGTTTGACCTACTTTTTGTACAGTGAGAAAATAAAGTCATTGTAATGAAAACATATTACTTTATATATAGTTCTAGAATATATTGCTTACTTGTAACTCTGGGATAACACATATTACTTATTTTCTACCTTCCTGATAGTTATGTATTAAAATAAGAAGCAAGTACCAATTAAAGAATATTATGATATTTATAATTTCCTGAAAACTTGCTAACTATGGATTATGAGTGATTTTGATGACATTCTTATGTAATCACTCAAATATTTCAGTTTTTGAGATTAACTTCCCTAATTGCATGGTAGAATGGGATTTCTGAAACACTAGGAGTTGGGTGTTCTCAAATTTGAGTTTTAATGGGATATCTGACATTCCTAATTTTGAAGACTAATGTCTTCAACTGTCAGGTTTTTTTAATGATTCGATGCGCATAAACATTCTGATGCAACTCAGGTAGGTTTCATAGACAATGTACCAGAAGATAATATGCATTATGGGCCTTTACTTTCTGTTATGTAATCCTATTTCTGATTGAATATTTAGGCATTAAATAAACAGTCTAAATGTTTTCATACCATGTTCCAGTTGAAAGACACCTTTGGTACCAGCACTTCAGTGATTAAGGAAATTTAGATGAGCAATGAAGAAAAGTCGGGTTGAGATTTAAAAGCTGAGGAAGGAGGGATCTTAGAGTGGGGTATAGTTTTACTAGAATTTGTTAGAGGTGTTGAAAGAAGTAAAAGAGAAACAGAAGAATTAATTTTTTACTAATAAAATAGAAGACACAGACTGAACAAGGATAGGGATGTGTTTAAAAAGTATATGCATACTGTATTTTTTAACTTTTAAAGCTCCCACTTAAAAGCCTTCGTCTTCATTTTCTAGTTCAATTAATTGGATATAACATATATATAAATACTACTGAAATAATTGTATGAGATCCTTTGCAAATCCAAATTGCTTAAATACCTGGCTTGGTGCTCATAATCAGGAATTTACATGCCTGTTGTGTTTGATTGCTTTGGTAGTATTCACTTCTAAAATTCTCATCTATTCAACTGCAAAACTGCTTAATACAAGAGCACTTCGAGCAAAACTTAAGGTCGGTTCTCTTCGCAACCCCCCAAAAATGGGTAGAGTGAAGAAGCTACCTCCATATTAGTTTTTCTTTCAGGAAAAAAACCTGGCTGCATCTGCCACACAGCATTTCTTTGTGCCCTGGTTCAGCCCCCGCGGGCCGCGCAGCAGCCCTACTACCCCTCCCCCCGGCGGGAAGGGTGTTGAATGGACAGAGGCAAACCTCGTGGGTTGGGGTAAGGAGCGTTTTCTGAGACAGCACAGGGAGAGGGAAATAGACGTATCCCTAACAAAATATACAAAATCGGTGACACACAATCCAGTTTCTCACCAACAACTGTACAGGCTCCCACCGTACTCCCAGATCCATCCCAGAGCCCGTGCCACCTGATGAGCCCCCTTTGCATTGAGCATGACATGTGGTAAGGAATACCAGCTTTTATTTGTTCCCACTTTTTATTCTTTCGGTCTTTTAGGTGGTTTGGCTTTTGTCATTTTGTTTTAAGAGGGTTTTTTTAGACTACCTCATCTTCCCATATAACTTTTTTTTTTCTGGTTTTAGTAATTTGTAAGAAAATACATTATTAAATTTATCTTTTTATCCACAAAAGTCACAAAATTGTTAATTTTAGGAAGTGAGTATCTGGATGTAATTGAATGTTAGAAAATCTGTTTTTTAGCTACAGGTCTGACATGAAACTAATGCTTCCTTTGGATTATTTTAATGAGACAAGTCACGTTCATACAACCATTGTTTTCGCAGGCTATAATTATGCTTCATTATCTTTTAAGTAAATCAACATTTTTCTAGTCTTGCCTTTCTTTGATGTGAATTAAGCACTAAAAGAACACATATTTTTGTAGTACTGCAAATACAGACAGAATATGAGATTTCTCACTTTGAATCCTCAGCCTTGTAGTGCAGAGAGGAAACACTTTGGGAATAGGCTGAGGAATCAGGTGGCTCCCACAAAGGAACTCGGGGTTTTTTATGCTGTATCCTGTGCATGTAAAGAACGGGGTGAGGGGGAGAATGCTGAGATGGCCTGTTCAGCTTTGTATTTGAGCAGTGGGGCAGTAGTGGGCCAGGCAGAGAAAAGGCAAGCGTCTCTACCTGCTGCCCAGCAGCCAAAGTTGCTCTCCAACTTCCAAGAGCTCTCCTTGGGTTTTCTTTCTGTGAAGCAGTGGACAAATGTGTTTCAGGGTTACCTGTTAGATCAAAATGGATTAATAGCAGTCATGGGCTCTTTGCTAGTTGGTTGTAATTACTGCCTTCCACCTGATTCTGGAAGTATCAGTAGTACTGGAAATGTTAACTGCATGAATCCTTCCAAACATTTTATCAAGTTAGCTCAAACACCCTTAAATCACTTCTGTTATCATTCCGTGTTCAGAATACCTGTTATATTCTAAGCAACTCAAATTCAAATAAACCAGTTCCATTAAAAGAAAAGGTAGTAGGAGAAGATGACTAGCACGATATTTTGAACTGGAAGCAAGTGCTATAGAAATCGCACAGAAACTATAAAATCTGGATTCATCTTCCTTTGTTTTTATCTGAGATGGCTCAAACCAGAGCTTGTAATTCCCATGAGAGTGTCTCAATCCCTGTGAATTAAGTGATGCTAGCTGAAGCTGTTGTCCATCCCTCCTGTTCAAACTGTGCTACAGGACAGTCAGGGCTACAGGATTCCTGGAACTTAAAGTGTGCTAGTGGAAGCAAAAAATCTGTAGCGCATTTGATATTCTCCTTTGAGAGTTCTTGTCCTGTTCTCAGTTTTATCTGGTTTACCTGATAACTATTTAATGCAAACACATAATTGAGACCCTATAATTTAGGGTAATCAACAGAGATTTTTACAGTTAAATTTTATACCTCTCCATGATGAACCAAGCTACAGTGTAGTCCTTCCCCCGAGTCCAATTAATCCTGGATTCCTTTTTAGCACATGAACTACTCAACAGGAGAGTTGCATATAGGTTATTTGTAACAGTCCTCTCATGGGAGGTAGGAGATGCATGTTGAAATCTCTAGGCAGGAAAGATAATTAAAAATCTTCTACATCCTACACACAGTTGAACTGCCAAAACCTATAAAAAGGCCAAAACCATCACTAACCATTTATTTCTTAAAGAACATATATGGGAATTACCTGACTTTGGGATCCTGAATGAGTGTAGGATGAAGATAATTAGCCAAGTCACAGCTATTGCTGTTAGAAGCAAGGCAAAGGCTTGCCTTGCCAACTCCAGGCACTTGGCAAACTTTAATGCTTAGTTTAACAAAGTTTTTTATAATTTATATTTTATTTTGAAAATTCTGTACAGGCCCTATTCTTGGCTAATGTGTGTATTTAAACCTACTGTTAATGAAATGATGAAATTAAACTATAGTTAACCAACTGCACTGGTTTAAAATCAATGCACTTTATCTCACTTTAATCTTCAGAATGTGTAGGTATCTATTTCTATGATAATGTTGCTTAACCTGTAAGCTGTAATGCCTATGGATGTGGAGGTTCTAAGAAATCTAGGCAGTAAAGGCTCTTAATAATGTGAGAGGAAAAAAAAGGAGCAATATTTTTAAAAAAAAAACAAATAAAAAGGGAAAAAAAAGGAAGAAGAAAAATCAGGAAAAAAATTTCCTCGGTCCCAAAGGACTACTGCAAAGCTCTATGTTGAATATTTACATGTAAACCAAAATTTGGGAGCTTTTGCCCTTCATAAGTAAGTCCACAAGTATAAAAGATAAGTATAAACAATTTATTAATGCAGTACACTTATTAAGATCTATTTGTTGATATGGAGAACTCTTCTGCAACTTTACTAACTGGAGACCTACAGCTGTGATTAGATGGATGGGGGATGATATTCGATAGTGCTTACTTGTTTAGGAGTTTAGAGACAGCATGCATATCTAAGTGACAAATACAGGAGAGCCAAGACATGAGTTATTAACAAAAGCAGAGTATATGCAAATGCTTTGATTTTCATAAAGAGTAGATTAATAAAAATGTTTTAACTGTCACCACTCTAAATACAAAAACTACGTTGAATATTTGAAGACATCCATCTTTTGATTAATTCAATTTCCAACTTATAATATTATTGCGTTCTAATTTCTATTGCCAACTGTTTAGCATCATGCTACTTATTACTTATCATAAATAACAACGTTATACTAATAGCTTTTTAATGAGTAATAAATAATTGCTCCATTAATACAAAATGCACTAATTTGGTCTAGTCTTGGACTCACTCCTCTCTTATTTGCTATGCATATATTTTAAAAATGTGGATGTTTGTATTATTTTTTCAAATGAAAACAATCCTGAGCTAGCTATCTCATAGATACTTGCTGACAGATGGGTACTTTAATGGCATGAAGTTGATGCAGGTTCTTATTCCATTTTTATGACTACTGATATCCTATAAAATTAATACATTTTTTCTACAATGGTTTTATACTTTATTTGCCACATTCATTTGAATAGAAGTATGACAAATGGAGGTCAAAATATCTACTTATAGGCCAATTCTCAATGGATTCCTCGCTTGAATAAAATTCACTATTCCATGATAATTATTAAATGTATGGGGAATGATTGCAAATCAAAATCCATAAAGTTCTAGGGTGATTGCATAGTAGTTAAAATATTTAGACTAAGACATTCAAGCTATAAAATTCAAGCTATAACTACTTTTACCATATTAAAAACCACACAAAATTTACTCAGTTTATTCCCCCTCCCTTCTGTTTTCAATGAGTCCTCACTCAGGCATAGGGCCTATAAATTTTGCTTTCCTTTCAGAATTCCACAAATACTTCCCCCAGTACATGAGCATATTCAGAAAGCTTTTATATCCTTTTACATCAGCTGAAATCCTGGCTGAGTGAAAGCTGAGAATAAATGTAATGAATGCTCCCAGATTTCTGTTTGTGAATGCAGTTTTCTTCCTAAAGCAGAGGAGAACCTGGGTGCATATTTTATATGAAATTAAACTTGAAATTTTAGGGGTCTTAACTGGCACACAGCTCTTGATTAAGCTCTATGCAGAAATAAGTCTTTTTCTTATGGGAATATATCTTAAGATATACTTAAGATGTAGACATAGAACTCTCTGCAGTTTTTAGCTCTGAAAAATCATAACAAGAGGCACATTTGTTTTGCAGTTGTATTAATATCATCTTGTTAAATGGGTAGCTGTTCTCAGGGGTACAGGATAATGACATGCAAAATTCTGTGGTTATTGTTGATGAGATATTATGTGTCCTTCAGGGCTTTTTCCTGTATTTCTATACCTATAGAATTCTTCTATCTCTAGATAAATACTCCTTGTGATACCATGTGCCAATTTAGAGGTGGGTTTTATGCCTACAGTGGGAATTCTGGTTTTGTTTAGGGAACTGTGGCTGTTTTTCCTTCTGCTTGCTTATGGCTTTTTTTGGCTGCTGTTGTGTAAAGAACATACCATTTTCCTTCAGCTCTTTCTAATAGAATGCCCTTGATTTCACCCCAAATTATATTGTAGAAATATACCCTGTTTCTTCTGCTGCTGAAAACCTTCTAAACTATATTGAGAGAAGTATGTGTATATAAAAATAATCCCTGAGAAGCATAGCCATCATTTTGACAGATTTAGTAAGTGACGGCCCTGATTCTGCTGGCTGTTTTGCACATTGCTTTATCTAAATGTCCTGGTTTAACCCAGCCAGCAGCTAAAACAACCACACAGCCGTTCGCTC
>VZTU01007797.1:0-69978 GCA_013400835.1 Zapornia atra | reverse complement strand
TTACATAGGGAAATGATGATCCCTGGTTATCCATGACTGGGCATTTATTTTTGCATTATATGTTCCCTAGCATGGTGCATCATCTTTCCTATCTGTGCACTGTCTGTTTATCACCATTTATGCCTGATGAACACTACAAAAGACAAGACCAGATGCCCTTTGTGCATCTGGGAGCTATATTATATAGAAGCAATTCCATTAGTAGAATGGTTTTTCCATGTTGTTTTCATTTTTAGCACATGTAATTATATTTAAAAATGACAGCAATGAAAGAGAAAGAAGCATCATTTTTATGGGTAAAAGTGAACCTTAATCATAAATGAAAAACATCATAGTCACAGCACACGTGGATAAAAACAGTGCTTATTGCTTCCTTTACTATAGTTTAAATGTTTTTTCATCTCTGCATCCTATTTATTGATTCTCTAAACATGCAGAGGGATAAGGAATTGAAAATATTTGATGCACTTTCCTCCATTTTTATCAAATTCATGGTATGTAATTGACTCATAATTTCAAATACTGGAAGTAAACAACAGTTGTTCCTTCTTCCTGTTGGGAACACTATTGAGTTTGTCAATTCTCATTAGGAAACCTGGAATTTTCAGAAGCTAATACAATTTTTAGATAAGACATGAAAGTTCTACCATCTTTTAGCTGAGACTGAATCTTGAAGAGTATCATGAAGATGTTCTGTCACAATAGACATGATATTTCAATTCCAAGTCACAGTTCTTTCCATATTGCAGAATAGAGGTATTCTTTCCTTTTTCTTCTCTTATGTTCAGTACCAGTTACCAAACCACTGAAAACAATAATGCTTCCTGTGAGAACTACCTCTCTTACTAAAGTCTATAAATATTTTCAGGTCTTGAACCAAATCCTTTGATAGTATATGTCTATATTGATCGTAAAATACAGTGTATATAATGTAACAATAGTGGTAGTAATAAAGTATTGATTGTAAAAGAACTACCCTGACTTACACTAGCTGAAGATATTATCCAAATGATTTCAGGAGAAAGAAACAGAATGGGATAGGTCTCTAATCATCACCACAAATTAACAGGTTTTCTACTTGTGTCGCAGTTTCCCAAATCAAAAGAATAGTAATACTGTCCATCTTCCAGATATACTGAGAAATGTATTTGTTATCTTTTGCAGAAGTGTTCTAGCAGTCTTGAGTGTATTATGCATATATTATCATAATCATAAAACAGAAAACAAATAAAGATAAGTAACAATATAACAGTTTTCTCAGTCTGGAGAAAATACAAAGCATATTTCAAAGGATTAAGCTACTCAGAGTTCAACTTTGACAGCAGCAGATTCAGCCATCAGCTGAGACAAGTTTACACTTGGAAGGCCTGTAAAGTAAAAGTGGCTTACTTTTAAGCCACAGAATTTCTCCCCCAATAATGCAAATTGCAACACTGTACAAGGAGTGCCAATTTAGCTTCAAAGAAACCAGGTAAACATCAAAAGCAGTGTAGTCACAGCAGCACAGCACTTGGCACAGGTCCTGGTAAGTAGCTTAATTCAAAGTAAGGAGAATATAAAGAAGGCACTCCCTGTTACTAGACCACGAAGGACATGCTACTTGCATGGACTCAGCACTGTACCTGATATTCAGATTAATTTTTTTACCTGTAGTACTGGAGTTCTGATGAATTACAGCAGTTATTAGCTGCTACTGAACCAGTATACTCCATCCTCCTCACTGATGGAGACTGCAACCTTTTTGTGATGCTTTCTAGTTCCCTTCACATAAGACATTCTTTTATTGGAAAAAGTTGGAAGGACAGAACCTGCACCCTAAAGAGGCAATGTTCCCCTTACTGAAACATTTTGGTACAGGAACCAAAATTTCTTCTGTTAAAATCTATTTCCTCTAGCATTTGTTAACGCATTATTTTACTTTTTAAGACTCCACACAGCTCAAACTCAGATTTTACATTGGTAAACACCAAATAACACATATTAGAGCTAATCATATAACCTTTTTTCACACCAAGACTCTCCTGAAGGGAATTTTTCAGATACCCTCTTAGGGCAGCTTTTGTCTGTTTTACATGTGATGCTGATAAACAGTTGAGACATGGACCAAATATAAACAAGTTTCTTATTGCCTTATCTGAGAACTATATAAACTCAGATATTAAATGTGCACAATTTTGATGTTCTCACTCATGTATATTGTGTAGAAATTTTCTCCAGTTATGTTGCAGCATAGGGTTTCAAGGCCTGTACACAAGTTTTTGGTGGTGTAGAATTTTAAAGATCAACTCCTCATACACCTTGACCATACTGATTTTAAAAAGGGAAAGAAAAAAAAAAAAGCAGCATTATCAATATCTAATTAAACTTTTTTTTTTTTACCTTGACAGTAAACTTATATAAAACTGACATTACAAGGCTTTTCTAGAATCTCTCCTACTTTCCCCAAAATCTAGCTCTTTCAGATCACATGGAAGAACAAAGTAAGTGAGACATAGTCAAAAGGATTTGGTTTTAGTATGAGCATTGTGGAAAAAAAGCCACAAAGCTGACCTCTTTTACCCATTCCTTACTGCACAGATGGTGAAGACTTACCTGAAAACAGACAAGTGCTTTTACAAGTTCTATTACAAATTGTCCTTCAATTTAAATGGGTATTTTCCTGAACTTTCCATTCCTCTCTTTCTATGTCATTGTAAGCCTTTTAAACTTTATTTTTGTAGCACTTTCCCATCTATGTCAGTAACCATGTGTGGTGGTTTTGGCCCTAACCAAAGGCCAAATACCCACCAAGCCGCTCGCTCACTCCCCCCTTCAGCTGAAAAGGGGGAGAATATGGATATTGGGAGGCTTAGGACTTGAGATAAGGACAGAGGGATCACTCTCCAATTAGTGTAATGGGCAAAACAGACGCAGCACAGAATAAAGGAAAGAAAAAGTGATTTATTACTACTTATTACAACTACTACACTCCATGAACCGGAACGAGATAAGAAGCGGCCAGGTCTTAAAGCGCCTTCCCCCCACCCCTCCCTTCTTAGCAAACTTAAAACTCATCACGATTTTACTCCCTTCTTCCCCCCCCAACTTGGCGCGGGGAGGGGCAGGGAATGGAGAGTGAGGGGTTTCAGTCTGTTCCTCCCAAGCTGTCTTCCATCTCAGCTTGGGGGGGGCATTCCACATACACACACCCTTCCCCTGCGGCACCGTGGGGTCCCACCCACGCGAGAGTCGTGTCCACGAGCTTCTACAGCGTGAGTCCTCTCTATCGGGGAGTCATCCCCTCACCACAGGCCTCTCAGCAGGACTCTCCCCTTTCATAGGGTGCTGACATCGGGGTCCAGACCCCCAGCCTGGTCCCACGCAAAGTCACAAGTCCCTTGGCAAACCTGCTGAGGTGTGGATCAATCTTCACCGGGCATAGGTGTCTCTGCTCCCCGTCCTCATCCATGGGCTTCGGGGGGACACCCGTTTCACCATGGACTCCACCACGAGCTGCAGGGGAAACTCTCTTTTCACATTCTTCATCCCCACCCCCTCCTCCGGGCCTGGCCTTGGAGTCTGTGCAGCTTGTTACATCTTCTCACTCCCGCTCCGGTGGCAAAGTGCGCCTGCCAGCAGTTTTTTTTCTCCTATATGTGATTCACAGAGGCGCTATGACCAGCTCTGGTAGGCTTAGTCTCAAATTTGACCTTGAATGTACCAATGTTTTGAAAATATGGGGCTTGCAGAAAACTGTAACTGCAGCTTACAAGAGCCACTGAAGCAGCAGTTACACCAAACTGCAACACCATGGATTATTTCTGAGTCAGAAATGTGTTTCTTTTCTGTTTACTTATGTAGCGAGTTATCAACAAATAATATTCAAGGAGCTTTCCTGATAATTAAAGCAAACAGGCATGGCCATTAATGTATTTGAAAATATTATGACTGTAATGTTTTTCTTCTGATAACATTTTGAGAAGCTCAAGCCTTCAAATTAATTTCTTAATAATTGAGACTGGGGATATGGCATGTGGTCTGTTAGATTTGATGTTATCAACTTGCTGATTGATCTTGAGTGGCACTTAGAATGTGTTCCTGGAAACCTTTCACCACATGGCTGCAGTTTGCTCAAAAGAGAAAACTTGTTGAATTAGAAGTGCACCTTTTGCAAACTGGATTGCAACCGGCATGAATAAAGTTAGGAAACAGGATCCTTTGTGATTTGCCCCTCAAAAAGAAGGATAAGGAGAGATGAATGGATTAATTTTTAACAGCCATATTACTGGAATAAGTTGTGTGTTGAAAAATTTTGTTACTTGTTTTGTGTGTGTGTTTGATGTGGCAGGGATACTGAAGAGTGTTAGAAATGACAAAAGGTCCTAAAAGAAGGACTCAAGGTAGATACGTTAGTGAAGCAGTTAATTTATTATACGTTCTTGCAAGAGCGAGTGACCCAAAAAGTACACACCCTTTTGGTCAGAGCCTGAAGCCTTTTTATACCATGTTCTTGTCTAAAATTATGAGGTTACATCATTCACCTATACATATTCAACACCTGTCCCGCTTCACATTAAGGTGAGTTCTGGGAAACAGTTTCCATAAACTCCTCCCAATCCCGTACAAGCTCAACCAAGGCAAGGCGCCTTTTTTACAATAGTACATAACATAATACACATTGCAAGTCTGGCAGATTCGTTTCCCACAGGTGAAGAAAATTAAGATGTATGAGTCCTTTTGTCCGGGACAACTGCTTACTGGCAAGTACTTATCCTTATCTTAACTTTTCCTGGCAACTGACATGGGCCTAGGGCTGAAGGAAACCAAAGCTCCATACAGGTTTCAGATTGTGCATGTTAATTTGGTAGCCTCTGCTTAGATAGTGAAACCCCGCATTGTCTTGCTTGTTTGCCTTAATCAGCACTGTGGAAGCCTGTTGGTTGAGCTTTATTTCCTTCAGTCACATTTTAACCCTTATTTGAGAGACGGATTTTGCCATAGCCAAACTATATTAACAGTACTACCTCTTAGCCCTCCACAAGTCAGCATAAAAAAACCCAACAACCCATTGCAGTTTGCAAAAGCAACATTTCCCAGCATTTTTCACAAGAGAAAGGCACCTGCAGGGTAATTCAGAGGGCTAGGTGATGAGGATTTGAGGATCATGCTCCAAACTGCTCAATCTCAGCAGCCTGCACGGTTGTCATATGAATATAATAATGGTCAACTTCTCCTTGGCGAAAAGGTATGTAATCGGTTATCTAATAAATGAAAAGTGTATTTGAGCATCAGGTTCATCTGTGTGCTGATACTTACACGAGACAAAGAATAAATGCCATTTGCATGGTGTACTTCAGCAATGCGGGACAGGGTTTTCAGTGGTGCATATTTCAGGCTGCACGCCTGCTTCTCTTCCTCTGATGGGTACAGCAAGGACTCAAAACAAGGACAGTGGGTTTACTGAATTCCTACTATCTCTTGGCTGTCATATACCTCAATAAGGACATCTTCCCTCCTACTTGAGCTCTGCCTCTTGCTTACTCTTGTGTGCATGCTATATGCATATTGTGATTAGAGCCTGAAAGCTTAGTGCAGAAAGACTCAGTACAGAAAGACAATGTTTCCCACTCTGGGAAGAGAGAGCTTTATGACTTAAGAGTAGGACCCTTAAGGAAAGGTTTATTTTTTTAGTCAGATCTTCCAGAATTTGGCATAAATTTCCATTTTCACAGTAATTATTCTCTAAGTAATTTCTTAGCTGATACAGCTATGAGTTCATGGTTCATTGATTATCCTTTTCATTTTGGTGTGTTTTAATTATCATAGAATCATAGAATCATAGAATGGTCTGGGTTGGAAGGGATCCCATGGATCATAGAGCTCCAACCCCCCTGCCACAGACAGGGCCACCAAATTATATTGCATGTAATATAATATTAGTTTAAATAAACAAACTTTTCCTTTGGCTGCTTTTCCTTTAGCGTTCTTAGGCATTTGGATTTAGACTTTCAGCCTTTGCTGGTATCAGTAAGCCTTTGTTCATACACAATGTCCAAATATGACAGTAAGGGCTGAAGCGGAAATGAAGTCAATGAAAATACTTTGAAACTTAAGTAAGAGTAAATTCTTTTCATTGTGAGTAATGTTTGCATCTTCAGGTCCAAAGCAGTATGGTGATTAGATGGCAACTAAAATATAATGGCTGCTATTTTACATTATAAAGATCTGCTAGAGTTAGCTTCTCTGGTAACTGATCTGTAAATCATGACTGTTATCTAAATTCTTAGTTGCAATTTATAGTCTTGCTTTAGAGCAAGAAATTAGATGCTTTGGCTGCTTGAAACAAAGACGACATTAAATTAGGAATTACATAATCTTTCGAAAAATATGTCTCCTTAGCTGTAAAAGTCCTGAAACCAGCTCAGTTTCTCCTTTTAAGGCTGAAGTTTCCTATGCAGCTGCACTTCGGCTTGTGTGCATGACCAGCATAGTTTAGTTTTAAGGTTCCAAGTTACAGTCAAAGACACCCCTAATTTTTCTGCGCAGTACTAGAATGGAAATATTAGATGTTTAGAGTATATTTTGCATAGACAGAATTAGTTCTTCACAAAACCCAGTTGTAGATGTTTACCTCCTTGAAAACCTGGTTTCTTTCTACTGTTCAGTGACAATAAGGTGGTGGTCTATGGTTGATAAAAGCCTAGGTAATGGGACAAAAATATTTTCATTTTGAAAGACAAAATAGTTTTAAACAGCCACTGTGAGACAGTATAAACAGCATTCTCTGGTGTTCACACTGCACGGTTTTTTCCTTCTTGCTTCCTTGCAATTTGCAAATGACTGCTAACCCTTAGTAGCATCACTTCAGTGACTACCTGAGCTATTTGATTTCAGGAAGTATTAGAAAGTGAAGGCTGAGATTAAATTTTATTTTTATGTGAATGTGCACATGTATATTTATTAGGAATTATAATGATTTTTTTTTTTTCCTCTCAGGGAAAGCTTGTTTTGAAATTGGAAAAAACCCCAAAGGTGATTAGAGACTTATTTTTCAGTCCATATTTAATTATTGGGAAGGTGTACCAATGCATTTTGACAGGAATGGGGTTTTTGGCCCATCCAGATTTATTTCTGACTCCCATAAAATCAGGCCTGGGGGTCGAGCGAAGATATGTTAAGGGACAATTGGAATGCAGTAGGAGAAGAGCAGAAGTCTGAGAACGAGATAACAAACTGCAAGAATGTTAAAAACTGCCTTAAAACGGAACAAAGTGACTGTGTAGCCTTAACAAATTATTAGCAATAGTGAGATGCATGTAAGGTGGATGAACGGAGCATTTAACCAATAGCAATGTGATGTAACTTGTGTACTGATATAGAAACCTATATAAGCTGTGTGTGTGTTCCAATAAACGAGCTCAGCGCTTGATCACATTGATCCGAGTTGAGTCTGCAAAACTTCAGCTCCAGCAGGAAGGACTGTCTTCCTTAGACAGCTAACAGGTTCAATGGATTCAGTTTATATTCTGAAAATAAAAAAGGTTGTCTGGAGTAAATAATGTTTTTAAGCTACACAAGTAAGGTTAGAATAGTGTATCCAGGGCTAAAACATGTATTTTAAATGTAAAATTTATCACAGAAATAAAAAGCAGAGGATTCTAGACAATAGGGAAATAAAATCTTGCACTACCATAGCTATGAGCTACCCACGGAGTGGTACATATTTTGGATCTCTATGGACTCCTCTTTGTTTTTAAGCTTGGAAATGTTATAAATGACTTGGTCCCAAACAGGATTTTAACCAAATTGAAGAATTTATTAAACGAATAAAAGCAAGCAAACAGTGCTGAGGTGCACAGTCAGCACCGGGTGCGCCGGGAGTCTCAGCCCCACCAAGACGCACACTGAACAGTTCCAGTCCCTGGTTTATATACCTTCCAGGGATAACACAGCCCACCGACTTAAACTGAAATGCTGGAGTGCTGCCAGGAGACCCCCACAAGGTATAAAAACCATATACATCCCAAACTGACATGTTGGGGTGCCGTCCAGGCAACCCCCACAAGACATCCTGTAGCTTTTGTCTTGCTAACGATCGGGCAGCTGGTTCTGCAGGTTCAGAGGCACCTCCCTGTTCTTGTTGATTACCTTCGTTTCAGAGACAAGTTGTTTCTCCTGATGTATCACAATGCACACAATGTGCTACATTGTGGTCCTTTAGGCAAAGCTTTGCCCATCCTTTATATAGTTTGTTGCTGCTTCAACATACTTCATTCAGGACATGCGAAATCTTAAACTGTCCCTCCTAGGCCCGTGACCATACAAGGGTATGACATTATTCCCCCAACATTATTCCATATTAACACGAATCAGAGGGACATATATGACAGAAAGATCTAGAGATTGTAACTGTCAGCTGTAGGTAAAGAGAAACAAAGTTTAACATCTGGTCTTCATGAAAAACAGCTTTCCTATAACTTCCTCTTTTAAGCAAGAGTGCTTTTCATATAAGGAACATATGGTCTTGTTAATGTGTGTATGGTCATGTGCTATTGTGCTCATTTTAAGTACATTCCCATGCCAAGGTCAAAATGAACATCTTTTAATCAAAGCAAATATCCGTCAGGCAGCTTGTAATTAATGACCTTAGAGCGACCACAACAAGATGACGATCATTTGCCATATAATTAGTAGAATAATATACTGTACTCAAGTATTATCACCTATTATGGAGTTGAGGAAAATGGGTATAGAAAGTTTTTAGAAAAGTTTTATATCTGACAGCTGATGACAGTTTTTTTACTAGATCTATTAATCTTCAGTCACTCTTTGTTTTCTGTTGATGATCTTCCTTCAGTTGTTTGGGGGGGGTGGAAGGAGGGAAGCTACTGGATAATGTGCAAAAGCTCTCTTTGGGGAGATTCAGCACATAGGATATAACTCTCAGCACACTCGTGTGGTTCTTTTTAGAAAGTGTCTAATCAATATGGCAGTGTTGATCCCCATGCCAAAACTGTAGCCAAGTACCAGAAAATTCACAAGAGAAAACCGTAGGTCATAATGCTGGTTCCCAGCTTCTTGTCTTCAACTCCCCAGATAGTTAAAGTGTTAGAGTTGATGGAGTCACAACAGAGGAAGCAAAACCCAGGTCTACGCCAAATAACAAAGTTGTTGTTCCGATTCTAAATAAGTCTTTGCTTAACTAACAGAATCAATCTGCTGATCTCTTCTATGAGAAATTAATTTAATTGCTTTGTCAGTACAGAGGAAAGACCTGTGTGGCAAGAGCTGTTAAAACAGTTTTTTGGCTGATGGTTAAGTGCATTTTAACAGATTCAGATGGAGAAGACAAGCAAGCCATAGGCTCAGCATTCAGACACAGTTGGCTTTAGACAAGTCATATACTATGTATGCACACGTACAGGAAACTGTATTTGCAAAACTAATTCTGCTGGAAGGCTATAATTCTATAACAAGAAATATCATATTCAATGATCAAAATAATTTAAATTCCTGACTCAGACATTCCACTGAGAAAGATATCCTACATGAGTGATGGAAGATACAACCATGCCTCTATGAGAAAAGCAGTGCCTGAGCTGAAGCAACTGCTAATGCTCTGTGCAGACATTCCATTTTCACATGTGGAGAAACCATCACAGGTATTGTTAAAATAATTTTTAAATTACCTAAGAATTTGAAATATGAAAGAGAACCTGAATCTGCTGTTCAGTTAGTTGGTGGGTGCAGGGAACGAAACTGGTCAGCGCGGGGAAACAAGCAGTCAATTCAATATGAATGGTAAAGCGAGCTTCAATTTATTATGGTAAAAGGCACTCTTTTATACCATTGCCAAAGCATATTATAATTATTACAACTGGATTGGTTCTTGGTTACAGACTACATATACATTCTCCACCCATCTTGAGGTCTGGGAACTATGTTCCTTTCTCACCCTCAAGAACAATACAGCTTTCTCCACCTTGATACTGTGTAGCACAGGCAGGAATGCTGTCCTTCTTCCCTATCACTTGTGTCCAGATAGTGTGGGGCCTATCCTTGCTAAGTTACCCAAGAAACTACTCAATACTAAATTATACAGGCGACTGCTTGAACAATTGCTCCATAGAACTGTGGCCTTGCTCCTCGAGCCATTCTCCAACAGGTGGGCACTATTCAGGTTGCTAGAGACATTGTGATTTGATGATTTATAGAAAATTAAGAGAGACGGGTGTAATTAGCTTCTAGCAAGCATGGATTTAGACTTGAGTATCATGAGGATTATGCATACTTCACAGGCAGTTCAAGCAATGCATAGGTTTCTAGCAGTGTCAACATTATCACTGAGCATATGATATTCAGTAGTATGTTATAGAAGGTTTTTTAATGTTTTTGTCATACTCTGTTGAAATAAATGACATTTACAGAGGAGGCAAGATAGCAGAGCTCTGAAATAAAAGCAAGTTTTGCTTTACTTACAAAATAGCATTATGCTTTGATTATTATCATTTGTTGAATCTAAAAGATTTTATCTGAATTGGAATTCAAACTAAATTAGAGATACATACACATCCTTCTGTAAAAAAAACAATATAATTGACTCATTTTGCAACACAATCTTAAAAACAATTAAAGCCAAATTGGAAAGAAAAAGGTAGTGAACAAAGTGTGCACTCATGCATAGACATTACTTCTGTTTGAGTTTTAAATCCTTCCTGTAATTCTACCAGGATTCTTTAAAATGCCAATACCATGCTGCATGTTTGCTGCATCTGTGTACGATGAGCCTGGACATAACATCTGAATAGTCTTGTTTATGCCCAGCTCAGCAGCTGGTGCTTCTGTATGTAACATGCTTGCAACCATGAACTGAATATTTAGCTACCCTTTGTGCTGCTGTGTGTTTTATTTGGGGGCAAGTTAAAGGACTTTAATTTGACTTTGTTAAACTATTGGAGAAAAGGTTTCAGGTGATAGGCCAAACAAAAAGGTGATAAAACCACCGGATACTACATCTCACAGAGTCTATCATCATAATCAATATCAACACCAAACAACAGAAAAAAACAATCTTGGATTTTCAGCAGGATAGTGACTGAAGTAGGGCTACATCTGTTACTAAATCTCTGCAATGAGGTCTGTGTTTCAAAACGAATGCTGAGAAGAGAAAGGCCTTTTCTCTCAGGACTAAATTCTGATGCTCTTCTGGGTTCAGGTATGTGTGTATACATGTGCGCTTTCGTCTTCTTATATCTCAGATTTACGCTGCTCTTCCGCTGACAGCATTCCCAAGGCCTTGACCTGCTGAAAGCACAAAGAGAAGTGAACACACATGACAGCATGTAGTGAATATTCAAAGCATTGAACTTACAAAAACTAGTGGAGACCCAAGGATACAGCTTCTGCCATTTAGGTCAAGGCATGCTGCGTCTCACATGGACAAAGCTGTAAACAAAAGGTGAAGTTTGAGAGACTTTTCACATAGCTCTGTGAAAGAACGTTACCTTTACATGTCTGGATCTGGTAATTAAGTCGACTTTTCACTGGTTTTGTAATCAATATTTTTGACTGTATTAAATGTTGTAAGAAAATCCCTTCGACTTAGGTTTTTGAGTGGTACTACTATGGACTGCAAAAAAGACATACAATAATTCTTCCAGTTCTTTCATGAACATGAATAAATTTTCAAAATCGTGCACTGAATTCATATTTAATTTTTTTAAATCTTACCTAGCACGTAAGTATTTATGAGTGGCCAAAAAAGAATTTTAGATTAACTTAAATCACATCTTTGAAACTGTTTTGAAAAATCTCAAAAACTATTGAGACTTTAGGCTCCACAAATTTTGTAATAAAGAAGTTGTGCCCCTGAAACTTTTTCACTTTAGCATGAAGGAAAAGCTTGACAAGTTATGCTTGCAAAGAACTTCCTTGAATAAATATTCAATAATGGTTAATAATTAAGGATATAATTCAGATTCTAATTTAAATAAAAATTTCTGAGTTTTCTTTATTTTTAAAAAATATTATTCCTGAACCTATTCTAATGGTGCAAGGAGAATTAATTTTTGGGAAGTTTTCTTTTTTCAATTTTTTTTGTCCCCACTATTTGGACATTACTGCCACAAGCAGTTTTGTTGCTCTCTATAGAAACTATTTCTTCTCAATTCATAAAACACAACACAGTGCCATAGTAAAAACAAATTTTACAGTATCACAGCTTGATATTTTATACACTAACATTAAGCTTCAGAAAACAAGTGGCCATTGTAAGCAACATAGTAAACCTCCTTTATTCTCTGTTTTTTATGAACATCAGCCATGAGTAAGGCATAAGAAGATTGCCTTGTGTAGGCATAATTTAAGAAGCAAATCCCTATTTACGCTCATTCATCAGTGGTAGCATTTCTTCGGAAATTTAGCATAGAATCATTAACGTCCATAATTTTTCACTATCATGTTAATTAAATTGGTTAATCTTTAATTTTAATAAACCTAGTGCTTGTAAAGAGAAGAACCTGACAGATGTGAGTCTAAGGACTGCCATTTGTGGAAAGACTGATGGAGGTCAGAGCTGCCCTTCACTCTGTAGAAAATGCATTGCTATCTGAATTTGCTAGCAATGATATTTATGAATTTTTTTCATAGGCAGAATTTGATAACTGAGATTGCCATAAGCATTCATTATGGGGGATAGGTTATTTTTAATACAAATTTGCATCTGTTAGGGTATTGCCTTTGCTTCTGTTTTGCCAGTCCAAATGCTAACTTGTCCCAGTGCTGTCAGAGACATTCAGAGGTGTGTGAGATAAGATGTGTCAGCAGTTTTCATCATAATAAAGTGATACCATGATAGGATATACATCTGGCATGTAGCCTGAAGGAATCACAAATGTAAAGTGGATGGTAAACAAAAGTAAATGTGAGATGCCAATACCAGTTTCTGACAGCATACTTCGGAAATCCTCTAGAAATTGAACTGTCAAAGTCATTTCAGTCCCTAGGCAAGTCTGGTATTTGTATCACTGGAAACATCAATGTCCTGTAGAGAAGCTGTTGGCTTGTTTGAAGCACAACTGAGGAACTAATCAACATACCGTCTCAATGGAACATGCAAAAGCAATGTCTTTGTTTCTGTTGTCACAAGCTTGTACATTTTGGATAGGAATATAGTTAACAGGGTGCATTTCCATAAGGATGTTTTGACCAGTATTTTCTATAAAAGCTGGAATTTTTAACATCACTACCATTGATCCCAGTCAGTTGAAATCCTGCCACATCCTATAACCACATCCTATAAGAAATGGAGTCATGTCTGTGCCCAGATGAGAGAATTCCATCTTCCTGTGACATCTGAGTATCACTGAGAACATGATGTTGTGTTCTTTGCTTGCTAGCAAGTGATTCCTTACGGATGGTGCTAAAGGCCAACGTATACCTGAAAGTGCAAATTTTTGGATGAGATGTAAAAAGATAAAAGATTCTTTAAAAGATTCCACACCACTTTTCCTTACAGAGTAAGCATTTGAAACCTGTTCTTCAGGGTAAATGCCAACGTGTTCTTCCCTCTTACCCCGTTAGAAACTACCTGAGTTGTCAGTGGTTAGTACTATGGTAAAGATGCCATGTCATTTGTGGCTCTGAACTCTTGACTAATTCCGTGCTGTAAAAGCTGCATTTCAAATTGCAGTGTCTGTTTAATGGTAATGGCTGAAGTTATATGAACATAGAACTGTACATAAAATGCTTTGGGCAAACATAACAGCTGTAATTTTTTTATATATTAATAAATGTCAAGAATGCCTGGTACTTCTCATCACTTATATTTACAATTAAGTGACAATGGAAAAAAGCTTAAGGAACGAGACCCTTTAGAGGGTAAACAATAGGATAAAAATATTTCATAAGTAATGAGTTTAATTGAAATATATATCAACTTTATTACCAGACTTGTTTTGTGACCTGCATGAAGTGAATGTGATGTTATAGAATCATAGAATCATAGAATCATAGAATCGTAGGGGTTGGAAGGGACCTCAAGAGATCATCGGGTCCAACCCCCCTGCCAAAGCAGGCTCCCTAGGACATATCACTCAGATAGGTGTCCAGACGGGTCTTGAATATCTCCAGAGAAGGAGACTCCACCACCTCCCTGGGCAGCCTATTCCAGTGCTCTGTCACCCTCACTGTGAAAAAGTTCTTCCGCATGTTGGTGCGGAACTTCCTATGCTCCAACTTGCAGCCGTTGCCCCTTGTCCTATCCCCACAGACCACCGAAAAGGGGCTGGCCGATTCCCCCTGCATCCCCTGCTTAAGATAATTTTAGACTTTAATTAGGTCCCCCCTAAGTCTTCTCTTCTCAAGGCTGAAGAGTCCCAACTTACTCAGCCTATCCTCATAGGGGAGATGCTCCAGGCCCCTAATCATCTTCGTAGCCCTTATCATAGGTTGGTGCGTACACCTTGGTAGTTCACTAGATTTGACTTACTGTGCTCTCCCAGATGGCAGCTTGGCTTTGCTTGTAAATGCCTGACTTATTTTCTTGCCATCCATACTAGATTCCTCCAGATTCAAGGAGGACTTGGAGTACTTCATTTGGGACTGCTGTTTTCAGTATGGTCATTTAGTAGGTGTTGAGTCAGTGAATAAACTATTGAATGTCTGATTAATCACACTTTTCATTGGTTCTTAATGTCTAAAGGATTAAAAATTTTGTACTGCTGAATACACTCTGCTTTGTAATTTCTTATCCTTTTACCTTTATTGGTCATTTTAACAGTAGCAATTGCAACTAAATACTTGTTTTCTGTTTGTACTGAAGTTCTGTCTATAATCCTGTTCAAAGTCTCTGGTGTGACACATTTGACATTTTCTCATGGCTCTCATCAAGTGCCAAACTTGTTCCCAATTTATGCCCGTATGCTTTTTTCTTTTTCATTCCTCTTTTCAGACCTTGGTGCCAAAGAGTAGTTGGCAGGGTTTATTGGTCTTATGCACTTGTAGTTACATCATTTGGTTTCTCAAATTGGTTTTTTCCTTCTCTTGGCACAAGAAAATTTAGAAATGGCACCAACAGCAGATGATGTGGTGATAGCAGCCGGTTTGGCATCAGAAAAGGCAGCATCAGGAGCCTCAGCAGGAGCAGAGAATGCTTTTTGAGGCAGTACCCGCTCGCTGCACCACAAAGCCAACATGTTCTTGGCTTTCTTATGTGAGTGAGGTTCTTCTGGTTTGATTCATTCAATATAAATTCTCTCCATGGAAGTTCTTATTCAAAGAAGGAGAAGAGGATGAAAGCTATTTTTTCTGCTTTGTTTCAAAATGTTTTATCAGTGCTGCTATGCAGGTTTCTGTTGCAGAAGTACTTTGTAAATTGGTCCCACAAAATTCTCTATACAGATCAACCACTGCAAATAAAACATGTAGAATGAAAGAAAAACAGAACTAGAGATGAACATAACAGTGTAAAATAATTAATGCTTTCTTTTATTGTAAGAAAATATTACAGTAATTTTTCTAAGCAACATAAAATGGGACAAGTGAAATAACACATGGCACTTCCCAAGTGAGGTTGTTCTGTTATTTAATAGACATCACTCAAGAAATGCTTGTTTGATATTTACTTTGCATTTTCATCTGTAATTTTACCATAAGCACTGCTTTTAGCAGTTATTGAGGTTCCTATGTGCACTGCAACCATTTATACAATTAAAGTCTTTGTCTCGGTCTTTTTAGAAAAAAAAATGAAAGGAAAATTCCTTTGGAGTGCAAGATTGGATCAAACTCTTTTTGCAATTAATTCTTATAATTCAGAAAAAATAATTAAAGCTGCTGAAGACACCTAGTATTCCATGAATTTGATTAAAACAGTCAGTATTTTTAAAAAGTAAAATAATTTGTTGCATATTATTCTTATGTTATGAAATAGTCTTTGTTCTTTCACCAGCTCTGGATATTTTACCTGTACTTATCAGTTGCCAACAATTCTACTACCATATAATAACTATACCTTTATATTAGTTAAATAGCTGTGATCCAAGTGAGGAATTGTTGAACTGTTTCAAATATATTGTCTCGCAGTTAATCTTGAATCACTTCAACCTATAATTAATCACAGATCTGTAGTAAATATTGCTGGTCACCATGAAGCTCAGACAAATGTGATTGAGAATTACAGCAGGAATGAGTGATTTCGATTATATTTCAGATGCTTTCACTATTAATCAAATTAGGAATAAAAGTCTGATATTGATTTCCTGTGTGCACTTGTATTACTACAACACTTAAACTACTAATAAAAAAGTATCATAGAATCATAGAATGCTTTGGGCTGGAAGGGACCTCAATCACCATCTAGTTCCAACTCCCCAAGCATGGGCAGGGACACCCTCCACTAGCCCAGGCTGCTCAAAGCCCCATCTAACATGACCTTGGACACTGTGAGGGAGGGGGCAGCCACAGCTTCTCTGGGCAACCTGTCCCAATCCTTCAACACCCTCACATAGAGAAGAATTTCTTCCAAATATCTAATCTATCCACCTCACTTAACACCATTGTCTTTTGTCGTTTAACTACACTGGAGTCACTGGCAAACTCACTGAGAGTGCACTCAATCCTACTGTCCATGTTGCCAACAAAGATGTTAAACAGTGCCGGTCCTAATACATACCCCTGAGGAACATCACTTGTCACTGGACTTCACTTGGACATTGAGCTGTTAACTGTAAGCCTTTGAGTGTGACCATGCATCAAATTCCTTATCCACCAAGTTTTCCATCTGTCAAATCCTTATCTCTCTGCTTTAGAGACAAAGATATCATGTCAAATGCTTTGCACAAGTCCACGTAGATGACAGCAGTTGCTCTTCCCTTATATACCAATGCTGTAATGCTGTCATAAAAGTCCAACAAATGTCAGGCATGATTTCCCCTTTTTGAAGCCTTGTTGGCTGTCACCAATTGGCTATGTACAATAGGTCAGCAAATGAGAAAAATAGGGAATTACATACTTTGTAAAACGTCATTTCTCTAACTGTTTGACTGTAGAATTCCTTCATTGTAGTTATAACAGAATCAAATTTTACTGTGATTTAGAAGAATTCTGTCCAACCATCACTATAATTTCTCAAAGTGGTGAAGGATGTCTTGTTTTCTCTTAGAATACAAAAAGTAGGTTGCCACCTGCACCTCACAACATATCTGTAAATAACAGATTGCTAGTGTTTTACTGCCATGCATTAAAATAAAATGTAGCTGTGGATATAATTTGTAGTAGAACGCACCACTTTGTTTCTAAAGCCGATAGCAGAGAAGCAAGAGTTATTAAACTGAATCACAGTTTTACAGAAAAGCAAGTAATCAAAATATACTTGTAAAAACAAGCAAGCTGTGATGAATTTCATATAATGATGTTTTCCTATCAAAATGCACCATTTAAAGGTCAGCTTAATAGTGGAAATATGATTTCAAGGGCAAGGAGTAACTTTGCAAGTTGTATAATTGTGTAATTCAACTGGCATATAGACAGTAGAGTATTGAGTTTCAAAAGCGGTAACATAGAATCTTACCATTACTTCAAATAGGAGCTGTGGAGTTAGACTTCATTATTTTGTTTAACTGCTATTTTCTTCTGAAGATACACTGTCTCTTGTATAGAGCAATCTCTAAAGCACAACATCATCCAGAGTAGTTGGAAGAGTAATGTTGACTTCTTGTTAATAGCAGGTTAATGTATTCTGATAGGACTTTATAAACACTTTCAGAGAACTTTGTGACTTTAAAAATGTTTTCTCAAAATGTCCTGCTGAGCTCATTTGTTAAGCAGATTCTTTGATTGGGTTAGATATTACCTACACACGTGTCCTTAGAGAATTGATGAAGCTTTCTCCTTTCCCCCAAATGGTGCTTGAGAGAAAGGTTTATTGAAAGGGGTTTAACTCTAGACAAACATTGAAAAGATCATGAATGATACAGAAAAAGTGCTTAAACTTCATGTGATTAAAAACAAGTATGGCAAAACCTCTGTGGTCCAAAAAAAGATACAAAACCAATTAGATAAACTTAGTTTCAATCCTTACTCTGAAGAAAAGTAAACAGAGTTGGCTTTAAATACCTAAATACCATCTCCTAAAAAAGAAAATCCCCAGCTGAAATGGCGTATTTTTGTCAGAGCTTTTCAAGGAGCTTTCCTGTTGTACTAACGTTATCTTCATTGCCTAAGAAAGCATCTGTTGTACAACTGCTTGAGTCATGACATCTCAAAATTATTTTTATTTTTATTTTTCATTAAGATGTAGCTAATAATACAAGATGGATTATTATAGACACTATGTTGAATTAAACCTGTATAATTGCTAGCAAAATACTTATGTTACATGCTACTTAAGTAACATATAATGAAATTCAATTCTGAAAGTCAAAGGTTTACTTCAAGTATTTACAAGTACTTGCCTCTAGAAGCTAATTATACTTTTCAGATTTCTGTAATAAAACTATTATTGCATTGAACATGTTCATGTATTTTGTAAAGTATCCTGTCCGAGTTTTACAACTCATGTAGTATAGATCTTTTAGGAAAGTAAAGTTTAGTTCTGAGTTTTTGATACTCTTATTTGTTCTGATGAAAATGAAAACCTTGAAAAATATCAAAGTTCTTATGAATAATTTTGGTTTTAATAAGGCTGTTTGTCTCTGAGCAGTTATTTTGAATGAACACTTACCCACTGCTTTTAGGTCATGAGCATCGTCTACTATGACTACCAATATGTATCTCATTACATCTCATTATAAGAAATGTTTCAGTGAAAGATTGCTCAAAGCTATATGCTAAGCATGGTGAGCACTAGAGTCTTTGTGTTTTGAGCTAGAATGCAGAATCAGATAACTGAAATAGAAACAGTAAGCTTTTCCTAATTTCATATTGAATTTTCTTTATGCCAGTATGTGATGGGTGGACTCTAGTTGGAGGTCAGGTAGAGTTACATTCAGTTCATAGCACATTGTTGCTGTTGCTCCTTCCTCACACTCTTTACCCTGCTTCTGCAACTCCAAGAACTTCTCAACATGAGTCCTTCCTACGGGCTGCTCTGGTATGCGGTCCTCTGAGGGCTGCAGGTAGATATCTCCTCCGCCATTATCCTCTACATTCTGCAGGTGGAAAGCCAAGTTTCCATCTTTAAGCCAGGTGGCATTGTCTCTGTCAGACATAGGAGAAGATTTTTAACAGCTGCTTATAGAAACTGCCACTGTAGCCCTCAACTCCCTCTCCCAAAACCTAGCTATGCAAAAACAGTAAGTAGTAAATTCAGTCTAGTAAATGTCACTTTAGATTAATCCCTTAAATACAGTTCTGATGATCCACTGAAATGTAAGCAAAATATGATCAATGTTTGTTGCAGTTTTGTGTGGCTGTGCTGCTTCAGTGGCTTTTGTAAGCCTCAGTTACAGCTTTTTCCAAGCCCCATATTTTGAAAACATGGTCAATTCAAGGCCAAATTCAAGACTGAGCCTATCAGAGCTAGTCATAGCACCTCTGTGAATCACATATAGGAGAAAAAAAACCTGCTGGCAGGCGCACTTTGCCACTGGAGCAGGGGTGAGAACATGTAACAAGCTGCACGGACACCAAGGCCAGGCCTGCAGGAGGGGAGAGGTGAAGAATGCGAAAAGAGAGTTTCCCCTACAGCTCGTGGTGAAGCCCATGGATGAGGACGGGGAGCAGACACATCCAGCCCAGTACACACTGGGGTTTTGGAGTCGGGGCTACAGAGGATCCGAGGCCTGTTATACACCAACAGAAAAGAAAATACTGGCTGCATATGAAGGGGTTTGAGCCGCTTCAGAAGTGATTGGGACTGAAGCCCAGCTCCTTCTGGCACCTCGACTGCCAGTACTGGGCTGGTTGTTCAAAGGAAAAGCTCCATCCACACACCATGCCACTGATGCTACATGGAGCAAATGGGTCACATCATGTAGCGGGCTTGAATAGGAAACCCCAATCAGCCAGGAATCCTGGAGGTCATCACAGATTGGCCAGAAGGCAAATATTTTGGTATATCACCAGAGGAGGAGGTGACGCGTGCTGAAGAGGCCTCTCTGTATAATGAACTGCCAGAAAATGAGAAAAAATATGCCCTGTTTACCAATGGGTCCTGTCATCTTGTTGGCAAACATCCAAGATGGAAAGCTGCTGTGTGGAGCCCCACACAACAAGTTACAGAGGGTTACCCAACAGTATAAGAACCAACCGACCCAACATCCTAGCCACACTCCAACTGTCCTAGAGGCAAAGAACAGCCCCTACCCTTCCCCAACCAGCTGCTTTTATGGGCAAGTGGTGTCAGATGGTGTGGAAAACAGCTCCGGCTAACTCAGCTCACCTGGGCTGCCTCAGCTCCCCTGTGTTGGTTGACTGAGGAGGTCAACCCTGGCCTGGACAGAACCAGGACAGTGTTAAATAGAAAATGTTAGGACCAAAACACTCATTTTTTCCCTACTTCTGGAAATGAAAATCATAAGGCAGGATCAAAAAGAGCAGATCAAATAAACAAAGTTAATATAACCAACATCCTAAAACTGTTTTCCAATGTCCAGTCTATCAATCTGCTAATGCAGCCTAGCAGAAACTAATCATATTCGTGTTTCCAAGTGTTCCTAAGCAAGTAGGTTTAATTAAACTTTTGCTACAACAGGTTTATTAATTTCAGGCTGATGATGTATCATTTAAAACTAATCCATCTTCGGAGTAGGAAGAGTGGAAACTTCTTTTACCCTCAGGAAGGGTGTGTATGAATCAGTAATTACAAAGCATTGCTCAGCTCCTCCATTTACTTTCATCTTGTGAGGAGATTAATAGCCATCCTTGGGATACCAGTTGCTTTCTATTTATCAAAGGGATGCCAGGGGCAGGCAGTCCTGCTGGAGGATGGAGAGCAAGGCAGTGTATGAAGAGCAGGCAGCACTGTTGGACTCAGGCAGGGGGAGGAGAGACAAGTGCTATTTCGTACACCTGATCCTCCCAAGCTCCCCTCCCCACTCCCTGTTTGGACAAGTTTCTTGTTGTTGTTCTCAGCTTAACTGGTTGCTTAAGCCTAAGGCCAATAGACTGCTGTTTCAAAGAACTGCATTTTAAGTTCATTGTAAGGTCTCTCCCCTTGCTCCCCTGTCAGATGTCAACAAACAGCAAGGCTATCTTTCAGCAAAAACTGTAATTAGTGTACTCTGTCAGGGATTCTTGTTTTTGGAGACCCATTTTGTATTTCATGTCACTATCTATGACTATGTGCATATCTAGGACTATTCATGTATCTCTACTCCATTTTAGCTTTAAATGTGACATATTTCCCTACCTTTGTCTTCTGTTCAGTCCTCTGTCAGAAATACTTGGTAAAGTCCAGTGAGGTGAGTTTTTAAATTTTT
Organism: Zapornia atra; assembly: GCA_013400835.1. Taxonomy (NCBI): domain Eukaryota; kingdom Metazoa; phylum Chordata; class Aves; order Gruiformes; family Rallidae; genus Zapornia; species Zapornia atra. The sequence continues at coordinate 48,583 of VZTU01007797.1, read as the reverse complement.
TGTTTCCTTTACTTACACTTGAAAAGAAATAGTTAAAAATACTATACATACTCATTATACTAAGTGATCAAGCTACAATTCAGCCATTGATATTTCTCCAGATAATTGAAAAGATATGTAAAAACATCTATTTTCATCGTCTTAACACCTGTATCTTATCTGTGATATATGTCCCTCTGATTCGTGTTAATATGGAATAATGTTGGGGGAATAATGACATACCCTTGTATGGTCATGGGCCTAGGAGGGACAGTTTAAGATTTTGCATGTCCTGAATGAAGTATGTTGAAGCAGCAACAAACTGTATAAAGGATGTGCAAATCTTTACCTAAAGGACAACTTGCCTCTGAAAATAAAGGTGATCAACCAGATGAAGGGAAGAAGAGAGAGGCGCCCTGAACCTGCAGAACCATCTGCCTGTCATTAGCAAGACAAAAGTTACAGGATGTCTTGGGCGGGGGTTACCTGGCCGGCACTCCAGCATGTCATTTTAAGATGTATATGGTTATGTCCTGTGGGGGTCGCCTGGCAGCACTCCAGTCTGTCAGCTTAAGCTGGTGGGCTGTGCTATCCCTGGAAGGTATATAAGCCAGGGACTGGGACTGTTCGGGGTATGTCTTGGTAGGGCGGAGACTCCTGGCGCACCTGGTGCTGACTGCACCCCAGCTTGCTTGCTTTTATTCATTTAATGAATTGTTCGACTTGGTTTAAAATCCTGTTTGGGACCAAGTCATTTATAACATTATTTGTTTTCAACTGCAGTGAAAATGGTAGCATTGGGCCTAATAATTTAAGAATGATTTAAAAACAATTTTCATACTTCCAGAGTATCAAAATTACTAATAGTTCACAGATGATGTAATACAGACACAAAATTTTTAAAATTGCATTGATAAAATCACACGTCTTAAATATACGTCAGATGTTAATACTGAACTTTCTATATTTATAGTCAGTAAGTTGCACGAAATGTTTTTAATCTTTTCCTAATTTCCCAGTCAATATTCTTTAGTTGTAGTTCAGCTACTCAAATTGAGCTCCATGTAATCTTTTATGTATTCGTAAACCACAATTTAACAAATTGTTTATTCTGATGGTGGAAAAGTATCTTTTGAAGTTCATATATATCAATATTTTAGTTCATTAAAGGGGGGGAGGGTGTGGAAAGAATAATGTATTTCACAGGTGGAAATTACATAGTGTCATGGTATGAAGAGAACATGCATTGTAATATGCATTGTACATGCACTGTAAATCTGTTATCATTTCAGCTGAAACAGAACAACTTTCAAAATGTGATTACTAAACTTTTTCTGCAAGCTGCTTACAGCGCAGATTACTTACAGAAATGATATAGTAAGATAGAAAAATACATAGGTTACTCCTTAAAATGAGAAATTATTATAGGTAGAGGCCATGTGTAATTCTAATTATTTTTACTTTTCAAGTTTAGTTCAACCTTTCTCTGGCCTAAAACAACTTCTCTCTTATTTTTCTCTTTTGAGGTGTCCTTGAGTAAAATCTGAAAACAGTAAGTACTTCAGAATGGTATCGTAAGGAAGTTTTATGACAAATATTAGTCCTTACTGGAGTAAGAAATAAATTAGTATCAGCCTAGTGCTGCAGAAACATTCAAACACCTTTCTGCAGTACCATGTCATCACAAAATTTGGCTTTCAGGGCCTTGGGTGATGTTTCAGGCAGTGGCATGTTTTACAGTCTATGTTTCTAGCCAATCAGTAGTTCCTTCCACCATGGCATATGTAGCACTTGGCTTGGCATGTTCATGTCAGTGGAGTCAATTTGCAAGGCCTCACCGTATCAAACTCAGTCACTGTTGTCTACTCCAGGGATATTTTGCTTGTGTGGCTCCCTTGATTGCAGCATGTTTCACATACATTAGTGACCTGTATGATGTCCACCATGATTGGGTACACCCCTGGATTGTGAGCCCATCTGTATTTTTCACCTTTTCGTAGATGTCCCAATATTTCATGGGACCATCGAGTTACAGAAAGCTCACCCTTATGCTCCCAATCTGAGTCCACCTGAGCTACTTCAATTTTGGTGTCATCTACTTGACTGTTGTGGGATGGTTAGATAGATGATCTCTAAAGTTCCTTCCAACCCAAACCGTTCGGTGAAAAAAATGGTGTATTACCCACACTTTTCAAGCTACAGATGCAAAGCTCAGCAGTATTCTCACTGAAATTCAGGAATGAAAGGAAACTCCTTAACACCAATTTAGTGTTAAGAAGCAGGCATTTCCTTTATTGCAGTGCTGGATGCACAGGGGATCACTCCAACCTCACATGCATATCAATTTGTAAGAGGCAGGCATTGTTATACACGTCATGGTTTATATATTCATTAAGTCTTTTTACATATGCATCAGAATTCCCAGAATCATCATACATATTTGGCCTATTTCCTGGGATTAATTATCATATTTACATAGTTATTACTCATGCACCCTCAGCCTTAAATAAAACTTATGAGGGTCTTTCCTTAGCTCATCACTCTGCTTGTGCATTTTTTTAAGTTTCTTATCTTGGTTCCAAGTGGTTTCTTCCTGGTTTATCTGCACCCCACCAGGATCGTAGACTCATAGAATCATAGGGGTTGGAAGGGACCTCAAGAGATCATGGGGTCCAACCTCCCTGCAAAGCAGGCTCCCTAGCTCATATTGCACAGATAGGCGTCCAGACTGGTCTGGAATATCTCCAGAGATCGAGACTCCACACCCCCCTGGGCAGCCTGTCCCAGGGCTCTGTCACCCTCACTGTGAAAAAGTTCTTCCGCATGTTGGTGCGGACCTTCCTATGCTCTAACTTGCAGCCATTGCCCCCTGTCCTGTCTCCACACACCACTGAAAAAGGGCTGGCCATTTCCCCCTGTATCCCATACTTAAGATATTAATAGACAATAAGGTCCCCACTTAGTTTTCTCCAGGTTGAACAGTCCCAGCTCACTCAGCCTGTCCTCATACGGGAGATGCTCCAGGCCCTTAATCATCTTTGTAACTCTTCTCTGGACACTCTCCAGGAGATCCCTGTCTCTTTTATACCAGCGAGCCCAGAACTGGGCACAATACTCCAGGTAGGGCCTGACCAGGGCAGAGTAGAGGGGGAGGATCACATCCTTTGACCTGCTGGCCACACTCCTCTTGATGCACCCCAGGATCCTATTGGCTCTCTTAGCCACCAGGGCACACTGCTGTCTCACGGCCAACCTGTCATCAACCAGGACCCCCAGGTCCTTCTCCACAGAGCTCTTCTACAGCAGGTCATCCCCCAGCCTGTACTGATACAGTCGGTTATTCCTTGCCAGATACAAGGCTCTATACTTGCTTTTGTTGAATCTCATCTGGTTTCTCCCTGTCCAGCTCTCCAGCCTGTTCAGGTCTCACTGAATGGCAGCGCAGTGTTCCTGTGTGTCAGCCACCCCTCCCATCTTTGTATCATCGGCGTACTTGGTGAGGGTGGATGCTATTCCCTCATCAAGGTCGTCAATGAAGATATTAAACAGGACTGGACCCAACACCGAGCCCTGAGGAAGACCGCTAGTCATAGGTCTCCAGTCCTATTCTGCTCCACTGACCACCACCCTCTGAGCTCGGTCTGATAGCCAATTCTCAACCCACCTCACTGTCCTCTCATCTATCCCATGCTCTCTCAGCTTTGCTATCAGGATGTCATGGGAGACAGTATCGAAAGCCTTGCTGATGTCAAGGTAGATGACATCCACTGCTCTCCCTCCATCTACCCAGCCGGTGATGAGACCATAGAAGTATGTGTCAGTCACTGTTGTGACTGCTTGAATTATCTGAAGCCTCTTGCATTCTTTCTTCTTAGTTCCTGGTTTAGTGTGATGCTCCCCCTTCTGTCCTCAGTAATTACACAATAGCTCACTTTTGTGAATCTGGCTTGTTTATGGATCCTGTATGATTATGAGTGCTACTATGGGGACCAGTAACTCCATCTCAGCTAGACCTAATACACATACACTAATACACTTTCACTATTCACAGATTAATATTTTCAATTGCGACACAGTTCTTGCCTCTTTACAGAGTTATTAATTATTTAGACTAACGTGTATCCCAAGCAGGCTCTTCACATAAAACTGTCACTGAAACTCTTGAAATTTTGTTTACTTATTAATGTTTGACACATTTTAAAAAAATAGAAAAAATAAAGAAAAACCCATTAAAGCCTACTGAATAGATACAGAATGCCATGATCTTTTTGTCCAGCTTTCATTCTGGACCATATAATTAATGATGTTATCCAGAATTTTAATTTAGCTTAATTGTGAGGTTTAAAACAATTTGAAGCATTCCATTCACCATAACAATAGAATTTTGAAGCACAGGTGAAGCTATTGATATACTGAATTTGCCAAATAATTTTGGCCTAAACAAAAATGACATAATTATAAAAAACATTGAAAAAAATTAGCATGTTGTAAAATTAGTTATTTGCTACCTTTTTGCTTTAGGTCATTTCTCTCAAAAGCAGAAAAAAAAAGGAGAAGTTATATCACAAATTTTAAAGATTAATAGAACCTAATGCATCTGATTCAATACACTTTGAATGCTCAGTAGAAATGGCTGACAACACAAGGTTTGCAAATCATCATCTCCAAAGTAGGTATCATTGCACAATATAAAAATGTGTATAGTATTTAAAATATTCATTACTTTTCAAAAGTAAGCTAAGAAAAGTAACAAGTCTAATATGCAGTGATAAGGTGCTCACACTGAATAAATGTGACTGGTTCAGCTCTCCTGTTTCTCAGAAGAAGTGGAATTTGACTTGTCATACTTGTGCTGGTGTTTTTACCTTGTTCTGTCAAAATCCCAACCACACACTCTAAGTAGGATACCATACCAAACACAAGCAATAGTCTAATAGAATGGATCCAGTGTATGTATGATTCTCTTTTTTTAAAGATAAGCTAATAATGACATGGTTATGTGATACCACTGTATATCTAGTGTTGAATAAAGATGCTTGCCTCACTAGTAGATTTTGTTGCAGATATATATGTCTAATGACAGCTTCTCTTAAGATATTAGTAGCTTTTATATGTTGTCAAACAAGTCAAATTATGTGACCCTTATACAATAGAATGCTTTACATCAAAGCAAGATCCTTTTCCTTGTCAATATCTGTAAGGGTACAGCTTTTTATTACATAACTAAAGGCTTCATTAGCAGAGCTGAGCCATGGATAGCCCCTTCTTAAAATTACTTTTGTTATGTTCTAAAAATCTGTTTTCTTTGTGTCTGTGAGACTTCTGGTATCAACCTGTGCCTCTACTTCCTGGGTTTCTCTTGTAACTATGGAGCCCACTACAATTTCATGATCATTTACCCTGAGATTGTGGAAGGGGTAGTAAGTTAGAGATGCATACACACATAAATATATGTGTTTCTATTAACAATTAGATATTTTATATTATATACAAAATATTTGGTTTACTTAATGCTTTTGAAAACTTTCATTCATATCTATTTAAACTTGTTTTATATTGTTAATGTAATAAGAATCTGGCAGTTTTGAGATGTTAGTTCCTTGTTTCTTTGCATTTCCAAGCACTGAGTAACAAGACTCTCCTGTGCACTATTGCCTAAATAATTCTAGTTAAGTAATATTTTTCAATCCAATATTTCATTCAGCCCAAAATACGACGTTTAAGTTTTTCATTTGTGCAAGCCAAAATGAGCAATGTGATTCATGATTTATAATTTAATGATGGCTATGTCTGAGGCATGCAATGAATGCACTGTTCACATAAGTTTGATTTTTGTTGGCTCACTTACCAATTAATCTTTCATGAGGCTCCTTCACGAACAATCACAATGATTTTGTCATGGAAGACTAAATTTCTACATTTTTCTCTCTGGCCAAAGCAAAGAATCTTAACCCTATGGTTTAAAATTAAATTAATTCAGAGGTAAAAAATTGTTGCCCTTTTTTTATAAGTAGCAGTAAATATTTTTAATAAGGATTATAAAGAATAATCACAGAATGGTTTGGCTTGGAAGGGACCTCAAAGATCATCTAGTTCCAATTCCTCTGCCATGGGCAGGGACACCTTTCACAAAGAATTAGTTACAATTGCAAAGAAGAACACACTTTAGTGTTGCAAAGCCTTTTTGGGGAATGTCAAGGTTGGGAAGTAAAAGAGACTGTAAATATACATCAGAGGTTTTTTCTGCATAGTTACCAGCTAAAATCCTATCCTAGATTTTCCAGTAGGAGGAAATTGTAGGTTTATGATCATTCAGACTTTTGATTGCACTGAAAAAATCTGCTATGGGAGGCAAGCTGAAGATGTACATTGTAATGCTACAAAAATCATAAGGACAGTAAAAGTATAATTTTTCCCTACATTGAGCATATTCTAGCTATTGATTGTAATTACTGCATTTGAGAGAGCACAGAATCTGGTTTTGCTACTCCCTATGCCTTCTACTTTTGGTGTGGCTAAGCAGATATACACCATTCTGACAGGTGCTTTATCTTTGTGACTGCTTGTGTTTGTTGGACTTTGAAAATACACTATTACCTGCATATAAATGTTCTAGATAACAGCTTAGGAGAGTATGGGAAATCTGAGCATTCCTCCATGAAAAAAAATTGGGGTCACAACTTATACAATCACAGAATGGCATGGGTTGGAAGGGACCCCAAGGATCATAGAGCTCCAACCCTCCCTGCCACAGGCAGGGCCACCAACTTCCAGGCCTGGATCTACACAAGGTTGCCCAGGGTCCCATCCAACCTGGCCTTGAACACCTCCATGGATGGGGCATCCACCACCTGTCTGGGCAGCCTGTTCCAGCACCTCACCACTCTCTCTGTAAAAATCTTCCCCTTAATATCCAATTTAAACCTTCCCTCCTTTAGCTTTAATCCATCCCTCTTGTCCTGACATTATCTGCCCATTTAAAAAGCTGATTCCCCTCCTCTTTCTCTCCTCCCTTCAGGGACTGGAAGGCTGCAATAAGGTCCCCCTGCAGCCTTCTCTTCTCCAAGCTGAACAAGCCCAGCTCCCCCAGACACTCTTCGTAGGGGAGGTGCTCCAGCCCTCTAATCATCTTCGTGGCCTTCTCTGAACCCTCTCCTACAGGAGTTATGTTACTGCTTTTTACAAATCTTTCCTATGATATGGTTCTTAGATCCTACATGATAATAGTAACCCTATTATTAATTAAGAAGTTGTTCAGCTATAATTTCTCTTTTATAGAGGAAAGCTGGCATGTTTGTATCACTTTTGGTGATAAGAATCCCCATCTTGTGGACTTTTTTCCCTTTACTCCCTTTTGAGAAGCATTGGGATCAAGCCAGATGGTTTCTGTCTTGACTTTTTGGTAGCCTTCAAGTCACAGATTCCACAGAACTGCAGGCTCTCAAATGAGAATAGGGCCACTATTCAGTATGAAGGATGATTAATATTCCTTCACTGCTGCCCCGAGGAACTGACCTTTGCACTGCTGAAATCACATCTTTCATTAAAATCACCTGTCATGACCACAGTGTGTCTGAGATGGACACTTAAGTGAAGCACAAAATTATCTTTTTTTATGAATAAGTGTGAGCTCTCCTGTATACTGTTTTTACAGAGAGTAGCTGTGTAGGAATTGAGGCAAAGGAAATGTGTATGTTTGTCAAGGGGAGAGGGATGCATAATGTATGGTTATTTTTCCTTTCTCACATGGCATTTCTGTTCTTAAATAGCTTGGCTGTAATATTAGCAATTACATGAATCATGCTACATGATTTTAACCTTCTTGGTTGTTATATAACAATAGCTTAGAAGTTTTAGAAATCACTTTCATTATGGCTGTGAAACTGTTCAATTATTCAATTTTATTTTTAAGAACAAACTATTTTCCGAGTGTTCTTTCTATTGCTTTTGGCAAACTATCTCAACAAATCTGTCATACCCTGGCACTTTTACATCTTAACAGTAATGCAATTAGAGCTCATTACTTTTATTTTAAGTTATATTTATACCTTGTACCCTAAGTATCTACCCCCTGGACTTCCACATAAGCAGACTGTGTGTAAGCAGTGTCTGCTTCCAGTATTTGCTGGACAAATTTTTTCCTTTCATTTCTGGGGAAAATGCCTATTATGTATGGTCAATGGGTAAAAAAATTGCAAAACAGCCAATACCAGTAAAGCGAATGACAAAAAAATGATTGAATGTAGTGGTACAAATGTAATCCCTAAATGTAGCTGTGATATTGCTGAATTACCTCACATAGAGTAGGCATATAGAAATTTTAGCAATTTGTAGTGAGACTTCATCATTATAGAGGAAACTTTGGGGGGGGGGAAGTAACTTTTTCTCATTACAACAAGCTCTATTTGATTAAATAGCATTTCAGTATAGTGAATTTTAAATGTTCTTATACATATGTGCCATAATAAAGGCAGGAAAAGATGAGGAAGAAGTTCTACAGTTATATAAATTCTAAATACTGCTGGAAGCTTGCATGAATTTTTATGCCTCTGTTTTCAATAGTATATTAATATTCATATCATAATGGCAAAATAAGGGGTAAAGGATTTGCATATTAGTATTTATGAGAATAAAAAAAGAAATACCAAAGTCCTTCAAACTGTATTTTGAAACTAGAGCTGTGCTGACAAAAAAATTTCTAAGCAATAAATAAATACCTATATCAAAAAGCTTAAAATCTTAAGGCACTAAAAAAACATAGTCTCAAAAGGCTGCTGAGTTAGATTGTGCTGCGGTATGGGACTTACATCTGAAATTTTGATAGCTTTTTAGCTGATAAATATTCAGCAAGGTTTGCTTGTTTCCTTCTTGGCGCTACAGAAAAGTTAATTGCATTCTTTTCAGTACTTCTCAATGTCATGGCCACTTGTGTTCCAAGCTGCAAGTGCCCTTTCTGGGATGGCTCCAGGAATTCTTTCACATATTTTAAATTACTTTTACTTCTATTAAACTGGAAAAGGTTAGATTTAGATTATATAAGCAAGAATTATTTTTTTTTATGATGAGGGTGGTGAGAAACTGGCACAGGTTTTTCAGAGAAGCTGTGGATGTCTCATTATTCAAAGTGTTCAAAGTCAGGTTGGACAGGACTTTGAGCAACCTGATCTAGTCTAAGTTGTTCCTGCTCATGACAGAGGGCTTGGACTAGGTGATCTAGCGGATCTTTGAGAGAACTTTCCAATCTGAACCTTCTTATGGAATTATGATTTTACATATTGAAAATGCTTTGATAACTGGTTTGGGAAATGAAGAATGTTGCCTAAATTCACTGTAACAGACTGATTTTGTAACTAGCAGAACTACTGATTTTATTTTTTTTTTGAGGACGTCCTTGAATATTCATTTCTTTCTCTCCTTTGCCTCGTCCAGTGAATTTAGAAAATCATATGGGTGTGCTTTCTTTTTCCTCTACCAGAAACTCTAGATATTAATTTACCTCATTCCAAGTTGGCCATGAATTAACACAAGAGTGATGAGTTCAAGAAAAGACATGAAAATAATAAGATAAAAAGTACCTAGTAGTGCTGCCTTGCAGCTCAGAATTATAAATTCTGTGCCTAAACCTCTGCTCTGAACTGTCTCTAAGGTTTTGATTTCATGAATAAGTTACTCGCTTGCTTTTCTGTAATACCTTTTTGAAAAACTGAGCCTTTGTTTCAGAAAAATCTTTTCTTCTGACAAAATATACCTCTTTTACTTCTTTACATAGTAAACACTTGACTGCAGGTGTGTGTCAAGGCCTGTGCTGGTGAGATCCATCACTAGTCAAGGGTGAGGGAAAGGATGGGGTGAGGACCTCCATATAAAGCAGCTTGTGGGGAAGGATGCTCCTCTCTGGCAGAGGTTCCTGGGGAGCTTCAGGAACCAGCTGCACCCTCTCTCAGCTGACCTCTCAGACCCTTCAGGACAATGAGGATGCACTCAGCCCTGGCAGTTACTGTAAACTCCGATTGAATTTACCTGAATCTCTTCAGTATTAGATAAGTTTGAAAAAAATCCCAGGTTATTTTTACTGCATTCCATGTGAAGAGAACCAGAACCTCCTCTGAGCATATGAGTTCTTGCTCTCACTTCATAGCATGTCTTCCATATCTATACACTTATTTTAGAACTCTACTCTTTCATCATGACTTCTTGTTCCAGTGAAGTTGAACAATTACTCCTTTTATGATAAGAGTAGCAACAAGAGTCACAAAGTTAGGTTTGTAATTTGATGTTTGTACTGATGCTGTGTCCTAATATTGCAAATAGCAATACTATTGCTATATTCTATTATACTATTTGCAATAGTAGATAAACTACTTAATTACTTATGAACAGTAAAGAGCTGTCCTGAAACTTCAACCCCTATCAATTGCTTATAGTAACATTCATTCACACTAGACTATGTGAAATAGTTACAATAATTATCCAAAATACTGGGGGTGCATTTTATTTTTAAAATAGTGTTTAATAATTTAACAGTACTCTAAAAATTAATTGAACATTCAGGAAAAGTGTTAACAGTCTTGGAAATTGACTTATGTCTTTATCTACAGAACCTACATCACTAACAGAAGTAAAAGATTGCATCAGAAATCTCTCTAAAAGTAAGCTAGCTGAATTATTTGATCTGTTTCCTTACTGGGTCTTTAGGAAATTATACAGGAAGAAAGCGTATGCAGATAAAACTTCATGAAGTGAGTAATCAGAGATGGATAGGGAGGAGAAAAGGTGACTGAAAACACCACTTTATTAGTTTTACTAGGTTATGCTAAAATTTATGGATACAAAAATAGCTTAGCACACAAAATTAAGAAAAAAAATTTTAATGCACTTACTACAGTTATTTATTCCCTTAAGTATATTGTATTGCTGATATAGAGAATATTTCATTCACGTTGTTCATTTTCTTGTCAGTCTACTTAAATTAGTTGGTTGAAGCCTGACCAGCAGGTCAAGGAAGGTGATTCTGCCCCTCTACTCTGCCCTCATGAGATCCTACCTGGAGTATTGGATCCAGCTCTGAGGTCCCCAGTACAAGGAAGTGAACCTATTGCAGCAACTCCAGAGGAGGGCCACAAAGATGAGGAGGCTGGAACATCTCTCCTGTGAAGCCAGGCTAAGAGAGTTGGGCTTGTTCAGCCTGGAGAGGAGAAGTCTCTGGGGAGATCTTCCTGCAACATTCCAGTACTTACAGGAAAGCTGGAGTGGGACTGTTTGTCAGGGAGTGTAGTGATAGGACAAAGGGAAATGTGTTTAAACTCAGAGGAGACTTAGATTAGATACTAGGAAGAAATTCTTCCCTGTGAGGGTGGCGAGGCTCTGGCACAGGCTGCCCAGAGAAGCTGTGGCTGCCCCCTCCCTGGCAGTGTTCAAGGCCAGGTTGGATGGGGCTTTGGGCAACCTGGGCTAGTGGGAAAAAAAGCATTCTAAGATTCCGTGTTTTGCAGAAATGTGAACATCTGGGTATTTTAATTCTCTGGAGACAAGTCAGTTTTGTATTGACTATAAGTGTGTTCAACTAAGCTTCAAACTAGGAAATTATTGGTTATTTTTTCCTATATAAATCAGAGCAGGCCATATGTTACTTTAAGTTGTGACAATTGCTACAATTTGTGTTTCTAGCAAGCTAATATCCCAGCTAGTGATCTGCAATGGGACAAAATATTTGGTAGCAATCTTAAGATTGAGCAGTAACTGAGGCCCTAGAACTTGCATGCCGCAGAATTGTCCAGCAATTGCTCTGACAATCTCCTACTGCTGGGGCAGGACACAGTTTAAAATCTACAGTAATGAATCAGATATTCAGATACTTTTTTCCCAAAATGGAATCCCAACGATATCAGATAGTAACAGCTTTTATTCAGTCCCAAGCCATGAGTGTATTCTCATAAAACAATTATTTTAGAATCTGACACAAATTACACTTAGCAAAAGTTATTAACATTAGTGTTCTCACTTCACAATTTGAAATTTATTCAAATTCTACAGTCATCCAACAAATCATTTATGTGATTCTTTTGGTTGATGTAATTACTACATAAAACTAGGATTTATACTAAAATTCCTCAAGCAATTCAATTTTATTAGTGTCACGTAACAAAATAATCACTGATGATAACTTCAGCAGTGACTTTTTCACTTAAAGGAAATAAAATAGATCTTCTAAAAGCATCTAGAAATATATTTATGAGCACTAACAGTTAATTATAATTAAGGGTCATATAAGAATAAACATATGTCTCTAACACATTTATTTCAGCCTGCAGTGGTGCGTTGAGAAATGGCAGCAGTAATTCTGTACAGCATGCTGTGTGCAATGGGAATGTTAGAAAGAGGTTCAGACTTTTGAAAGAAGTGAAATGGTAGATTGTAAAATGGGACCAGTAAGTGTATCTGTATGCTTTAGTGTGGTGATTATACAAGTATACTTATGAGATTCACAATTTACTATAGGACAAAAATAATTCATTTTTATTTTTATTTAATTGGCTTTTTCAAAATTCATCTCTTTGTCCCTTCTTTGAATTTTGTTATTCTGCTCTTTCTTCAGAGCAGAGGGTTATCAAAGTCACAGAGAATAATGTTCCAATTTTTATATTGTAGCTGGCCAACAAAGTATATGAATAAGAACTGAATATTGCAGGATTTTGCTGGATCCAGGACAGGTTAGGTCTTTGTCATGTTTGCACCCCATCAGATAACAAAGCACTACACAGCTGCTAACTCCCCCTTCCCCCTGCCAGGGGATGGGGAGGAGAAGGGGAAAATAAACCCTCATGGGTTAAGATAAAGACATTTTAATAGGACAACAAAGGAAGAGAATAATGTTAACAACAAAACCAATAATGTTTATGACAAAACCAATAATAATTAAACAAGTGATGCACAAATGCAATTGCTCATCACATACAGAAAAAAGCCCAGCCTGGTGCCCAATCTGACTTTGAGCAGTGAATCTGCCTTCTGGCTAGCTTCCCCAGCTCTAGATGGAGCATGGCATTATATGGCAGGGAATATCCCTTTGGCCAGCCTGGGTCAGTGTACTGGCTGTGCTCTCCCAGCTGCTTGTGTGCCTGGCAGGGCATGGGAAGCTAAAAAGTCCTTGACTTAATTTAGACACTGCAACTACCTGGCAACAGCTAAAAACATCAATGTGTTGTCAAAACCATTCTAATACTGAAACCAAATCACAGCACTATACTGGCTACTAGAAAGAAAATTAACTATCTCAGCCAAAACCAGGACAATCTTGAACAACTTGAAAAATTTTGCATATATAAAAAAAGTCTACATAAACCACACATGCATGTATGGGTACATGCATAGAAAAATTACTTATCAGAAAAACTGATTGCATGTAAGTGTTCATGGGTGCTCTTATGACTGATTTGGTGCAAAACAGAGCCCTCATGAGCAGTGTATGCCTCATCCATGGAAGTTAGTGAGATTATTCTCAAAATAAATGATGAAATATAAAGGAGTCATTTCTTACCCAATGTTCAGTTGAATGGCAGCCACTAAATCCACAGACTGTGAAGGACTGCTGTCTCAGGCAGTGGTAGTTTACTCTCTGCAATTCTTGCAGCTTTGCAGCCTCCAATTTTTCCGTGAATCACAGTGAGACCACAGTGAAACACAACTTCGGATGTGGTGATGTAAGTTAAAGTTGTAGATATCTTGTCTCTTTTATTGCATAGAACAGGATAAGTCTTATATTATTCTAGTGGTGAACAAAACAGAAGTTTTGGTGAAAGATTTCCTCTTCTCCGCACTTTATGAATTGTCCACCTTGTGCTCTAAGTCAGGAACCCAATAGTTTAATAACTGCTTTATTGTCAAATGCATATATATCTAAATGTATATAAAACTGTAAAGCACATGAGATTCCTTCAGGATAAAAATGTCTATATACATTTAATATGTTGTTATTAACTTTCATTACACAGTTAGACAAAAGCTGTGAATAGATCCTGGACTACAGGAGAAGTGTCTGAAGATTGGAGGATAGCCAATGTCACTCCAGTCTTTAAAAAAGGCAAGAAGGAGGATCCCAGTAACTATAGGCCAGTCAGCCTCACTTCTGTCCCTGGAAAGGTGATGGAACAGCTTGTTTTGGATGCTATCTCCAAACAACTGGAAGAGAAGAAGGTCATGAGGAGTAGTCAGCATGGATTCACCAAGGGGAGATCGTGCTCGACCAATCTCATAGCCTTCTCTGATGTCATCACCAACTGGGTGGATGGAGGGAGAGCAGTGGATGTCATCTACCTTGACTTTAGCAAAGCTTTCGATACTGTCTCCCACAACATCCTGATAGAGAAGCTGAGGGAACAAGGGATAGATGAGTGGACAGTGAGGTGGGTTGAGAACTGGCTGTCAGACCGGGCTCAGAGGGTCGTGATCAGTGGAGTAGAATCTGAATGGAGGCCTGTGACTAGCGGTGTTCCCCAGGGCTCAGTGTTGGGTCCAGTCCTGTTTAATATCTTCATTGACGACCTTGATGAGGGAATAGCATCCACCCTCAGCAAGTACGCCGATGATACAAAGCTGGGAGGAGTGGCTGACACGCAGGAACACTGCGCTGCCATCCAGAGAGACCTGGACAGGCTGGAGAGCTGGGCTGGGAGAAATCTAATGAAATTCAACAAGTGCAAGTGTAAAGTCTTGCACCTGGGGAGGAATAACCGACTGTATCAGTACAGGCTGGGGGATGACCTGTTGGAAAAGAGCTCTGTGGAGAAGGACCTGGGGGTCCTGGTTGATGACAGGTTGGCTATGAGCCAGCAGTGTGCCCTGGTGGCTAAGAGAGCCAATGGGATCCTGGGATGCATCAGGAAGAGTGTGTCCAGCAGGTCGAAGGAAGTGATCCTCCCCCTCTACTCTGCGTTGGTCAGGCCCCACCTGGAGTACTGTGTCCAGTTCTGGGCTCCCTGGTATAAAAAAGACAGGGACCTCCTGGAGAGAGTCCAGAGAAGGGCAACAAAGTTGATTAGGGGTCTGGAACATCTCCTCTATGAGGAAAGGCTGAGTGAGCTGGGTCTGTTCAGCCTGGAAAAAAGAAGACTTAGGGGGGACCTAATTAGTGTTTATAAATATCTTAGACGTGGGATGCAGGGGGAATTGGCCAGCCTGTTTTCAGTGGTCTGTGGGGACAGGACTAGGGGCAACGGCTGTAAGCTGGAGCATAGGAAGTTCCGCACCAACATGCGGAAGAACTTTTTCACAGTGAGGGTGACGGAGCAGTGGAATAGGCTGCCCAGGGAGGTGGTGGAGTCTCCTTCTCTGGAGATATTCAAGTCTCGTCTGGACGCCTATCTGTGTAATATGAGATAGGGAGCCTGCTTTGGCAAGGGGGGTTGGACCCGATGATCTCTTGAGGTCCCTTCCAACCCCTAAGATTCTGTGATTCTGTGATTCTGTGAAATCCACCAAACAGGAACATAAATGAAATCGTATTTTTAGGTGACTGATTAAAAGAATTTGTTTGATATTTTCTGGTGTCACCCAGAGGATGCCTCAAAGACTTATACCAAAGAAACTTAAAATATATAAGAAAAAAAGAGCAAGGGGTATTAAAGGAGGGGAAAGAATTTTGAAAGACTGTTCTGTGTTCACCCAAAATAGAGTTAATTTTTGCTGTAAATTGGGATGTGACGCAGCCAGGAAGGGTGACCCAAACTGTCCAAAGGTGTTATTCCATACGATGTGATGTCATGTTCATTATAACAAGGATGCTATCTGGGGAGGGGCTGTGTGGCTCCAGGACATGGGGCTCAGGGATGGTCTGGCTTCAGGATGGCTCTGAGCTGTGTGGTTGTTGAGTGAGAAACTGCGCTGTGGATTCAAAATCCTGTTGTTTATTCCCTCTCCCTGTGCTGCCCCAGTAACCTGTCCTTACCACAGCCCTTGAGGTTTGCCTTTGTCTCCCCATTCCCCTCACCCCCCCGGGGAGGAGGTTAATAACTGCTGCATGGTGCTCAGCCAGGGTTAAACTATGACAGAGACCTTGTTGTGTTATATGCACAAAACATCAAGCTAGGCTTCAAATGACAGTATACATATGTACATAAAAAATGTTGCTAATAAGTTGTGCCAAAAATTTGTATTGATAGAAGATCAAACTATGATGTTATGATTCTATTGTTCTAATTTGCACATGTTCATAGAAAATAACATATTGAACATAGTACAACCCTTATGAGAGTATTTGGCTTAAATCTAGGCTTCATTTTCTACTTCTCTTGCACTATAAATATCAATGGATTCTTTTCATCTTCAGTCTAAATAAAATATATCAATTCTAAAATTATATAAAAGAATACTTTTCATTTTCTGGAGTTTTCTGAACAAAACTTCTTATAGTCAAATATAAAAAACTAAACAACATGAGACAAAGTAGTGTAGGTTTGTTTGCAATTCCTAGTTTCTCTGAACTTATTTTTCTTTCTACTTTTTTCTCTTATATCTAGTCCCCATACACAGTGGATTCCCATTTGTAAGAAAGCAAATTCAGTTGGACTGATGAGAATACCAGTGGAACCTATAATAAATATTGAGAAGCATGAAAGTATTGTGATGGAAAAGCAGCCTCCACTATAGCATAGTAGGAAGGTTTGACAGGAAAATATAAACTGCTGCTTCTAATCTATTCTGTACATATCTAGTTGTACTTTCATACATGATGTCTGTGTGCAGCCTATTCAAAATCAGCTTGGCTTGCTGGCCAGTCTGACGCCCAGATGAGAAACTGGTGGATGAAAAACTTAACATAAGCCAACAGTGTGCTCTTTCAGCTCTAAAGGCCAATGGTATCCTGGGCTCCATCAGAAGAAGGGTGGCCAGCAGGGACAGGGAGGTGATTGTCCCTCTTTACTCTGCCCTCGTGAGGCCCCATCTGGAGTACTGTGTCCAGATCTGGGGCCCCCAATACAAGAAAGATGTAGAACTGTTGGAGAGGGTTCAGAGGAGCCACAAAGATGATCAGAGGGCTGGAGCTCCTGCCCTACAAAGAGAGGCTGAGGGAGCTGGGCTTGTTCAGCCTAGAGAAGAGAAGGCTGCAGGGGGACCTCATGGCAGCCTTCCAGTACCTGAAGGGAGCAGAGAAACAGGAGAGGAATCAGCTTCTTAAAAGGGCACATGATGGCAGGACAAGGGGGATGGATTAAAGCTAAAGGAGGGAAGGTTTAAATTTTACATTAGGGGAAAGGTTTTTACAGAGAGAGTGGTGAGGTGCTGGAACAGGCTGCCCAGAGAGGTGGTAGATGCCCCATCCCTGGAGGTGCTCAAGGTCAGGTTGGACAGGGCCCTGGGCAACCTTGTGTAGATCCAGGCCTGGAGGTTGGTGGCCCTTCCTTGGCAGGGGGGTTGGAACTCTATGATCCTTGGGGTCCCTTCCAACCCATGTCATTCTATGATTCTATGCCCTTGGGTTCAGAGGAAAAACAGTAGGGAATCAGGAAGCAAGACTGTGTGGCAGCTTCCAGTAGGACTGATGGAGTATGCTGGGATATGTTGCAGCATGTTGTGGTTTGCCAGCATAGTCATATTTGGGGTTGCTGTGGGGGTTTATAGTCACTGCTGGTGGTAGCAATGCATGGCTCCAGGCAAAGTATGCCCTGGCTCTGAGACCCCAAAGGACTAAGTGGCCATTCTCTTGTGCAGGTGTCTAATCCTCACTCAGAAGTAGATGGTGGACTTCAGATACTTACCTACTGCAGAATTAGGAATAGGTATCACTACACCAAAAAGAAAACCCCAAACCCACAGAACTCCAAATCCAAAACAAATGCAGAAAATATTTTCCTTATTATTACTATTTGTCAACTTATTCCTCAGTTTACTTTCTAAGTTCTTGAGGAGAGAGAGAGCTGCTCTTGCACTGCATTCCTTATAGAAGGCCCCAGTTGAAGATCAAATTACTTGTGGGCTGTTAAAGACTGAATTGCTATTGCATTTCTTAAATGGACAAAAGTTGTATGCTTTTGTGGAGGATTAAACCTTTAAACTGAGTAATCCTGGAAGGAAATAGCATGGCTGGACTGCTTGAAAAATTGCATCACTGTTTCTATGGTTTATGATTTTTGTATCACAAAGGCCTGGGATCTCCCACAGAGTATGAAATAATAAGCTGTTACAACATGGAATATAGAGAGTTTTAAAATGAAATGTAAGACAGTGCTGTGTACTTAATGATGAGCTCCTGTTGATAGGGATGTACCTTTGTCTCTTGTGCTTTGTAATGCTGCAATAAGAAAAATCAATAATATTAATAAAACCGTATGTTATTTTATGTGCTTCCATAGTCCCACATACATAAATAATAGAATGGCATAATTTTCTTGCCTCCCTGTTGGCTGCCTGAGCAGTAAACTATTCCAAACTGATATATTATGAACTGCACAGAAGAATAGAGAAACCATATTTACAATGGTTTCTGAGGCAACCTAATTTTTTACAGATAAACTTAGTGGTTTATTGTCTGTCCTGCCTACCTGCTATGTATAGTGTGTTACCACACTATTAGTTCATTTCTTGAAAAATCTATGTAAGCCCTATGTTAAAATGAATTATAAATATTTTGTCATCCATAAAGCCATCCTGTAAACCCCTTCTGTTTTTTCTTTTATTTTAAATGTAGTACAAAGGAACAACAAAAACATAACAATGTACTTACTCCATATGAAATCAAAAGAAACATTAAATTTAACCGAGATTTTTTTTTTAAATTTTTGAAAGACTTTACTTTTAACCAAAGAAAACAAAGTTTAGAAATGGAATTATTATGGTTTTCATAAGTAATTAAAAAAAAATTAACTTAAAACTATGCAAAGTTAAAGAAATGTAATTAGATTTGACATGGATTGAAAACACCAGTTCTTTAGAATATGATTTATAAAATATGTCTTTGTTTGCTCTACCTTAAACACAAACAACTTGAAATCCTATTCATTTTTTAGAGTGAGATTTGGTATTTTGCCTGTGTTATAGGTCAAACAGGAACACAAATTATTCTATTCTTTCAAATCAAAGTTGCTGGATGATGGACCTTGCATGCTTCTTGAAAGACAGAAACAACTCTGAAAATACTTTTTTGTAAGAAAGTAATATACTTTCCAGTTTCAGAAACAGTGCATCTGTGGTTGCAATTTTTCAGACCTTTATTCATGTGCAAAAAAATTAAATCAAAATACTAGAGGGAATGGTAAAAGAACAAGAACAGAACGTTCTTTTTTGCCCTTTTTAAGAGTGGAGACTGGAGGAGGTTTGAAATTATAATTCCAAGAACTGCTTGGCAAGATCTCCCCTAGCATCTAAACACCTATAGAATAAAATCCTAGGTGTTTTCCTAAGTATACTGGAAAAGACATTAAAAAGACGAGATATGATAGAAATCCTTACAATATATAATGTCAAGAAGATAGATAGAAAATTTACTTTTATATTGCAAGACTTATAAATTTCTCAGTAATGTTCTATCATTAAAAACAGCTTTTACAAGTTTCTGCCTCAAACTCATTCCTACGGGCTTCTTTGAAGTTCCAAAATACAGGTACAAAGGATTAGGCAAAACAGAATGTGGATGCAATCCCAGCTAAGAAAGCTCTAATCATTGCTTAATGGAAGGGTATACCCAAGTAGATACCACACTTTATATGCTTTTTTATCTCTACAGCCATTTTGCATTCACTGGTGTAACAATCCAGAATAGGACACTGATCTATACTGAGACTTATCTGACAAAGAATATTAGCTATATGTTTCATGTGCCTCCTAATGCATTTTTTGGAGAGGTGAGCATGCCTCATGAGTATGTGGGAAAATCCATGAATATAACTCCACTGTTTATGGGAAGAAGAGTTGTCTGTTCTCATCTTAAGAATTATGGTGAGCACCTAAGGATTACTCTTTTTAGAAATATACCAATGTATAGACTTTACTGTATGTGTTACGGAATCAAATTAAAACTTATTCTTAGCAGTACTAAATCAATGGTGATCTTTGGGGAGAGGGGGGAGAGCCAAAACCCTGGTAATTGACTTCTACATTGGGAAAGGTTAGTGACACATAGCTTAGGAAATATGCCACAGAGTTCGTATGCCATTTGTAGATGTGTGTGCCCTCTTGTGTTTGTGTTTTCTGAGCTAAGAAAAAAACTGTATCAATGCAAGAAAACAGGTAAATAACAGTAAGCATTTTTTTTCTATAAATAGGAAGATGGGAAAAGTATGTAGCATCTAATCATAACCTGTTGAATTCTTTGCTGGAGGGATTCTGTAACCAACACTTAAATTTCTCCACAAAATAATTTTGATGGGATTGGGTAATTCAGGGTCTAATACAAAACGTATTTTACACATGATCAGATCAAGATAATAAAATTTTGTGCTTCTGGGCGTAGTCAGACCAGTGGAAGAGCTGAAAAATGTACATAACCCTCTCTCATGATGGATATCTTGGAAGATATAGCCTTGGTGGTTCAGTTTATTTAGACATAATTGGGGTCGGGGGATGTGGAGAAGAAGGGATGGGTATTTCCACATCAGTGATAGGTATTGGCCTAGGATTAATGTGAAATTATTCCAGGTACTTCATTAGTTGTCAACATATTATGACATGATTTATGTTAGCATACTGAAAAGGAACAGGGTATAGATAAAATTACAAGAAGATTCATTAGGCAAAAACTTTATACTCCTTATTTTGAATCCACCTTTTTAAAGAAATAATTTCACAGCCTGATTAAGAGATTGACAAAACCAATCTCTTATTCCGACAGTAACATAGTGTGTGTATTCATCACTATCTGTAGAAGCATAATTTTCAAATTCCACTCTGGTCAGGGTTTGTTTATTTCTTATGAATATTGACAAAATAAAGTTTTATAGAGGTTGAAAGCTTCTCCTTTTTTTTTTTTTAATTTAAAACAAACCCCACCTAAACTTTATTTGCGTCTTTTATACTTAATGTATCTTTCCTTATAAAATTTGACATTAACTTTGTTTATTTTGCAATCTATGTCCTCTGAATCTTACATTCTGTTTTTCATATGTGACCTACACAAGTGTAAATTATCCTCACTAAGTTGTCAAGAATAGTGAGCTGGAGAGTCTGATTCATTTCCAAAACCATAACTGCCTTGTATCCTGATTTTCATCTTCATTCTTTAACCAGACATAGTTGTTCTTCAAGGTGTCATAATCTCAGCCATTGTTCTTGGCTTGTTATTTCCATTAATATCTGATCCAAGGTGTTCATTACTTTGGCAATCACACTAGTTCACGTTGTTCATGTCAGCAGTTCTAGCATACAGCTGAACTGTGACCCACAACTGAACTTTGATGTGAAGTGATAATTGCTGATGTAGTTCATGGGGCTGTTCTTGTAGAACTGTCAGTGCAGGCACACAGATGGCTACTTTGCTGCAATAGCAGATAAAACCTGACACTTTTGTAAGCATGAAGTAGACAAAGTAAGAATGCCAACACAAAGAGGACAATGATCAAACTTGAAAGGAAGGCATATAACAAAACTGCCCAAGGAAAAAATACCTGTCTTTAATAGTTTGAGTGTGATGCTCGTGATGTAACATGAATTTTTTTTCTCAAAACCGAAGCAAACTGACACCTACTCATTATTAACCAGGGTGCTAGACTTATAAATTCCTTCCCAGGAGGAATCAGTAGGTCTTTAATACCATAAGGGATTTTTATGATGATCTGGCATTCAGTCATTATCAGACCTGCAGATTTTCAGCTCCAAATTCCTATCTTTTTCACAATGACATACAGTAGAAATAAAACATAAAACCATGATGACTGACAATAACTACTTATAAGTCATATTCCCTTACAATTGTAATGGCATTCCTTATTTCCAGGGAAAATGAATGTCTATCTTTTGCAATAATTTTACAATAATTGTAAGGAAAATTACTTCTCAGATTACCATATTCTGACAGTAGTTGGTGGAATGGTGAAAAGGATTTACTGGTGTCTCAATTCATCTTGGTTTTCTGTTCAAATTTATGTGGTGTTGGAGGAAGTAGCTAGCTTGAAAAGTACTAGCTCAAATCCCAGCCTGTTGTTTCCTCCTTTGAGCCCAAAGGTGTTATATGTTACTCCCCCACTTCTTGCAGCTTCAGTTATGTGAAGAAATATTTTTTGATAGCGAGAACACAGGATCCCAATTATGTCAGTCAGCTGAGGCAGTATAAAGACCTGAGTTAGATGCATATAACAGATAATAACACTAAAAGCAGATAATGTCATTATACCATGAAAATATGATGTGTTCCTATGCTTGCAATTACACTTCTTTCTACACAATATGCCCCGAGATCTTTCAGTGGCATCATCCTTTGACAAGATAAAAGCAGAGTGGTCAGAGCATCCTACAGTATCTTTAGACTTTTCCTATAGAATTATAAAACTCTTCTACTGAAAAGAAAAAAGTTATAATG
The DNA here is from genome assembly GCA_013400835.1 of Zapornia atra. Taxonomy (NCBI): domain Eukaryota; kingdom Metazoa; phylum Chordata; class Aves; order Gruiformes; family Rallidae; genus Zapornia; species Zapornia atra. Next base: position 26,100 of record VZTU01007797.1, on the reverse strand, counting down.
CTCCCATTTCTGTAGGTCTGGCTGTTCTAATTAGATGGCAGTGCTCCAAGACTTCTAATGCTATTGCAGAGAAGGTGCTAGACTTAAATTTAGGCAATTTCTAGCTTTACAAAATACCCTTTCTGGCTTTGTCCTCAGACCATCGCTTACTTTTTTCATTTCTATGTTGAAGAACTGTCACTATTTCTAGTTCTCAGAGTATTCAAACTTTCATGTACTCATGATGTTCAGACAACAGTGATTAAAGCCACAGGACATCATGTCTGTTAAAAAGAAAATTAAAACTTTGTCATGTATATGTTGTATAGGAGATAAAACAGCCTTGAGGAAAAGTTTAAACTGGAATCAGCATTGTCCATTGTTTGTAACCCAGAACCTCTTAAAATTTTTGGGCATGCTGAACTGTCTTCAGAATTATTACATAGGTTTATCTCTCCAACTTAGCAGTTTATTTGAAAAATCTTCTTTTGAAAATACACTTCACAGTGTGATATCTTAACATCCAACTTAAAAGTTAACCATGGCTCTGTATTACAGTAGCTCCATAATTAAGACTGATTGTAGGAAGTTGCTAGGTGTTGTGAAGAAGAGGATCAAGGAGAATTGTTTAAAGGAACACCTGTAAACGGACTGTCCTGGAACACTCAGAACATCTAAGCAAGATATGTCCACACACACAGCCAGTTTGGCAGTGAAAACTGAAGCCCAGGAGTCCTTCACTGACCTGTCTGCATTATAACACTGAGAAACATACCCACAGGTCAAGGACACCCTTACCCACGTGGAGAGTCTCCCTCCATGCAGGTGCAGTGACTCAAGAGGATGACACAAATTATTAGGATTACGTGTAAATTACAAGCCAGTCATTGTAATGGAGCATGTATGGTGTTGTTACATTTATGTATAAATATAAGGATCTGGGGTTCAGTGTGCATCCATCACACATCTCCTGTGTGTGAGAACTAGCTTACTGTACACCTAACAAAGAATCTGACTTTTGGGGAACAGTTCATTTTGCAGTCATTGGCAGATATGCCTCTTGTCTTTACAATTCAAAAATTTCTAAACTGAGAAAATGGGGATTATTCTTTTAAAGACAAAAGAAAGCTAAATGTCTAAAAAATATCTACAGATAAAAATTTACACCACCATATGGTAATCCATACAGGTCTACTTGGAATTACCTTACATATAAAACACATAAACTACAGTTACTGTAATTCTCTTTAGATTCTTTCCTTCTCACTTTCTCTCTTCTGCTTTTTTTTTTGCTCTGCTCTTTCTTTCTTTGTTGTTTGATAGAATATGCTTAAAGATCATAATGCTGTCTATGCATATTGTTTTAACAAATGGGTCAAGCATTGCCAAAAGTCTATATACTAGTCAAGGTCTTAGTATAAAATAAATTAACTTTAAAGTTTGTATATTGCCAGAAAGTTCTTTGCTGTGTTTGTATTTTTCTAAAAGTATCAAGAGATTCATCACACCCAGGAAAAAACAGATCTGCTAAAATTTCTTGATAAAATTATACTGGCTTTGAGCTTCAAACGTGCAGCTGTACAGCAGTAAATGAAAGTTTAAAGTGAGGAGAAAGAAACAGAGTCTGTGTCAGTTATTTACTAGAATTCCCCATAGAAGGAGGCAGGGGGAAACAGAGCAGGGACCTTACTTGCTTGCACTCGATGAAAAGAAATATATTTTAAAGAAACAAAGGAGAATGGCCAGAAAGCAGAGGGGGCATTGGAACCAGATGGTCTTTAAGGTCCCTTCCAACCCAAACTGTTCTATGATTCTGTGAATAAAAGTGAGCAGCTTATTCAAGAGTGAAGCTTGAACTATTTATTCTTCACTATTCACTTTTGTGATGTCTAACCTGTAACTAACGCTGTAGGAGCTCTTCAGTTTTGTCAGCCCCAGTTCAATTCAGTGTTTCTATCTGCTGTCAGTCCCTGGGTTTCCCACATCTCCCTGTGTGGTACTTTCCAGCTAGAGTGTAGCCTGCTATTATTCTCTCTGTGCACTGCCTGTGGCTAAGAAAGAGTTGCTTTAATTGATTTACTTATTTTTATTAAAAGGCAATCGAATTAAAGANATCGAATTAAAGATGAGCCAAAACAAACCCCAAAGCTTTGATTCCTATTATTAAGTGGAAATAAGTCTGTCCAGTGTTCTATCTAGTCCCTACATTAAAGTCAAATGAACCTCTGCATCTGAGTCCTTCTAAACTGCACTCTTGGGAGATTAGTCCCATCTCTACAAAATCAGCTAAATCAGTGTGGTTTGGGTTCTTGAATAGGGAAGCAATACCTTACTAAAAGATACCCCTGCTTGACAGACATCTTGTCCTTGCAGTACAGAGTAGGCTGCTGTGACTACTGAAGAAATGCAGCTTCACACACTGTAAGTGCAGTCAGTAGAGACTCTGAAATAGGATATGCTCAATAGGGCAGTCCTGCCACGCTGCATGTCTGATGTGCCACAGTGTGTATTATCAACAAGCTTAGTGGTGTCCTTTGAGCAGATAGTAAAGCCTACAAGCGTTTTAGCACACTCATCATTTTGGGAGCGGGGAGGGTGGGAAGTTTTTCTTCCTGCTGTCACAGAATACTTTAAGGAAAGAAGATGGCCCTGTTATCTTCATGCACTGTAGAGTTTATTAACAAAAGAACCAATTCTTACTACCGAGGCACCTTTAAAATCTTACTGAATTACAGCAATAATTTTCTGTTAGCCTTGCTACTGATCCCATTTGGGTTTAAAGTTATGGTTCGTTATGTTTAGCATCTGCTTTATGCACAGTGTTTTCTCATGAATAAATCAATAAATCAATTAGGGGCAGTGAGCTTTGCGCTGGGCTGCTGTAGAGAAATTGAAAATTATGTAAGTTAACCATTGATCCATCAGGTACCTGTTTTCCTACCATGGGCTTATCTGGAAAAGAGAGAACATTGGCAGTGTCAGAATATAAAAATAAGACATCCCACTGCATGGGGTGAGTTTGGCATCCATCTGAATCAGGTTTCCAGGCTGGCTGTAGGCTTGAAGTAAACATACTGGAGGTAGGGATTCTGTGATGGTTAGTCCTGCCCAAAATCCATGTTGCTTTCAGCATCCAAATGGATGAGTATTTGAGGATGGTCTTCCCTATCTATATAGATGTTGGTGATTACCCTCACATCTAGAGAAAACTGATCTCAATACCAGACCACATCAAATTAAAAGGTATTCACTTAGCAAATGCCAACAATATAAAATTCCACCTAAATGTGTAAGTAAAAAAAAATCATAAACATTGCAGAATTTATGACAAGTACTTGGTGAGTATCACATTTCTCCAGAAGGCTCACTGAATCCCTGAAATAGCACAGAAAGTCATCTGCCTTCTGATGTGCGTAGGTGAGAACCATCTAAGGAAGTGCATCTGGTGGAGAGAAAGAACAGTGGAGCTGAAATGTTTTTGTTACAATAGCACATAACTATTTGGCAAAATGAAAAAGTGAACAGGTCTGTTAATTAGTATTTTAATACAAGGAAAACACGGTATACATATCTTGCAAACCAAGCAGGAGGCATTTTGCATCACTTGATGCCTTTGTTGCTGCCAACTTCTCAGGGCTGTTCTAGCTTTTGCAGATACCTGTGTAATGGTAGAGAGCTGGAGCAATATTAGGAAGACTTCTTGTACATATATATGTCAACTTTTTGGGGATTAAAAATTCTGCCATAATTGCAGTTAGTGTTTTGTTTCTTCCATGTTACTTCCCACCCCACAGAGGACATTGGGTTTTTTTTCCCTGAAACCCAATTACGATATCTAAGAATCACACTTTGGGGGGGGGGATATTTTTAATGTTCATAAAATAGAATTCTGTTGGAAATCCACATATGAAAATATCACCAGCAGCTCATTAACAATGCTGTTACTTGAAACTGAACAGTCCCCTGGGATTTTTCTGTACCACTGCTGTCACTTCTTTCCTCTCCTGAAGTGACATTGTGCTTCCTCAAAACCAAGAAGATCAAAGCAACTTCTGACCTCAGGTAGTTCTTGTGGTTGTGAATTATGAAAACAACTACAGCTGCCTCAGAGACTTCCACATTGCCTGGAGTTTCAGTTGTATATATAGCAGAGTAGTAGAGAAGATGAGAGTGGAGCAGAACACTCATGGGAAAAAGGGAGGCTGTGCATGAGGTTCTGAGTGTTAAATTTTTCTCTGGAATGAACTAATATATGTTATAATTTGTGAAAGCTTATTCTAATGCTTACTTTTTCCAGGTTCTTTACATAAAATGTATTTGATGCTCTTAACAGAATGAGGAAGAAAGTAAGATGTCTTAATTTTTTTCTGTTCCTCCTACTCTTTTATGCATAAGCCAGAAAATAAGTCTTCTAATGTTAGATTTTGGTTGTCTAGAAAAGTTGTTCTTACTACAATTTTCCTTAGATTAATAGCTACTTCTCAATTCCAAATCCGACAAACTCAAAAGGTACCTGATTTGTTTTTAAAACAAGGTGTATATTCTTGTCTTCTATGAGTGGAATGCATTGCTAAAATCAAAACCAATTGAAATAAAATAAATAAGGAACCAGAACTAAAACAAGTTTTCCATTAGAGCTTCCTTTGGAAACGGGTAGCTAAGTTATGGCACCAAAGTTAGCTACTATGGGATGCTATTGTTGAAGTAAAGCTTGGATGACTGTGTCCAAGTGTTCCTCCTGAGATATGTCTATAATATGTTTAACATGACTAAGCTAATATTCACATACATGGACTGCACGTACTAGTTCAAATTTTAAACTGTATAGAACACAAACATTCTTGAATCCCAGCTGTTTGCTTTTAATTAAAACTCAAATACTTGTATTTTCTTAGAGAAATCACAGCCAAAATTAATTATAAACCAGAAATTATTTTAGTGTCCGTTTTAAGAAAAACAAACAAACCCCAAAACAGCTGGCTTTGATTTTTATGGCAAGTGTTTGTGTGCCTGAAATGCCACTTTCCATATAATTTTTCTTCTAAAAATGAAAAAGCCCCCATGAGTGTCTGACATCCAAAGTTTTCTCTTTAGGGGGTAAAAAACACCCCAACATTCTCTGTGTTTATGCAAGCAAATTTGTTTCTTACCATTTCTTAAGACTTGCCATTCAGTCTAAAGAGATAAAATCCTCTTCCAGACTTCATATGCTATGATGCAGCAGAGCTGTGCAGGAGATGATCATGGTTTCAAAAGGCAAAACCAATCCACTTAACTCCTCGTATTGCTGTTTAGAGAGAGGTAGCAAAGAATTTGCTCAATTCCAGGAAACAGGTTTTTGAAAGAACTTTGCCCTGCTCTCAACATACAGTGGCTAAAACTATAGATAAATTGAATAATTCTTTTGAAATTGTTTTTTAAAATAACAAATTCAACCAGCTAATCTTAATACAAGTGTTTCTTTTTCTTGAAACTTAACATCCTCTGAAAGGTATGCATATTAGGCAAGTGAGCATAAATGTAGAAAACAATTCTAAGACTCCCCTATATGATTTCCTGTTCTCTCTTGCTTGCTCCCTCTGCCTCCTTCAGCCTTATCTCACTTCTAACAGTTATGAGTACTCAATTTTCTGAAAGACAATGCCTGGGAAGAAAAGCACTGAACACACATTTTCTATTTTTAGGGGTTTTATCAGATATTTGTGAAGTAGAGCAAACAGCCCATAATGTGTTTGGTTTTTTTAAAAAGAAGAGATTTGTCCACAAGTATATTTCTTCCTATAATTTTGCATGACTTAATTTGAAAAAAACAGACCTGAGGGTCTGTGTATTTTGGCTGAAGGTGAATGAAAACAAATCCAATATAATTCTATTAATATAACCATATTTAGAATTTTTATTAAGTTAATGGAATTTTCAGTAATATTAGCTAAACTGATCAGAAAACTTCATGGAATATGTTTTGTTTTCTTTTTATATTTCTGTAGAGACTCTTACAGCATAACCTAAATTCATTGCATGTAGCACTTATTTCTTTTCCTTTCCAAGATCACCATTAAATACCTCACTTTCTGAAAAAAGCTAGAATCACAATCTTTCTTGGATCTGTAGGGTAATTCCAAAGTCTTTGAAATCTCCCTAGCCCATTTCTCCTCTTTATCAGGCATCATTTGCTTGTAACAGTCCATTTATTCATAAGGCACCTCCTGACAGGAGCTCATAAGCAGTTGCCTTCATAAACCATTGGGAGTCTCTTGAGAAGTTGCAAAGCTGGGAGCAGTGGTAACTTGCCTGTTTGGGGGACACCAAATTGGGCTCTCAAACTGAGCAGCCCAGACAGACTGCAATTACTAACATGGCTCTGTAGTCACAGCCTCCTGAGAGATGTAGGTGCTGCGGATGGTGACTGCACAAACACTCCAGTAGTGGTAGGCAAACAAGCCAGACAGACCTGTTTTCTTAAGAAAAACTCTCCCCCAGAAGCAAAAGATCCATTCCGGGCAGTGCTGCCCTGTGAAACGAAGAATACCTTTCTTCTGCTCTACATGGAACTCAGAATGTTAATGTTTGCTCTGGCTACGGCTCACCTCACCCAAAGGAATGTTTCCTTTATTTCAAAGTCACAATTTGTTAGTATTTACTACACTGAAGTTTGACTGCAGAAACACAAAATAAAATTATTTCCTTCCATTGAAAACACTATAAACAAGCAAAAGAACAAAGTAGATATTTAAAAACCCACATTTTTCCCCAGTTGACTACTTGAACAAAGCATTGCATTCTATTTTCTCAATCACTGGATAGTAAAAGTGCAGACAATACAAAAGGGGCCTTAGCTGAAGCTCACCACTTTAAAGATACCAGTATTATTTGTACCACAGTTCAAGAGATACTCTGAACTTTGTTACTCTCAGTCTTATTTATGAACAATAAGGAAGCACACTGTATTAGTATAACTGAAATATTAAAAGTTTAATAATTAATAATCCACATGTAATTGGTATGGAGAAAGTAAGAAGAATAATGAAGTTAATATATGCAACATTTCCACCTCTTTTTCCTGTGCTATACTGTCTAATGTTACTGTCCATTCAGTCCACTGACCTGCTTCAGTGGAAAGTATGTTTGCTGCAGGATGGTAAAGTTATACTTCTGTGCAGTTTTGTGGCATTGTTTTTGTATTCTTATGCAAAAAATTATAGTTATATTTGTTGATACAAAATGCAAAGTTTCCCGAGTCAATCTGTAGTAACTTGGAAAGCTGAGCACCTACTGACACCTCATCAGAAAATATTTATAAAGCTACTAGTCATAGCGGTGCTTGTATCATTCTGGCCAAACTTTTAGAATTATTCTTTTATCTTTTCCATTTAAAGATGATAATCTCGTTTTAGTTCAGTTTTGGCAGCCCTCATGCTAGAAAGCTGCTTACTGCTCACCTTGAACATGGTTCTGCTTTCCATACTGATCAGTGAAAAACAATTAGCCTTTTCAGAAATAAAAGTTGGTATGCTGTAAACATTATTAGAGCTAAATAAATAAAAAGACAAATCTAGGGAGCTCATAAATTTATTAGAAAATGTGGATGGAAACTTATTTATTCTAATATCTAATTCAATCTGCTTCAGATTCATATTTCACACTTGCAATTGGTCAAAGCATGAAACATGCAATTAGGGCAGTTTTTAATCAAAACACATACATATATCAAGTTTTCTTAAAAGTAATGGCATTTAATATGACGAGTGAGAATTTAACAGATCAGGACCCCGGTGAGACTGTCTCTTCAAATATTTCCAGTATTTATCTACTGTTGACATTTTATACACATATTTATTGAAGAATCCATTTAACCAGGTGTGTTATCAAGAAAAAAATTCTGCCTGCATTTAAAAAAAAAACAAACCAAACCACCACCACAGTATTAAGATAGACATCATTGTAAGGAATAAAAAATGAAAAATGTGACAGCGAGGGACTTCATCTGTGTAAAACCATGTCTTATTGCAAGAGTAAATGAGTAAATATTTGTCCAAAAATTCAGCATTAATTGTTTTGTCTTTCAGAAAGCTTGCCCAAAGCAAAAAGCCTTATTAGTGTCACTTCAACTTTGTTTAAAATTAACTTTATCAATACAATTCAATCTTCAAGAATAAAGATAAATTAAATTGTTCTTACTGCTTTTTGAATAATTGCTTTACAGTGTGAGGGGTCCTGAAAATCTGTTTGCTGACTGATCTTTCCTGGCTAGTTTCACTTGTTTCTTTCCTCCCTGAGCACACACCAAATCTAGTCTGCTCTACAGTTCTGCTTTTAGATAAAGCAAAAGAATATTCAAAACCTGTGGCACTTTTCTCCTACTTGAGGGGGCTATTCACTGTGTGTATATATATATATTATATATGTGTGTGTATATATATATATTATGGTCAGATAAGAAGGCTGACTCAGAGTGCTTGCATTAGTTTCTTCTTAGTCTTCATCATAGACCTCTTTTCTGAAATATGCAAAAATATTATAACCAAGTTTTTATACTTTACGTGACCCAGGATGACTATAACAGACAACATAATAACCACTTTCCTTACAAACAGAAGATCTTCCATAATTCACAAATCCCCATGTTATCTTCCTTTTCTCAACGATACCTTTCTCCTTTATTGTTCTCTCCTTTTGATTAAATAATTCTGTTGTTCTGTAGATAGAGCAACCTAAGTAGGTTAAATATTTGTGCCAGGCATTTTTGCAGGTTGTGTACCTAATACTGAGAGGAATGCAAAGGAAGAGACCAACTTTGAGGAAGAGACCAGTGATAAGAAGTTGCAATTGTTTATTTTTTCTCTAGTTGTGAAGAGCTTATCTTCACAGGGTCTAAAATTTTGTGTCATCTAATGGCTGTTCTGTTAGCAGTTTGTCAACTGGACTCTACTTATCTTCGGGTCATTGTTGCCCAATACACAGCACGACCATCAGCATCAGTGTTGGTTTATGAAGCTCGAAGCACCACCTCATATTCAGCTGTATGAGCACCACTAAGGTAGCAGAGCAAGTATGCATGGAAAAGCCTGGGAAAAAAGACTAATTTTAAATGGGTCTGCCATTGATTATTTTAAAAATAAAAGTCACTAAATAGAAATTTGATCACTATGTAGATATGCAACTACCATTTTACTTTCAAATCTGTATCCTCTCTGTAGGGCAGACAGCCCACATTAGGGAAATGAAGCCCTGGAAGTAGATGCCTGTGCAATTTCTTTTTCACCTGCACTTTTAAAGTGAGATCATTAATTTTGATCTTAAACAGGAATGAAAACAGATTTTGATATATATGGAGTTGTTCCACAATGTAAAATTCAAAGGTTCTGCTGATCTTTAAAATTGAACAAGGCAGCAAATGTACTACAGAAATAATTTTATTTTGGAAGATTAATGGTAGTCTTATGTATGTGATTTTCTTAAACTACTTCAGCCTAATCTAATACTGCCTGCAAATAACAAAGTCTTGGGAAATATCCTGCTGAGGTCAGCTAGTTTCCAGAGCTTTTGGGGTTGTTTCAGAATTTTGTTTTGTATTTTGTTTTGTTTCAGGTTTAGTTTGGTTTGGGGTTTTTTTTGTTTGTTTTTTACTCTTAATGTAATTAAATTAACATACATTCAATACAGACAAACAATAAAGAGCTAGACTGTCAGAGAAGGAAGTCACTTCTCCTTAGCTCTCTAGTTCCTCACTTCAAAAATCCAGGATTTGGCAAATATTCAGTTGTGGTGGTTATATGGGAAAGTTCAGCTAGCTTTTATCATTCTCTATTGAGATTGTCCAACAAGGGGCTATAGGTATTCTGCAGGGGTGAGGGTGAGCATGTCATTGAAAGAGATTAAGCAGTAAAAAAACTTCTGTTCATGTCTCCTCAAGTTTAGATCATTACCATTTGGTAAATAATTTAGGAAAGGCTGAGATTTTTTTTTAGTGAATTTATTATAGTAGGAAAAAAAAAAGCAAGTCTGTATTTTTTACTTAGTTTTCTTAAATTTCTGAAAAGGTCACCTGACTTTACACGTCAATAAACACTTTTTTTTTTATAGCGCCCCAAAGGTTTGTTAGATGTCAACAGGAAACAGGACTGTTAAAGTTTCATAGTCAGCACTATTTCTAGTTATCACTAGATGAACAGAACCTGTTTTTATAGAGAAAAATTAAATAGATCTTTAAATGTGTGTACAAATTTCTAAAATTTTTGGCAGAGACCTACTGTTAGATTTTAAGCTTGCCCTCTTCACGTGCTTCACAGTATTCTATCATTCTACTTAAATCTTCTTATTATGTGTTCTGGTTCTGACCAGGCCGGAGTTCGCCTCCTCAAGCAGCAGCCCAGGTGAGCTGAGTCAGCCTGGGCTGTTCCCACACCACCTGACATCACTCTCCCATAAAAGGGAGGATGGGGTCCTGGATGTGCCCAGGGCAGGTGGAGAGCAGAGGGTTGGTCCTTCCTTTGTGTAGTATTCTGTGTTGTTATCAGGTTGGTGAGGTACTTTGTGTTATCACGGGATGTAAGTGAAATTATACCCCTTTCATGGTGTTTTTTGCCAGTGAATTGTCCTTATCCTAGCCCATGGAGGTTCTGCCTGTTTCTCCACTAGGTGTGTGGTCCTCAGTCACTTTTTGGGCTGAAACACCACTTTACATTGCACTTTTTCTTCAACTAGAAGTGGACACCCCTGACTAAGAACATGTGCTCTCTCACTCGTGGAATCTGAGTGCTTATTCTGCAGCCCTTTTTTCAAGCTTCCTTGCTTTAACCATCTCTTCTTCCCACTGCTTCCGACAACTCATGTACAGCTTACATCTGTGCTCACTGCTTGCTTTCTTCATCTTCATAATTTAATTATGTTTATTATGTATGCATATGACCTACTCGATACCTTGAATAATTTGGCAACAGAATGATGGAGGGAATGCATTTGTATTTTTTCTGTTTACCTACTAGGAATGGATTTTTAGCTTCCTTTCACACTTCTACAGAAACAAAACAAATATTGTTCTTGAGTCAGCATATTTCAAGCCAGCTATCTGACAGCAATGCACTCTTCTTTCAGGCGAAAAGAGTAATGCAGCTTCAGAAAAAGTCCGATTTCAAATGTTGTAAGGACTACGTAGTGTCTTGTAAGTTATCTATTTTCTTACAACAAGGGTTAAAATGTAATATAGCAATTCTATGAAAAGCATGTAAACCTCTAAGGAATACCAGTCTCTACCTCAAGGTGCTCATGTATAAATGGTTAAGAAAACTAAGGGCATAAAGCCCCCAATATTATTCCTGTTTCAAAGACAAGGTTTTGGTAAGACAAAAGTGCTTTCTCATCAGAAAATGACAGCAGAACTGAAGTAAACAATGCACTTGAATTTCATGGTCTTCATTCCAGATGATCCAGCAGGATTTGGACCTAATCACCTGATGCACATTTACTGAACTATAAACCTCAATCTATCTAACTTGATTGTCTCAGTCTTTCAGGCTTGATTCTCCTTTAACTCTTAGCTCTATCACCAATTCAGATTGAGCAAGCTCGCTGAGAAGTAAAAAAACTTAAGTAAAGGAGCTGGCACACTGTATATTTGCAAAATTGTTCACTATTATTTCTGTTGATGCTGCTAAGAGAAAAATGCTTTCAACACCAAGTCTTATGATTGATCAGACTGATTTCCAATATTAATCTATTTTAATTTTCCCTGAAAGGATTGACTAATCAGTGGAGAGATAAATGGTAGTAAAACTGTTTAGAAGAAGAAAAAAGTTATCTCTGCCTGTTTTCATATGTTAATTTGGCTGCTGCTTGATTAAAAATTAAAAATGTGCATAGTGATTGTTTCAGTTTAGTAGACATATAAAGAAGAACTTGAGGAAATCATCAACAGTATAATACAGTGACAAAATAAAACTTTCTAAAAGAGGTAGTTTATTCCTAGTCCACTGTATCAAGTTTAGTCTTGCAAAAAGTTCAAACACTGCTACTCAGCCATTGGCTTAATAAGCTCAGTTAAAGTGGTCTTTTAATTTACTTAAGATCACCTTTTTTTTTTTTAATTTCTTTTAGTCTCTCAGAATAAAGAAAAATCATTATAGGTAACTAAATTATTCTGATGCTAATTCTAGAAATATTAGGCCTCCTGCAACCATAGTGAGAATTTCCCTCACGTTAAGGAAGTTCTGTCAGACTTCACCATGCCAGTTTTATTTGTCGAGGAAGCATTAAGTTACTGTAGGGAAAAATAGTCCAGAAAATCACAAGTTTAATTCGTATGTAATAGTAAACTGGTATGTGATAGTAAACTGGTTTCCACAGATATAATTTTCATGTAATATAGTGCTGTTTAAACATTGATTCTGTGAAGATTTTTTTTTCCTGGTTTTGGCTAGGATAGACTGAATTTTTACAAGGAGCCAGGACATGTTAGCTTAACTGGCTGTGGGGTTATTTAATACCATAAGAGGTATTCCATATGACATCATGCTCACTATAAAGGGGGCTAGTCAGGAAAGGGCTGCTCAGTGTGGCTGTGGGACTGTGTGGATGAGTAACTGGTTGGTCACGGGGTTGGTAAATTTGATATTAACTGTTGTGTTTGTGTATGTATATATATATATACACGTGTCTGTATATATATGGTTATATAAATCCTGTTGTTCTTTCCCTCTTCCTGTGCTGCCCTAATAAACTGTCCCTAACCCACAAGGTGTGTCTTTGTCTTCCCATTCTCCTCCCCATCCAGCCAGGGGAGGTTGAGTAAACCAGACAGGACAAAACTACAACAGTACCTAATGTGGGGCTGGGGTTGAAGTAACAGGTCTGAACAGAGGAAAATTAGAAGAAAATTCTAATAAATGGTGGGGGGGGACATGGGGGAGGGAGTTTTTTTGGGAGACAGTAAGTATATTTGAGCAGAGCAAAAAAGAATTAAGAAAATAAGAATTATTTCAGGAAGGAGATGGGTAGGTAATATTCAGAAAAGTGCTTTTAGGATTTTCTTATGAGATGTACAATCCATGCAGTTTTTATTATTTGTGGAAATGCAGATAAAAGTAATCAAATGGGACACCAATTGTGACGACAAAAGGCAAACCACAAAGAGTTCAGTTCCCTTAACAGTTTGTGGACCATTCCTTTAAGACTTGAGACTCTGTATGAACTTTGGGAAATGTCATGAAGTTGCCACTATCATCTGTTGACATTTAGAAACAAAACAAACTGTGTCAATTCTGGATTTAGCTGGAACATACTAGAAACCTTAGTTATTTTAAGAAAAGTTAGATTAGATATTATTGATAAGCCTCTTCACTATATTAATGCTAGATGCTGTCACTGCAGAATAAACAACCGCAAAAGGGCTTGTCTAGAAAAGAAAAAGCTCTTCTAATTCAAAACTTTAAGTTATTGGAAAAGGCTGGAAAAAATATCACCCACTACCATGTGATACTTGGGGAGTGTGACGTGTGTTATGGAGGTATGTCTTTGTGCCAATTTCATCCTAACCTCCACATGAAAGTAATTTTTAGTAAATGACACTGATGGATTTGTAATATAGAGACAAATAGTATTTTATTTATTCAGATGTGCGTCTCTAACTCCCAAGATTTTAACATCCTTTTAAAGGAAAACAAAATACATTGATCCTGACCATTTTCTTATTTGACCCTTTTCTTCTAGCACAGGGAGTTCCTGGGAATTTCAGGATCCTACAGTTTATTTTACCAAAAGTCTTAGCCAAATGGTATTTCATTTCTGAATATATGCCGCTTTTTCTACATTACTGCAGGGTTATCACCCTAATTTGGCACTCAGAACTGGCATAAAGTAGTTAGGAAAAAGGAAATACTTCTCTAGCTTTGCAACCTTTTGGGCAAACAACTGTTTTCCAGGGTACTATTTTTCCAGTAGTATCTGACATTTACTGTGCTTGTTAAATCAGAAGCACAAGCAATCCAACTGAAAACAAGGAGTAAAAAACAGCTTTTAGAAAATAAACCGGGCAAAAATCATAATGCTCTTCACTTAAATTGAAGGCCAGTGGTGCTGTGGGAATCGATGAGCATAAACAACACTACACAAACAAGCTACTGGGTGCTGCAGAAGTGCCTGCTTGAGTTTCAGAGCTCCGTGAGAAATAATACATGGGTAAAACAGAAGTACCTTCTTCATTTTGTTTAGTTTCATTAATTTTAAGTGCTGTGTCATCTTAGAAAGGCTAAGAGAGATGACCCATCTTGCTGAACTAGTTGGGAATGAGTTTAGTGCTAGGCAGAAAGACCAAGCAGCAGATGGCTGTTTTAGAAAACAGGAAAAAATGTGTTTAAGTGTTTGGGGTTTTCATCTGTTGCCTTTTCTAATGTGAACACTTGAAAACATTCAAATTGGTCTGCACTTTTCCGACAGAAAGAAGACAGAAACACAAATTTCCAGTGATATAGAGAACAATTTTTGAGAGCAGGTGTGCATGAAAGTGATGCTGCTTTGTCTAGCACAAGAATTATCCTTTGTTTTCCTCTTTCAGACACTAAGGGGTAAGTCTAGTGTTCTGACCTCTGTAAGATAACCAAAATTTTTCTGTGGTACCATTGCTGGCTTAGCTATATTGGAGGGAGTACATGTTAACATTACCCACCGTAGAGCTAAAGTCTTACAGCATCAGTCTGACAGGTGGAAAGGTTTTGCCTACACTGGGCAAAAAGGCAAAACTGAGCTGTTAGTCTGAATCTATTTCTGTTTCTTCTTGGGTATAATGAAGAGGTTTAACTACGAACTGCAAACACAGCTTTCAAGAGCAAATCTGGAAGAGACTACTGAAATCATATCTGTAGTGACTTTTTGATTTAAAAGTACTGTTGCTATTGGCTTTACAGCTGTATCAATATTAATAATTCTGGACATGCAATTTACCACATGCAAGTTAAAGGGCAGAGGTCAGATAACAGTAATAGCTGCTTCAACTACTAGTGGCGGTATTTACAGAGTGAAGAACATGTATGGTAACTTTCTTATACAAGTTGACATATACCTGGACTAAAAATGGCCATTATTTCAAATCAATAGAATGGAAGAGTACAAGGCTGATGATTCATACAATGACTAAATTCTAGAACTACTGAATGTTGCTTCCCTGTCACAGATGTAAGATTAAATTAGTTGGTATTCCAAATTCAGCTAATAGTGGAAAAAATACAAAATTATACTACTAGCAACCTGGCTGGCAGCCTCCCTCAAGAGGTCAAAACCTGAATGTTAATGGCAGATGAGCTGTCCTTTCACTTGTTGAGTTTATTTTCAAGGTAGACTTAAAGAAGTCTGGACAGAAATGGCAGAAACTTGTCATTTTTTATTCCTTTCCCTGCGAAGAGAAACTTTTCAGACTGGCACTTCCACAAACTCCCTTATATAAAAACCTTTATCAAATCTTTAGTCCCAAGACATTCTTAGCTTTTTGACGTTGATAAAACACTTTCTTATCTCTTTATCAATATGTCAGAAATCTGCAGAAAAGAATTATAATGTCCCTTAGAGCCTTTTTCCATTACAGCAATCCCCCCCCAAAAAAAAATAATTATAAAGACTGTTTTTCATCTGCTGGCACTGAAGTAAGCACGTAGACAAACACCTACTATACACTTAATACACCTACTAAACACCTACCAATAGTTTTCATACATTAGATTTTATATATCAAGGATTCCCTTTGGCAGACAAAGTCCTTAGGTATTAGTTATGATATATCTGTGTCTCTGTGCTTGACTGCAGGACCCCTGGCCCTATGCTTTGAATATCATTATGAGTCTCGGAGGGTTCTTACGAAGATGATTAAGGGCCTGGAGCATCTCCTCTATGAGGAAAGGCTGAGTGAGCTGGGACTNGAGCCCTGGGACAGGCTGCCCAGGGGGTGTGGAGTCTCCTTCTCTGGAGATATTCCAGCCCCGTTTGGACGCCTATCTGTGCAATATGAGCTAGGGAGCCTGCTTTGGCAGGGGGGTTGGACCCGATGAGCTCTCAAGGTCCCTTCCAACCCCTATGATTCTGTGATTCTATGATTCTATTTATGTGTTTATTCATTTTCCCTACAGAAGTTCTATATAGTTCTGGTATTGAAATACTTTATGTTCACACTAATATAAATTATAGTATATATCCTGTACATAAAATATACATTGCAGTTGGATAATTATTATTCTCTTTACTTGGTGTTAATATAAAGACTTTTTTTTTTTTTCCTCACATTCATTGATAAGAAAGAATTTTTTAGATCCAGTTGCACAAATAAGTTGAATGAGATTTATTGTGACCAGAGACTGCTTCTGAGAGTCTATGGCTACTTGAAGTGTTTTGGGTTTTGTGGGTTTTTTTCTTATTTTTGGTTTTGCAATATGATGGAAAATTAAAATGAGATAGATGCTGCTCCAAGGTCATTTTGAGAAAACTAAACTTAATACTGATTTTTAATTTATATTTCACATATTTGAACTAGTAGGGTTGCCTGGCACTCAGAACAGTCTCAGTCTTAACTTTAGTTTTCTTGGCAACACCAATTCTAGGTTTGCTTTGCTTCTAGTTAGTATTCTCACGGATTTGCTGATTTAGATAAGAATAGCTAGATGCTGATTCATACCTTGAGCTGACATGAGTACTTGCATTGGCTACTACTTAGAATAACCTTTAATAGCTGACACCACCTGATGCTTTGAGGATCTAGTCTGTGCACTTCTAGCCTTCTATGAAAATGCCATGGGTTATTTATTTTAAAAGGCTAAAGAAGGCCATGATCAGCCTTGGTTTCGGAAAACTATCTAGCTCTGAAGACTGGTAATGAGCTAAATCTTCATCTTAAGGTCAAATTTTAAAACTTACCAAAGCCTTTAATGACAGAGACATTATTATATGCTTTTTTTCTGCCAGTGTTTTGTGTTTAATTAGCTTTAAAATGGGTTCATGTAATCTCCTGGCACATAAAGTAATAATTCAAAATTTATCATTATAGATGTCCATGCCAAAAGTGCCAAAGAATAATATCTCTGAATGAAGGAAGGTATCCTAAAGTACATACCTAATGGGGAAATTATGTACACCACAAAAATATCACCATCATTTCTCAGTGATTCAACATCAAATCGTAAACATATCAGTACAGTTAAAGTATCAGTCAGAAGTTTCAGATGTACACAATTTACAAGATGATTGATACAACTAGAGTGAGCAGAAAACACTGCAGGATTTAAGTTAGTGCTGCATACGAAATTAATAAGGTACACAGGATATTAAAAAATACTATTTTGTACCCTGTGTATTAGATGCAAGTAAGTCACTTAATGAAAAAGACGCAAAAGCAGGGAGAAATATGGGGGAAGAAATCACTTTAGTTTTTCTCAAAACTAGTGTCTTGGACTTTCTAGAACCAGCTTTTCCAAACTGTGCATACTAGATCTTTTGTCCATGATAAGGAGAAAACATAAAGCCTGCATACTTCTGTGAAGGAAGTTCATTATCTACATTCTCTGGTTTAAACCAGAAGATCAATGGAAATCAGCTGACATCTCTGGAGAGTGGCTCTGTTGACAGTGATCTTTTAGTGGGCACTATCATATTATTTTGATGTCCCAAAATAAGTGAAAAAGTTCAACAAATGCATTCAAGAAACCAATAGCACTCAGTATACTCTCCAGTATGGGGAGTTCAAAATGAGCATTTGCCTCTTTCCACCTGCAAGCAATTGAATTAAAGGTCTAGACCAGCGTGAGAAGTTGAGTTAATCACATGCTACATCCTAACCTGACAGCTGTAAGGATCATCCCTCTCAGCGTTCCTAACAGGTTTAGTGACGTATAGTGAAGCAGGCTACTCAGGAAAGGTGCTGGGGTGTGGTGGTGTAAAAGCTACTCAGCCTTGGCTTGCCTTGATGCCCTGTCTCTGCAGAGACAACCCATGCGGAGCTGTGTAGATAGCTCAAACCTGAGCTGTCACATAAGCCAGAGACTAAACAAGGTGGTGTTGCATATTTGAAAGAATCGAAACAGAAGTATGTACAAGATCAACCATACAGAAGTGAACCTCACCATGAATGAAGATAAGGGGGAACACTGCTAAAGACAAACACCCCAGGTGATATTATCCCCTCAGGCATGCTCCTGTCTGCTGTCACCTGGATCAGGGAATAAAAGCCCTGAGATTCCGGCTGTGAATTAAGAGTTGTTTCTCCAGCTAGGCAGTTGGCAGGGAAAGAGGTCCTTCCCCCTTGGCCAGGATGCTGGCTAAGATAACATATTGAGAGCCCTTCCCTTGAGGGGTAAGTGCATATGTGCTATGCTTTAAGTTTGCAATCACAGGGGATTGTCTAATACTCATGTAGTATTTAGTGTGCTTGTGAGCTGTGATAGTGAGTTTCATGAGCCACTTGTGGGCTGTAATAGTGAAACTTGTGAACTGCCTGCAGACTGTGACTGCTGTGGTTGCACTAGTGCATCCAGTGACTCCCTTGTGGCTGTAACCTTGTTTTTAAACTGTGGTGGTGTGTTTCCTCATTGTATACAAGAAGACCTGCAATAGTGACGTATTGAATCTGCACACGGTGTTCAAATAAATTATTTGTTTGAACCCTGCAGTCAACTTTCTTTTCATCACAACAGCTTTCCACTTCTGTATTTCAATTTTTTTTGTTTTTTAAAAAACAAAATTATGGCAAAGCAAGCTTCCCATCATATCCAGTTTAGCACTGCACTGAAGGGCAATTCACAGTATCCTGTCAGTGATCAGTTTTAGCACTTTATTTTGATGTGGGTTTTGCTTATTGCAAGTTTCTGCTCTGCTTTCCTATTTTTTTTGGGATGTTGTATTAGATTTGTTCATATAGAAAGCTGTAGAAATGTCATTAGGGTTTTTTTTTTATATGATTTACATCTACAGGTATATGAGATCTCTAATTGCATTCAGTGTTTGTGCTTTTAAGTAGTAATTTAAGACTTTAAACTATTACCAACTGGGGAAAAAAAATCTGAATGCTTAAAATAAAAACTTGGAAAAAAACTATCAGAATTATTTTGGTTGTGTTTGTAGTAAGAGATACAAAAGAAATTAGCATAGATATTAAAAATTTAATAACTTCAATTTAAAACAAATATCGCTTGTTTTTAAAAGTATCAAAATACAGCACTTTGGTATTAAAAAAACCCACTTTTTTGCTCTTCTCATGAGAAGAATTTCTAGTAAAGTTCATCTGAGACTGCAGATTTTCATTTTTTGTGAATTCTGGGGCTCACAAATCTTTCCTGTGCATTTTCTGTGCTTTCCATGTTTTAATGTTATGTGATTCATGTAAATGAATCAACAGATTCAGTCTCAGTCTTCATACAATAGTCTATAAAAGTTTTGTTTTAAGCTAATGTCAAACCTTGACAAAGTAAGCAAAAGGATTAGGGAATATTGGCACAGATGGATTAGTTTCTATATCAACTACATTTTCAGTGTCCCTTAAAATTTGAAAGGAAGAAAGATCTTCATATGACTAAATATTTGTAAAATATGGAAATAGTCTAAAATGAGATTGCTGTCATATTAAGAAAAATTGTTATTTGTAGTTTGTTTTTAAAAAAAATAAAACAGAATCTACAGATCAGAGAAGGAAGGCAGCTTGTGTGAAGATTGAAGTTATTCATCTGGCCTTCTACAGAAGAAAGTTGCCCATAGGAACATAAAATTTTGTAAGTGTAAGAAGATGAAATATGAATCAAAAAAATGATGAAAGCATGACTGAACATGGATTTTATTAAACATGACCTTTCTCCAAATCACACAAAAATATGTAAACAGAAATAATGGAAATTAAATACAGAGAGATTGTGTAAGTATAGTGAGACCTCCGTAAACAGAAATAATGGAATCAATTTTTCCTGTATGGTCTGGCAGAGGCTGTATTTTGACCTTTCTAACACAGTAAAAGACTTATCTGTTCTTTCAAGTACTTTTTTGAAGTAGTGGTTTATTTTTTGATGGGGGAAAGATTGTTAGCTGGCTTTTTTGTCTCTTCCTCTGCTGGAAAAGAAAACACAAACATTTTACTTAAATTGTGTATTTCTCTGTGTGTCTCTCTATATGTATAGTATACACTTTCTGAATGTAAAATGGAGTAATATACTGATGCCTCGAACAGAGGCTGAAAGATTTCCCTGTGCCTTTGATGGTAGTTCTGTTGTACTTGCTTGAGCAGCTCTGAAACTCTTGGTACAAATAGATGGAAGACACAAGAAACCTTGTGCTATTGTGTAATGGAACAAGGTGACCAAGAACAGAAGAGGGAAGATCATAAACTGGGAACTACAAAGGAATGCAAGGAGCCTCAGATAACATAACCAAGGACAGAGTATTTCACAGTCAATAGCAGAAGGGTGCAGATAAGCTCACAAGAAACTAGTCAAAACCAGATGACTGTAAAAGAATAGATAAGCCACATGGATTAACCCACACTGAACATGCTTCAGGGAGTTCATGGGAAACGACACTTTGGAAGAACCGCTAGGGACCACCAAGGGACCACCAAAGGACCACCAAAGACAGTCACAGCAGACCCTCAGAGAGTGTAAACACATACATAATGAAGATGCAAATATTATAATTCATTCCAGGAAATGAATATGCATGTGCTGTGAATGATACACACTTTTGCTCTCACAACTAACAGTATGCACGTTAGGTTGGAGCGATCCCCTGAGCATCCAGCACTGCAATAAAGAATGACTGCTTTCTACAGCTCCCAAGTTGAGTCTTAGGGAGTTTCTTAACAGACTTTTCTGGTAACAATACAACAGAGCTCAGAACTCCCCTGGATACCATTTTAAAGCCAACTTTAAACCAAAATCTAATTCACAGAATCAAATGCTTATACTACCACTGTTATATTCACCTACTGTCAGCCTGCAGCACTTATAATGGTGCAAAATATGACCTCTTATATCTTACAGGTTTTTTTCTAAACAGCCTTATTATTCACATTTTAAATTGATGCAAAGGATAATACATGAAAATAAATAATGCTGTATTGGGTTCAGCTAGGACAGAGTTAATGTCCTTTCCAGCAGCTGAGGTAGTGCTGTGTTTGGGAGTTAAGATGAGAGCAATGTTGATAACACACATATGTCTTTAGCTGTTGCCAAGCAGTCAAGGGCTTTTCAGCTTCTCACGCTGCCCTGCTAAGGAGATGGCAGGGGGCACCCAGGAAGCTGGGAGGGGGCACAGCCAGGACAGGTGACCCAAACTGGCCAAAGGGGGTATTCCATACCAAGATGTCATGCTTGGTAAAAAGGGGGGCTGGTAGGGTAGGAGCATGCAGCTCCAGGAAATGTGGCTCAAGGATGGTCCAGTTTTGGGATGGATCTGAGCTGTGCAGTTCAATGAGAAACTGTGCTGTGTATCACCAGTTCTGCATATTTTAAGTTATTTTGTTGTTGTTTCCCTCTCCCTTTGCTGTCCCAGTAAACTGTCATTATCCCAACCCGCAAAGTTTGCCTTCATCTTCTCATCCTCCTCCTTATCCCATCATGAAGAGTGACAGGGGAGTGAGTGACCATGTGGTACTCAGCTATTGGCTGGGACTAAACCATGACAATCTTATTTTGGCATCCGGTGTGGGGCACAAAGGGTTGGGATAATTAAAAAAAAAAAAAAAGAAGAAAGTGGTTTTTTTATATCATTTCCACTTTTTAAAATAATATGAATGTGAAGTTGCAGACTAGATTTTGTTGTCAACTTTTGATGTGCTCAATTGTCATGTTTTACAAATGAGGACATTGCAAAATAGATTCAACCTCCTATTCAATAGTGATGCTAAGTGATGATGGGGTCCATGTATTTTCTTTACCTTTACATTAAAATGTGCATTTCCTTCGAATGGGAGCAAATCAGGGCTCACAGTCCTGGTAGACTTGCCATGATTTCCTACATATCCTATAGCACTAATACTCTGTCTGCTATGAAGTATTTACTGCTGCTCAGGCATTGAGTAGTATAGGGGAGGTTACAGAAGAGTAGTTGAAATATACAGGTTCTTGGGTACCTCTGAACAATAGTAGTTACATGAACACATAGATTTTCTTAAATTCTGAATATTTCTGTAGCTTAAGCTGTAGTTTTGTCCCTCATTCCACAAGCAATTTACCTGTTGATCATATAGCATTGTATCTTTGCAGATTTTATCAAATGTCACTTAAAATTTTCATGGATTGTCTCACTGACTGTTATTTACTATTAATTTTTTTAATTAGTTACAAGTGCAGTTCAATTGGAAAACCAAAACCACTTGAAAAGAAAAATTCAATTGTGCCTCCTATGTTCAAGTAATATTTAGATATCATTGAAGAAGTGATCATTATCATCTCTGTATTGCATAAAAACAACCGTATCATATAATATGAATGCAAAGAATTTTAACTGAGTAAAATAGCTAATCACTTTCACTTTGTCATCTGTATAGTGAAAGACTATCATGAGAACACTTAAATGAAAACTCAACATGAAATGCTACTGGATATACTGCTGCTGCTGCTGTTTTACAGATCAGTTTTCTACTTAACTTTAACAGTTTAACTGTTTAAACTTTAGCAAGTCCAAACTGCCTAATTAATTTAACTCTTGTGACATGGTAATCTGCATTCTAATAGGATTTTACTGCCTTAGTTATTCTGTTAAGTCTTATTCTATCTTTATTATGTCCAGAAAACTTGGTCCATCGTGATTATCTTTTGCTATAGTAAAATTTTAAGGACATTGACTTTTTTTCCTTATTGTTTTATAATTTAGTGATATGTGTTTTAACAACTCTACTAGAATATCACAGTTCTTTCCCTTAAATGTTCTGCTTGTCGAAATGCACACTATAGCCTATACTTCCTTCAATTAGAAATGTAAAGATACAATTTTAATTCCTATAAATAAAAGTGAATTTAAGCTTTGGTAGAACTTTAGACATCACAAGACCTTTCAACAAATATTGCTTAAGAACAGCTGAATAGTGTATTTCTGGACACTATTTTTGTTCACTCTTCAGTTACTTAAAAATACAAATCTTAGAGAGATAGTTTGAAAACAAATTGTTCCAATAATAACTTAACCGGATTCTTAGCAATTAATCTCATGGACTACTTCTATTTTTTTCTTATTCTGCTTTCTTTGATTCCAAACAGGCATGAAACATGTGATTTGCTTTGTCTAATTTCAAATGTCTGAAAGATTGTCTCAGTCTAAGCTAGTTGTATAAACTCTTTTTATTGAGGAAACTAGACATTGTAGGCAGGCAATTTGTCTAAACTGTATTAGATGCTTAACTTCAACGAGATGAATCACTCCCTGAAGGTATTTATTTCTCTCCATTTACTATAAAGAAAGACTAGACAACTAGTTTAGATGACAACTTTTAGTTGTTTGATGTTTACTGAGATGGATCCTACACTAAGTGCCTGGAAGCATTTTAGTTTATGAGAGAATGGAGCATTACTGCTTTAAACACCACATTTTCAACAAAAATACTCTACATTTCCTGAGGCAGACCTACCTCCCCCTCCATTCCTTCAAAATTGATTTAGAAATACTTAGAATTTTAAAAACTTAGTGATGGCTTGGTACAAACAGCGAATTTTGCCTGCAAGTTTGGATTCAGTGTTCTAAAACTCTGTTGTAGAGGATTAAATATGTTATGCAAAGAAAAACTAAATGCAAAGATTTTAAGAATACTTTCGCATTTTATTGATGATTAAACCCCTTTTGGCTCAGAGTTGTAAGACTGAATACATCAGAACTGCCTGATTAGTTTATTATTTACTCAATCTTCATTTTCAGTAACCTGCAAGTCACCTTGTTATCTATAGCTTTTCAAGTCCACACTCCATCCTTCTTGTGAAAGTGCTGGGATAGAAGATACATCCATGGAAGTAACCATTAGCCAAAAATATTTTTTTTTTGTCAATGTTAAAAGTTTTAAATATTTCTCCTTCTAATTCTTATCATTGAAATAATATCCTCATGGGCAATATTATAATAGGGTTGCTCATCCACTGCCTGCATGAAGTACTTCCAGGAAAGGCTAATGAATATCCCTGACAGACCATATGCTTCAGGAGGGATACAGGAAATAGTAGAGGCTGTTGCAAATGGTTGCTCAACTTGAATTTCAAATATTGTTTAAATTTATTTTTTTTAAATCCTCAAATAAACAACCAAACAAAGCAAAAAAAAAACCCCAAACCCAAACCTGAACTCTAAACAAAACCAACTACAAACAAGAAAAAAATTGTTGGCAGGTTAGTTTTATTCTAATCTGCTGGTTCAGCAACAGGCATTAATACAGCAATTTTACATACTAATAAAAACTTTATTCTAAACTTATCTTTTTAGTCTGCAGAAGACTAGTCAGTTGTTAAAAAGCATTTTAAAAAGCATTTTATAAAAGCATTAAACTGACTAGTTTGTCAGTTGTTAAAAAGCATTCTTTCCTTTGCACAAATATCACAGAATGAGGTAAGGAAAACAAAGGCCACTACAAAGGCCTTCCATTTTCAGATACACTATTAACTAGATTGCATTTTAATGACCTTTAATTTTTTTCAACTGCTGCAAAACATTAGATTTAAAATAATACTTCTAGGTCTGACAAAATGGTTAATCATAACCAGATGAATAGGATTGGATAAATTAAAACTTTAAAATTTTAGTAGCTTTTTCAACTCTTGGCAATGATGCTCTTGTGTCATTTTATCCATTAGTATCTCTGTCCTTTGTTCTGGAGAGGACTGAAATCAATATCTTATGTCTTGTTTTCATCAATTTCTTACATTTCTTAGAAAAGAAAATAAGTTAGAATACAAGATGAAGGGCTTATCTGAACTTTTAAAATGTTTAACATCAACCTGGATTATCATCAAGGTTATTTATTTTTCTTGCCACTGATATAATGAAGGGAAACTTGATGCATGAAGCATTAGCAGATTAAAATTGTGTTCTTGTACATGAACTGTACTCTTGCTCCATACATCAGTTAACTGAATAGTAGTGATATCACTCAGAATAGCTCATTTGTTTACAAGCTACTATCAAGAAGAATGAAAATGTTCTTCAGAACGATGACAGAAGCTGCCTTTGGTTGTTGCTCGAGAAAAGAGGAAAGTTCCTCTAACACTTCATGTTATTTCTAATAGATGATAACACAACATATAACTCACCCTGAAAGAGACTGTTGCACTATTGGTATTTATATCTCTAACGTAAACTGTTCTGTGACCAGCGTAGACATGAGGTATACTATGGCTGACACTACAGGAACAAAAGTATTCCAGATATTAACAGTCAGAGATGGAAACTTTAGTTTTGTTATGTAAACAGTTTCAGGTAAAGTTCATACTAATTAAAACACAGTATTACTTGTGGAAAGCTCTTTCATAATGGAATTGATGTCTATCAGTTTCTTAATAGAATAATACTAATATAATTTTTTTAAAAAATCACTACAGTTGGTAATAAATAGACGGGTTTTTTTTTGTTAAATCTTTTCAAAGCAGAGATCACTGCTTTGGTAGAAAGGTATAAGACAAATGCTTTTGTTCCTCAAAACAGGAGAAGTTGAGATGCCCTGACATCTTTGGGGTACCAGGATATACCAGGTATCCAAAGGTAATGGACCTTTGCCAGAATGAAAGTGGGGAAAAAAAAAAGGAATACAAAGAGCCACCACCATGCTATCTCAACCACTGTACTTTTAACAGACACAAGCACAATTCTCCTCTTTCTTCTCTTCAAGCGCAGTCAGTTTCTCATTAATGGCATGTAAATATAGTAAATGCAGCTGCTAATGTGTTATTCTTTAGCCATTTGTTGCAGCTGATAAAGGAGAGAAATGTAAAAGGTTAATTTTCTAATTATATACTCCCTGGAGGTAAATTATGCATGTTATTGCATTCATTGATGCTCTATAATGGGCGCTTTTTATTGCAGAGTGATTTACTATGAAACTGTGTATCTTCATACAGTTTATTTTTAGTAAGATGAAGGGAAGGAAAAAATATTATCCATCAAATCAAAATTTCTGAACTCTTTCTGGAGAGCTTG
>VZTU01007796.1:0-19153 GCA_013400835.1 Zapornia atra | reverse complement strand
CAGGCCTGGAGGTTGGTGTCCCTGCCTGTGGCAGGGGGTTGGAGCTCTGTGCTCCTTGGGGTCCCTTCCAACCCAGCCCAGTCTATGATTCTGTGACCTCACAACACTCTCTTCTCCACCAGCAATCATCAGATGATGGTCCAAAGCAGAAGGCAAAAGAGCCAATGGTTCAGTACAGGCAATTTCAACACAAAGAGAGCTTCCTTTCCTTCACAAAGCAATGCCCATGCCCACCTCTGCTCTGTGCCCCTGGGCATGATTACCTGTTTGCATGATCATCTCCTACCCCCAGGCTCACTGATGGAGACTCACAGCCACTCTGCACTTCGAAGGGTTTATTCACAGTCTCACTGCACACGTGTGTCTGTGTCATCACACAGCACCCTGTCTGTCAGGGCACTGCAACCTAGAACACATGCAACTTCACTGGCAGAGAATCATCTCTTTTCCTGTCTCTATGATCAGTGAAGCCTACAAGAATCCCAGAAGAGCCACTTTTCATTTTGAATTGAGAACTTCACAGTAGTTTGTACTTTTCCATGTCAGGGTTTGTGTTCTCCACTTCCCAGAGGAGAGGGAACTGGGAATGGAAATTCTTGGGAACGAGCAAGGACAGAGTCCCCCAGACATCAGATGAGCACTACCACATGCTCTTGGAGCTCACTCTTCTGAGTGTTCAGCTTGGGGCCTGTTTGTGCTGGATTCTTCCCTGGGGCTTCCACTCACCTTCCTCTTCACATCAAAGGGCAGGGTGAAGACCAGTGACCAGTAGAAGGAGAGCTCCAGCAGGTAGTACCAGAACAAGGAGGGTTGGAGAGGCTGTGAGAAAGGGAGACAGTGAAAT
The DNA here is from genome assembly GCA_013400835.1 of Zapornia atra. Taxonomy (NCBI): domain Eukaryota; kingdom Metazoa; phylum Chordata; class Aves; order Gruiformes; family Rallidae; genus Zapornia; species Zapornia atra. Next base: position 18,309 of record VZTU01007796.1, on the reverse strand, counting down.
ACCCATCAGATAAAGCAGAGCAAGGGCTGGAAGTGAAGATTCCTTCCTAGGCAAAAGAACACCAGACACCACACCAACAAAACTGGTTCTTGCTGCTTAAGGGGGAATAATTCATTTGAACAACGTGGTTACTTAGCAAGTATCACCTGTGCTGAGGCAAAAGCAAATAACAGGGGAAATTCCATTTGCTGCATGATGTGGAACATTTAGGGAACCACCAGGAAGATCCTGAATATTTTGAGGATTTCTTCAGCTTCCTGATCACTCAGTGTAGAGCTTTAAGAACCATGTAAACCATTTCCCTGTGGTGAAATACCTAAGTAGGAGCTGAATAAGTCATTTCCTTCTTAGGATTCAAGGAGATGCTTCAGAGACCTTGTTCTCTCTGCAGATTTTTCAGGTCACTCAAACTAATGGGGGAAAAGCACAATCCCAGTTTGAACAGCCATCTGCATTCTTCTGGGTGATTTTTCTGGAGTTTCACAGCTTGGTAACCAAAATCTTAGACCCACTGAGCAAGGTATGTGCTATTTAACAAGTCATTTTTCACCACTGTGGCACTGTATGGCTTCCTGAAACCCAAACCTATTGGATAAAAAAAAAATGATGATGACTCAAGATGTTTTGCAACTTGAATTTCCAAAGAACCATCACAGAATCACCAGGTTGGAAAAGACCTTTGAGATCATCAAGTCCAACCATTCCCATTCTGTGCTAAACCAGATCCCTGAGCACCTCATCTCAGCCCCTCCCTGAGCAGCCTGTGCCACAGCCCCACAACTCTGCCAGGGAAGAACTTTGCCCTCCCATCTGCTCTGACCCTGCCCTGGGGCAGCTTGAGCCCATTGCCCCTTGTCCCATCTCCTGTCCCCTGGCTGAAGAGACCATCCCCCACCTCTCTGCACCCTCCTGGCAGGGCAGGGGAGGTGGGGAGAAGGTCTCCCCTCAGCTGCTCCTCATAAGGTTTGCAAGAAGGTGGAGTAAGATGCTCCCAAATACCAATATATTTGGGTTTTCTCTACTCAAAGTGTTGATTTATGGACTTCATAGATTTTAGTTGCTCCTTTGTAGCATCAGTGACTGAACAAAAGAGGAAGCCCAGCTGGATGCTACCAGGGGAATATTAACACCTCTTGTTCTGGTGATATGCTGTTCATACTCTGGAGGTTACCCAAACAGCACCTCTGGATCTGAAGGGACTTTTTTTTCCCCCCAAAGATAAGGTTATCTGGGAGAACTGGGGGCTCACACTGGAGTGTTCCTGAGGGTGGCAGCCCATGGAAAGGGCCCCCAGTAGGGAAACTGGGGTATTACTGTCTCCCGTGGGTGGGACTCTATGCTGGAGCAGGAGAGCGTGAGGAGGCAGGAGTGGCAGAGAACTGTGATGGACTGACTGCAACCCCCCTACCCTGCCTCCTGGGGGGAGTGGGTATAGAAGGCAGGGCTGCAGTTGAGCCTAGGAAGAAGATGGGAGAATCACAGAATGGTGGGGGCTGGAAGGGATCTCCAGAGATCATCTAGTCCAGGATCATGTCCAGGCAGGTTCTGAATGTCTCCAGAGAAGGAGACCCCCCAACCTCTCTGGGCAGCCTGGCCCAAGGCTCTGCCACCCTCCCAGCAAAGAAGTTTTTCCTTGTGGTGAGATGGAAACCCCTGAGTTCCAGTTTGTTTCCCCTTGTCCTGTTGCCCGGCACCATTGAACAGAGTCTGGCTCCAGCCCCTCGACATCCACCCTTGACATATTTCCAGGCACTGATGAGATCCCCTCCAGGCTCACCAGCCCCAGCTCTCTCAGCCTTCCCTCATTCAGGAGATGCTCCAGTCCCTCATCACCCTCGCACAGCCCTCTGCTGGACTCTCTCCGGTAGTGCCCTGGATTTCTTCACCTGGGGAGCCCAGAACTGGAAGGCATTTTTCTCACAGAGAATGGTTTGGGTTGTAAAGGACCTCAAAGATAATCTAATTCCAACCACCCCAGCAGGGACACCCTTCACTAGATCAGGTTGCCCAAAGCCTCATCCAACCTGGCCTTAAACACTTCCAGGGATCCAGGGGCTTCTACAACCTCTCTGGACAACCTGTGCCAGGTCCTCACCACCCTCACAGTAATGAACTTCCTAACATCTAATCTAACCATGCCCTCTTTCAGCTTGAAGCCATCACCCCTGTCCTGTCACTCCCTGGTGAACAGTCCCTCTCCCACTTTCCTGTAGGACCCCTTGAAGTAATGGCAGCCCATAATTAGGTCTCCTCAGAGCCTTCTCTTCTCCAGGCTGAACCAGCCCAACTCTTGCAGCCTGTCTTCACAGGAGAGGTGCTCCAGCCCCTTGATCATCTTCATCTTCCTTGATCAACTCCTCTGGACTTGCTCCAGCAGCAGTATGTCTTTCCTGTACTGGGGACCCCAGAACTGGACACAGCACTGCAGTGGGGTCTCACAAGAGCAGAGTGGAGGGTGAGGTTAAGTTTCTCATCCACCACAATCCCCAGGTCCTTCTCAGCAGGGCTGCTCCCCAGGAGCTCCTCTCCCAGGCTGTATCTATGGCTGGGATTCCTCCAGCCCAAGTGCAACCCCTGACACAGGACATAACAACCCCATGCAGTGCTACAGGCTATGGGGAGACTGGCTGGAAAGCTGCCAGGCAGAGAAGGACCTGGGGTCCCTCTGCAGCCTTCTCTTCTCTAGGCTGAACAAGCCCAGCTCCTCTTCATCCTCTTGTGTGTTTAGGTTACACAGAAATCCTCCCTTGATGAGGATCTGGCTTTGAACTCTTAGGGATCCCAAGTCTGAATTGAAATCAGTGCCCTCTCTTTTGTCACTAAAACTTGATTTTCAGAAGGTACTGAAAGACAATACATGGTTGGTAACAGCAATTTTTCCTCTTGTATGACTCACCTGTTGTGGATATCCTGTCCAGCACTCTCTGTGGTCCCAAAGCCAAGGCTTCTGGAAAGAAAACACAACATGAACATGAGGATTCTCTGATGAACTAACTCCTTTAGTTTTGCCCTGCTGCAGCCTTGGTTATGTTTTATTACAGGCAGAACTAGTCTCACAGTCTGCAATTCAGTTGTGAAGAGACTGCAGCAGCTGCTTCCACCAGTTCAAGTGCAGTTGCTTCAAGAACTTGCAGTTGCTTCCAACATTGCCAATCTGTGGCTTCTGAGCTGAAATTTCACATTCTGTTTATCCCAGTTTCAAATCCAACAGCTCAGGGATGGTTTCTACCAACTTGTTGCAGCCTCCTACAAGTTTGGGGTCGTGATGTTTGGAATATATTAAAATCCTCTTAGAAATCCTTCATTACAAAGCTGTGGTTTGTATAATAACACCTCAATGTGGTAAGAAGGCTGGTAACTTGTGTGTCGAGAATGTGTTTGTTCCTCTAAGAGGAAGGATCACACTGCAGTCTGAGTCATGAAACCTCTGACAAGATCCAGCTGTGACCCTGTGATGTGCCCAGATGTGATGAAAGCGAACAGGTCCCAGAGCACACAGTGATGGAACACCCTCAGAGGGAAGAATTTCTTCCTAATATCCAATTGAAATCTACCCCCTTCCAATTATAAAGCATTCCCCCTCATCCTGTCACTCCATGTCCTGCTAAAAAGTCCTTTCCCAGATTCCTTGTAGCTTCTTCAGGCTCTGGAAGGTGCTGTGAGATCTCCCCTGAGCCTTCTCTTCTCCAGGCTGAACAACCCCAACTCTCTCAGCCTGTCTTCAGAGGAGAGGTGCTCCAGCCCTCTGATCATCTTCATGGTCTCCTCTGGACCTGTTCCAACAGTTCCACGTCCTTTTTATGATGGGGACTCCAGAGCTGGACACAGTACTCCAGTGGGGTCTCACAAGAGCAGAGCAGAGGGGCAGAATCACCTCCCTCGATGCACTATCAGCTCACGTTGAGCTTCTCATCCACCATCCCCATAGTCCTTCTGCAGGGCTGCTCTCTATCACTTCATCTCCCAGCCTGTATTGATGACAAGGATTGCCCCAACCCAGGTGCAGGACCTTGCACCTGGCCTTGTTGAACCTCATGAGGTTCACGTGCGCCCATTCTCCAGGTCCCTCTGGGTGATACCCCATCCTTCTGGCACGTCAACTGCACCACTGAGCTTGGGGTCACCTGAAAACTTGCTGAGGGTGCACTCAACCTCACTGTCAGTATCATTGACGAAGCTATTAAATAGAACTGGTCCCAGTACAGACCCCTGAGGGACACCACTTGTCACATCTCTCCATCAGGGCATCGAGCCATTGACGACTACTCTCTGGGTGCGACCACCCAACCAATTCCTTATCCACTGAACAGCCCACTCATCAAATCCCTATCTCTCCAGTTTAGAGAGAAGGATGCTGTGAGGGGCTGTGTCAAAGGCTTTCTAGAATCCCAGACAGATGACATCCATTGCTTTTCCTCTGTCGAACGATGCAGTCACCCCATCATAGAAAGCCACCAGGTTGGTCAGTCAGGACCTGCCCTTGGTGAAGCCATGCTGACTGTCTCAAATCACCTCCCTGCCTTCCCTGTGCCTTAGCATAGCATCTAGGAGGATCTGTCCCAAGGTTGCCCAGGGCCCCATCCAGCCTGGCCTTGAACACCCCCAGGGATGGGGCACCCACCCCCTCTCTGGGCAGCCTGTTCCAGCCCCTCACCACTCTCTCTGCAAAGAACTTCCCCCTAAGATCTAATTTAACCCTCCCCTCCTCCAGCTTCACTCCATCCCCCTTGTCCTGCCATTATCTCCCCTTTAACAAGCTGATTCTCCTCCTGTTCCTCTGCTCCCTCCAGGGACTGTGAGGCTGCAGTGAGGTCCCCCCACAGCCTTCTCTTCTCCAGGCTGACCCAGCCCAGCTCCCTCAGCCTCTCTTCCTAGGGGAGAACTCCTTGATTTTCAAATCAAAGACAGATGCATGAGCCTGAACCAATCACACCTTGGGAAAGGAAAATTAATAAATACTATTATTAAATATCAGTCCATGCTCCAAAGGAATCTGAGGTTTTTACCTTAAACAGGTATTGGATACAACACAGAAACAGGCTCTGCAGCTTCCATCTCAGGTAAGTGTTCCCTTTGCTCCTGCACAGAAATGTATTTTTACACAATCCAAATTGTCTTCTGCTTTGCCAGAAGAAGAAACCTCTTGGTTTTGAGCTGGAGTTCTTAAAATAAGCATGGTCCAATATGTCAGTGGTCTCCTGAGTGTGCTGTGCAGAAGATACACACTGACCTGGTAGGAAAACCTCTGGAAGGAGGTCTGGAAGGATGTATTTCACAAGAACATCTGCCATGCTTGCAGGCACTGGCCAGGTAGAACAGCAGGTGGCATTGCTGGGTACTTACATCATACAGGATGGCAAGTCCAGTGAAGAAAGCAATGATGTAAAACATGAACCTCCAGCTACAAAGAAAACAAAGCTTGTTAGAATCCCATCAGTGACCAGCAAATTGATCACACACAGAGAGAATGACACTATTAAGGTAAAGACATACATTAATCATAAAAGGAAGGGCTCTTAGCATGTTATTAGCACATTCAACAGACTTCCCAAAGAGCAATTCTGCTTTAGATAGGGCAGAAAATACAAGCATCTTGCTGACTAAAAGCACCCAGCTCATCATCCCAAACCTTCCCAGCACCAGCACATGCATCTGGCAAAGCCAGACAGTGCCAATCTCTCTCCTGGGCTCTGGGAGATCAGGCATGTGGAAGATATTATCATGTAAAGTACTAAATTAGTGTCTCAGTCAGGAGCTGGTAATGATTTACCCAGATTAAACTGCCACAGAAGTGCACAGGGACTGATGCCAAGCTCAGTGACAGGTCGCAGGCAGTAAGGAATGAGGGGAATTTCACCCAGCAGCATAAACAAGCTGCTGCCAGACTAAACACAGGAAACCTTCCAAGGAGGAAAACTTCATTTTGGGAGAGACAGCTCCTGCCAGTGAAACTCCCAGAAGCTCCAAGACAGACACAAACTGTACAAAGCTACTAAGTCACATCAGAAAGACATTCCCTTCTACAGACTGCCAATGGTGATAGAGGGCAGGTGGAAGACACCATCCTTGGTGAGTTGAGTCAGACAATTCTTTACTGTTTCCTATTTACTGTTACTATTTACTGCAAGTCAGCTGAGTGCAGGGAGAACTTAGATTTCATCTTGATGGAAGTGGATTAAGTGTGGCTGGTTGCTTTACAACTCCTTGTCCACAAGTTTTATAATTATTTCTAACTGCAACAATCTGGAATCTTATGAATAAATCACACACATCCTTTTCCTCTCTTCCAATTAGGGTTTTTAGGCAGGGGATTTGAATTAGAGGTTGAGTGCTAAATGGAGCATCAGGTGAATAGCTCAGAGTTGATGCCTACCCTATGGATACACACTTTTAGACAGATTAATAGCACTGCAGTTATTTAATGACTTCTTTCATCTCTGTGACTCTCCTGGTAGAAACTACTTCCTTACAGGAATAGCAGAGCAGCTATTACTCATAAGCAAAGTATCTCAACCAAGCTCAAGAGAATCCTTTACTGTGCAAAGCTTATACAGGACCAACATTCATAGGACTGGCTGCCATGAGATTTGTTATTTAATAAGGAGGATTTCCAAGAAGAGTTTTGCTCTTTGGAAAACAGTGGTCTCCTGAGTGTGCTGTGCAGAAGATACACACAGGTCCCCTTTTTTCTGCCACTGTAAAAGGGTGCTGGTTTATAACTTTCAGGATGCTGACATCAACTGACAGCAGAACACAATCCAGCCCACTGCCTGTGGCTTTGGAAAGCAACAGTGTGGAGCAGCATGCAGAGCAGCTGCAGAATAGATTCAGCAGAAGGAACCAGCTTGCAGTGAGGCAAAGGGAAGTCATGGGAAAGGCAAGAGAAAGGCTCTTTTGGAGGCACTGAAACAACTGCAAAGCAGCAAGAAGCAGCAGGATGAAAAACAGTAGTTGAGTTTTTCAGGTATTGTTATGGTTGAAAGCAGAATGCCTGTCCTACAAAGTCAGAAAAAGAGGCCCTACAGGGAATAAAGGTGAGACAGGTGTAAAAAGGAACTGGGGAGTGAAAACAAAGGGGAAAAGCAAAGAATGCTTCAGTAACAGAGAAGCAGCAGAAGAGTTCTAGAAAAGACAGGTGGGGTAGGGAAGAAGAACCCAGGATGCTCTCTGCACAGGGTGGAGGGCAGGCTGGGAGGCAGTGAGCTGCCCGTGGAGCTCAGCTCCAGTGGAAGGCTTCTGCTCCTCATGGCTTGTGCTCCTGCTCACCAGGCTTCACAGAACTTCTTGGACAGGCTGGGCCGGTCGGTGTTCCTGCGGCGCCGGAACCACCTCTCCACGCTCCTCACCGGCAGGTCACAGCGTTTGGCTAAACTGAGCAGCTCGTGCTGGAAAACAGGGGATGCAGCAGGGTTCAGAGCCAGGTTCAGTGCTCAGAAGGGGCAAGATGGGGATTTGTCTGACCCACCACAGGCTCCTGGCAAGCCAAACCGTGTCCAGGCTAAGGCATCTTTCTGTTCTTTGAGTAAAGACCTCAGAGAGCAGAATTCTTTCCTGTTCCCCCATAAGAAACTGGTTATGAATGCTAAATATTAAAACTCTTCACATTTTTAGGGTGAACTTCCCCAGTTTGAACCTTTCAAACTCTGGTCTCGTCTCCTCACAGGAGTTTCTTATTGCATCATTTCCTCACCCTGTCTTAAAAGAGACTGAGACTCCCTTAGATCTGCCACTGCAAGAAAGATTTACTGCAGATGCAATCATTTGCAGCAGCTTTTAATGGAATGCATTTACCTTCATGGTATCACAGGAGAGTAACCTACACAGCCCAGGCATGTTGTTGTACCAAAGTGTGCTTGTTCCTCATTTTTAGATGGGCTTCTTCTCACTCTTACTCAGTGACATCTGTTCTGACGCTGGAGACAAATGGAGATACTGATTTGTGTTCTCCAGCTGCTCCATAATCACAGAATCCTGGAATCCCAGCCTGGGCTGGGTTGGAAGGGACCCCAAGGAGCACAGAGCTCCAACCCCCCTGCCACAGGCAGGGCCACCAACCTCCAGGCCTGGAGCTACACAAGGTTGCCCAGGGCCCCAGCCAACCTGGCCTTGGACACCCCCAGGGATGGGGCACCCACCCCCTCTCTGGGCAGCCTGTTCCAGCCCCNCAGGGACTGGCAGGCTGCAATGAGGTCCCCCCACAGCCTTCTCTTCTCCAGGCTGACCCAGCCCAGCTCCCTCAGCCTCTCTCTGTAGGGCAGCTGCTCCAGCCCTCTGAGCATCCTCGTGGCTCCTCTGACCCCTCTCCAACAGCCCCACATCTCTCTTGTGTTGGGCCCCAGCTCTGGACACAGGACTCCAGCTGGGGGAGGGCAGAGCAGAGAGGGACAATCCCCTCCCTGTCCCTGCTGCCACCCCTCTGCTGATGGAGCCCAGGATCCCATTGGCCTTGCGAGCTGCCAGAGCCACTGCTGGCTCATGTTCAGTTTCTCATCCACCACAATCCCCAGGTCCTTCTCAGCAGGGCTGCTCCCCAGGAGCTCCTCTCCCAGTCTGTATCTGTGTCTGGGATCCCTCCAGCCCCAGTGCAACCCGTGACCCTTGGCAGTGTTGAACCTCATTAGGTTCCCCTGTCCCATCTTTCCAGCCTGTCAAGATCCCTCTGGATGGCTCCTTTCCTTCTAGGGTGTCACCCACACCACTCAGCTTGGTGTCATCCTTGGGAAGGGTTAATACCTACTGCTTCAAGGCCAAGAAGGCCTACAAAAAAGAGCCAAAAGAAAATCTCATTCCTTTCCTTACCACAGGGGTCATATTCAAGGATTTCACTGCCAGGGTTAAATCCCAACACTGCCTCCCAGTTCACAATCCTGCCAATGTTTTCTTTCCTCAGCAGCAGCAGCCATTGTAGCTCTGGATTATCCTGCCAAGTTCTTCAAGATCACTGTTCTTATGTCTCATGGGAAAACTCCCCACCATCTGTGTTTGCAGTTTGCTGATGCTCCTTATGAAGTCTGTGATGATGGCCAAGACTTGAGTTGGCTTCCTGGAAGCCAATCCCACACTCATGGACTGCACAGCAACAGAAGGACCTACCCCAGACTAGGAGCTACAAGCAATTCACACCTGCTAAAGGACAATGAGCAGTCAGGGTGTCAGTTCAAGGCACCTGATGGGACAGGAATTTGCTAATACTGGAAAAGTAGCCACCATGGAATCACAGAATGGCTGGGTTTGGAAGGCACCTCTGGAGGTCAGCTGCTCTGTAAAGCTCCCTGGAGTCAGTGCTCAGGATCACATCCATGTGAATTTTGACTATCCCCAAGGACACAGACTCTACAACCTCTCTGGGCAGCCTGTTCCACGCCTGGTCACTCTCAGGGTGTGGAAGTGTTTCCTGATGTTCACACAGAGACTCCTGTGTTTCAGTTTGTGGCATGTAACAAGGGAAACACAACAGGGAACTGGAGCTGTTGTGATGAGGCCCTGAGCAACCTGATCTAGTGGAGGGGGTCCCTGCCCATGGCAGGGGGGTGGAACAAAATGATCCTTGAGGTCCCTTCCAACTAAACCATTCTATGATTCTGCCTTTGGGAGAACAGTTTCCTGTCCATAGAAGTTTGGGATTTAGGTTTTTTGAATGCTACCTCTAGAAAGCTGCTACTCCCACGTGCTCAGAAGCAGAACTGCTAGCAGATGACATCCTCAGAGTAATCCCTGTGGCTGGCTGGCCTCAGATGGACAGTGTTACAGTTGTTCCTGCTGCTTTACTGAGCAAGTATGAGGATCAGATGTGAGTCACCTTATGATCTTCAACAAGGGCAACTGTAGGGTCCTGCACCCAGGGAGGAATAACCCCAGGCACCAGTACAGGTTAGGGGTGACCTGCTGGAAAACAGCTCTGTGGAAAAAGACCTGGGAGTGCTGGTGGACAACAGGCTGACTATGAGCCAGCAATGTGTCCTCATGGCCAAGAAAACCATTGGCATCATCCTAGTATCAAGAGAAGTGTGGGCAGCAGGTCAGAGAGGTTCTCCTGCCCCTCTGCTCTGCCCCAGGGGGGCCCCATTGGGAACAGTGAGTGCAGTGCTGGGCTCCCCGGGGCAGGAAGGACAGGGAGCTCCTGGAGAGGGGACAGCAAAGGGCTGTGGGGATGCTGAGGGCACCAGAACATCTCTCTGACACAGAGAGGCTGAGGGACTTGGGACTTTTTAGCCCAGAGAAAAGAAGGGTGAGGGGGATCTTCTCAGTGCTGAGCAACCCTTGAGTGGTGGGAGCAGGAGGGTAGGTCAGTCTGTGTTCAGTGGTGACCAGGGACAGGAGAAGTGGTGATGCACACAAATTTGAATATAGGAAGTTCCACCTAAACATGAGGAGGAACTTCTTTGCTGGGAGGGTGGCAGAGCCCTGGGCCAGGCTGCCCAGAGAGGTTGGGGAGTCTCCATCTCTGGAGACACTCAAAACATGCCTGGAGGCTGCCCTGTGCAGCCTGCTTTAAGTGATCCTGCTCTAGCAGGGGTGAGGTTGGACTAGGTGATCCCCAGAGGTCCCTGCCAATATCTATCATTTGGCTAAAGCCACAAGGGATAAATCTAGAGGGAAGCAAAGGAAGAAGGGACTCACCTCTTCAGGAGTCTTGCTATGTGTACAGTAGAATGCTTCCAGCATGGGGTTGGGCTGAGGTTTTGGTCTCCTCTTGTCTCTCACACCCAGTTTGCTGCTGAGGGGCAGGGCTATGGCTCTGCAAAAGAAAAAATGCAGGTTGAGCCAAAACCAGCTCTGCTCTGACCCTGCCCTGGGGCAGCTTGAGCCCATTGCCCCTTGTCCCATCTCCTGTCCCCTGGCTGAAGAGACCATCCCCCACCTCTCTGCACCCTCCTGGCAGGGCAGGGGAGGTGGGGAGAAGGTCTCCCCTCAGCCTCCTCTTCTCCAGGCTGAAGACCCCCAGCTCCCTCAGCTGCTCCTCATAAGATTAAGCCACCATCAGGAATTCTTTTAGCTCTGATTGTTCTTAAGAAGTGTTTCAATTACATCTTATGACTTTTTTAATACCAAAGGGACCAGCAGTGATGTTGGACCCACAGGGCCTGTGCTAAGAACAGTGACACAGAATGTCAGTGATACCTGGAACTATACTGAAATTGAGAACACCTAAAGCTCTTGGTTCTTTTATTAAGTGGTTCCTTGAAATGGCCCCATCTTTCTTTTTCAAAGGGAAGTCATTCCAGCTCCTCTGCAGAGGAAGATGTAATCAAGTCCTGTTGTTGAAGAACCAACCTTATTGCAGCTTATCAGTCCACAGCAGGAACTGAAAGGTCTGAAATTTTCCAGACCCATCCAAGGAGGATGTTTCTGCCAGGTGTCAGGGCAGCTTGCCAACAAGTTATTTATCACAAAATTATTTAAAACATCCTGATTTCTTAATTTTGTTCAATCTCTTGTCTTCTCTCTCTTTCCTGCTCATTTGTTATGGTCAGAACACAAAATCTTACTGTAACAGAAACAAGCCAGTTGCAGCTGATGAAGACAGGTTGTGATTAACCAAGGTTACAATTACCTTGTTGTTGAGGTTTTGAGTTTAACCATGAATTATGGGACCAATCCTACTTTTATGAACCTCATTGGGAAATCAAGGCCTGAAATTCTTCCTAAGGGATGCTTGTACATGTTGGATGTATGCTCTGACTCAGTTCTCAGTTAAATCTTGTTCCAAGTACAGCCCTGAGAGGATGATGCTTGCACTGGTTTCAACATCACAGATGCCTCATGTCTGTTGTAGGGATGGTCTCAACATGGCAGTTTATCAGGTCTCTCAGGAGGAGAAAGTCTGAGGACTGAACTGTACCACATTCCAGAGTCAGGAAAGACAAAGCAGAGTCAGGGAAATCATAGAATCACAGAATCATGGAATGGCATGTGTTGGAAGGGACAGAGCAGATGGGAGGGCAAAGTTCTCCCCTGGCAGAGTTGTGGGGCTGTGGCACAGGCTGCCCAGGGAGGGGCTGAGTCCCCACCCCTGGGGGTGTTTAAAAAAGGGGAGATGAGGTGCTCAGGGATCTGGTTTAGCACAGGATGGGGATGGTTGGACTGGGTGATCTTAATGGTCTTTTCCAACCTGGTGACTCTGTGATCCTTTCAGTCTGCAATTCTCAACCTTTGTGCAAATGATTTCCCCCAGGGTTAGCACCATCCCCCAGAGAAGGTAACAGAGAAACAAGGACAGGATTCAGAGCTTCCACTCACCAGGGGAAGCTTTCTTCTCCAGGATGAACTGAATGTGAAAGAGTAATGACTGAGAATGAGAAAATATCACACTGCAATAAATGGATGCAGAGTTAGGACATACAAGAATACAGCTCAGAACACTGGCTTGTAATTGGCAGAGGTTGTGTGCTGGTGTAATTATAGGGTTCCCAGACCTCTGAGATGTGCTTGTGATAGTATCTTTTTTTAAGGGTGTGACAAAGGAGCTTTTGTATTTAATGAAGTTTGTGAATCAAAATAGCTTGAAAACGAACGAGTTGGACCAGGCTGGTGGAACCTCTCCCAGCTGAGTGAGCACTGGGATGGCAAAACAAAACACAACAGAAAGTCATTTTACCTGGCCACTGGCACCTTAAAGCAGCTGGAAAACATTTAGATTGCCTAAGAACAGTGTGGCAAGAGGGAAGGGGATAAAGAGACAGTCCTAGAAATACAGAATCGATGCTGAAAGGGACCTCTGGGCATCATCCAGCCCATCTCTGCTGCTCAAGCATGGTCAGCTACAGCAGCCTGAGAGAGGCTGTGTCCATCTGGGTTTCCAGTATCTCCAGAGATAGAGACTCCCCTCCCCTCCTGTGGAACCTGTTCCCATGTTCAACAACCCTCATGGTGGAAAAAAGCATTTTCTTATGTTCAGGTGGAGTCTCACATGGTTCCACTTCTGCCCATTGCTGCTTCTCCTGGCCCTAGGCAACACAGTGGAAAGTTTGGCTCCTTCTTCCTGCTCACATCTTGTACTGGGGAGCCTAGAACTGGGCAGTACTGGCCCATGCAGGGCACAGGGGCTGAGCTCTCAGCAGTCACTGCCTGGCAGTGCCTGCCTAAGGGAGTTCTGTATCCTGTGATGTCTTGCAGAGCAGCAAGGAAGAAATGTGAGTCACTTGTGTTTTAATGGTTACCTACAGCACCTTGGTTCCTGCATCAGTAGAGGCAACTGAGATGCCTTATGACCCCAGGAAAGTGCAGGATAAAATCCATGGAATTTATGGAATGCACAGTGAATATATTCTTTACAAAGAAGAGCTTTGGATTCCAATATTGTACCATCATAAAATGATTAAAGAATTATTCACACATTTGGCTTTAATAAAATCTGCAAATTACAGCTAGTATTTTTATGCAGAAACACTGCAAGAAGATTGCTCCAAAGCATTTCAACCTCTCTAAGCTTTTCCAAGCTCTCCTTGTAGCACAGAGAATCTGGAGAGGAAACATCTTCCCAGCCTACAGAGAGATCCAGTCCCATTTGCCTGTGCAGTTGGTTTTCAAAAAAAATAAATAAAAAAGGATGACAGAACATGTTTTAAATTCTATTTTCCTTCTCTTTCTCCTTTAAAACCACTGTAGATTTTGACTAAACTATTTCAAAATGATACCTCTTCAGACAGCAGTCAGGTATAGTGATTTCTGAATCCAGTGTAAACTACTTTAAAGAGTATTCAGAATCATGAAAGGGGATTTCCTCTGCAGTCTGGACAACCTCTGACATGACAGTAAATCTCCATTAGCCACCAGCCAGTCCTGCTGTGCTGCAGACCACACTGCCTATTGACTAAACTGCATCAGCTCAGGAACCTTGATGAAAGGTCAATAAACCCTGCAGGATTCCTGGCTATACCTTCACTGTAACACCCAGGTTTTCTGTGCTGAAGCACAAGGTGTAAAACACTCCAATGGCTCAGGCCAGGCCAGAAAGATCCTACAGCCAGAGGAACTTCTTGTGCCGACCCTGGAAGATGATACCAGAGTCTGCAAAGAGCAGCAACAAAAGCAGGTCTTGTAGCAGAAGAGAAGTTCTGGCAGCCCAGCACTGGAAGGGTCTGGAGCAGGCTTCAACCCAGAGGCAGAAGCTAAAAATGTCTCTGTGGGGCAGAATGATAGAATGACATGGGTTGGAAGGGACCCCAAGGGTCACAGAGCTCCAACCCCCTGCCACAGGCAGGGCCACCAACCTCCAGGCCTGGAGCTACACAAGGTTGCCCAGGTCCCCAGCCAACCTGGCCCTGAGCACCCCCAGGGATGGGGCACCCACCCCCTCTCTGGGCAGCCTGTTCCAGCGCCCCATTGGCCTTGCCAGCTGCCAGAGCCACTGCTGCTCATGTTCAGTTTCTCACCCACCACAATCCCCAGGTCCTTCTCAGCAGGGCTGCTCCCCAGGAGCTCCTCTCCCAGTCTGTATCTATGGCTGGGATTCCTCCAGCCCCAGTGCAACCCCTGTCCCTTGGCAGTGTTGAACCTCATTAGGTTCCCCCTGTCCCATCTTTCCAGCCTGTCAAGATCCCTCTGGATGGGTCCTTTCCTTCTAGGGTGTCACCCACCCCACTCAGCTTGGTGTCACCCCCAAGCTTGCTGAGGGTGCACTCAGTTCCATCATCCACGTCACTGATCAAGCTGTTAAAGAGCCCCGGTCCCCAGACAGAGCCCTGGGGGACACCGCTTGTCACCGGCCTCCACAGACCCATTGCCCACCCCCCTTTGGCTACGGGCTGGTAACCAGTTTCTTATCCACTGGATGGTCCACCCCAACCCCAAGGCAGTGATACTCCTGAACCCAGCACAGTCATCAGTGTGTGCACAGGTCTGTGTGACTGTGCAGTGCCACCAAGGCCAGATGACTCATCAAATGCAGCTTACTCAGGCTTGTCTATCAGGTGAGATATCCCAGCTCCTCCTTACCCAAGATAAGGGACACTTACCTCTACCTGGGTAGTCTAAACAAGATTCCACTGAGCTCAACCCAGACACAGCAAGTAATGCACACCAGAAGTCAGAACAGCACATCTGCCTTCTAAAACACAAGCTAAACCTCATGTTTGACAGGTTGGAAGTCATATTGCTTGTAGCTAGACCTTAAAGGTAGCATTTGTGTTCCATATTCAGCATGTTTCTTTAGCCAGTACACAGGGCAGGAAAAGAAGAGCTGAAAAATGTGCCTCAGCAGACTGTAGGACCCAGAGCTTCTGTTGATCTCATCAGTCACACATTAGCACAGACAATAAAGCCAACTTTTGGACCCAAACTTGCCAGCATTACCCCTAAAAACCCCCAAAGAGCAAGAAACAACTCACCTTTCAAAGGCACAGCGAATGGCAACCAAGATCAAAGCAAAAGGGATGCTGAGCAGGAGGTGACGAGGCTGAGGGTAATGGATGTCTTCAGTCTCCTGCATGTCCTCCCAGGTGATTCCTGGGGGCAGCCAGAACTCATGCTGCCACAGCCACTCATTCAGAGCACATGCCATCCTGGAAGGAAGAGAGACCAGAATAAACTGAGGGCAGCCTCACACACAGCAAACCTGTCAGCACAAGCCAGGGAAGCAGAGGAAGGATTACACCCTCGCTGAGGTTGCATCTGGCTGTGAAAGCACAAGAGGTGTGAATGCATCAGCACCCAAGGAACTGATAACCTGCTGGCAGATTTTTATTGGGTGCTAGGTGACTGCTGACTCCTGGCACAGAACCAAAAAAGGGATAAAATGGAGAGAAATGCCTCAGAATCCAACAGATCATGAGTGTTATTCTCAGTGAGGAGTACCACAACATCTAAAGCTGAATACTACAGCATCTCAGGTTCACAGGTTCCTTTCTACAGGATGCAGCTTGGTATCACCAGGATGGGGCAGGTCTGCTCCAGGGCTGGCTGTCAGCTGTCCTTGTGTGTGTACAGACCCTGAGTTTTTAGTCTGACGTTCTGCATTTATTTGTTTACATTTACACACTGCAATCCCACTCTGTGTCTATGGGTATGTGTGGGTATGGTAATTAATGTTATTCTGATACTTCTGTTAAAAAGTTACCTTCTGCTTTAAGTTATTAAGGAAATTAATGCTCAGTAAGAACTGTTGTGCTCACCAGTAAGCACCTGGATTCTTAATGTCATTTTAAAGACTATGCCTGAAGGTGGCATTTACATACATTTACATATGTATGGATGTATGAGAATTTAGCTGCATAAAAGACAGTGGAATGGGTGTAATGAAGCATTCAACAGGAATATACCATTTCTAGATAATTCTGCCTCATACACAAATGGAAGTAGCACAGCCCTTCAATAGGGGCTGCTCATTCTGCTGGCAACAGGTATCCCAACCACAAGGACTGGACAGAACTCAAACAGGCTGGGTGCAGGTAGAGCAGGAGGAAAGGGGAAGCAGGGAATGAGATGCTCACTGAGATCTTAACATGAGCAGCAGTGGCTCTGGCAGCTGGGAAGGGTGATGGGATCCTGGGCTCCATCAGCAGAGGGGTGGCAGCAGGGACAGGGAGGGGATTGTCCCTCTCTGCTCTGCCCTCCCCCAGCTGGAGTCCTGTGTCCAGAGCTGGGGCCCAACACAAGAGAGATGTGGGGCTGTTGGAGAGGGGTCAGAGGAGCCATGAAGATGCTCAGAGGGCTGGAGCAGCTGCCCTACAAAGAGAGGCTGAGGGAGCTGGGCTGGGTCAGCCTGGAGAAGAGAAGGCTGTGGGGGGACCTCATTGCAGCCCCCCAGTCCCTGAAGGGAGCTTATAAGCAGGAGGGGATTCAACTTTTCAAAAGGGCAGATAATGGCAGGACAAGGGGGATGGATTAAAACTAAAGGAAGGAAGGGTTAGATTGGATCTTAGGGGGAAGTTCTTTGCAGAGAGAGTGGTGAGGGGCTGGAACAGGCTGCCCAGAGAGGGGGTGGGTGCCCCGTCCCTGGGGGTGTTCAAGGCCAGGTTGGCTGGGGCCCTGGGCAACCTTGTGTAGCTCCAGGCCTGGAGGTTGGTGGCCCTGCCTGTGGCAGGGGGGTTGGAGCTCTGTGATCCTTGGGGTCCCTCCCAACCCAGCCCATTCTATGATTCTATGATCAGGAAATGGCACTTTACAAAACAAAGGGGAAAAGCAGAGAATTTAAGTGTCTGAGCATCATAAAGCAGCTCAGCCAGGGGAGGCCCAAGCCCTGGCCAATTTTCTGCAAGGAGAACTGCCTTGCCTAATGGATTGAAAACAAGTCACAGATTTGATATTTGAAGATATCTTTACTTTAGAAGTAGTTGCTTTGTTAAACTACTCAACATCTGCCTTATTTTGCAGAGTATAAACTCTTAAACTATTTTCTTGATTCAAAATTCATTATTCATCTCAATCTAACTTTTGATCTGACCACAAAGGGAAGAACAGCACCCTGTTTCTTCATACTTGAGTCCCATTTATCTCAGAGTGCACACAGCTAATTCAGCACGACCACAAAGGTGACTACAAACAGAGGTGTAACTGGTACCAATACCAAGGGGATGCAAAGCTTCTGACCATTTAAAACACACAAAGCAGGGAAACACATTCCTCTTTTTCCTCAAAGAAAACCTATCTTACTAAAAAAGCATTCTTCTCCTACCTGAACTTAGCTGATTTCAGCTTTTCATACCAAAACCCACCATGTAAAAATACCTCCTAGAAATCAGGAGCCTGATGCAGTGCAGAACTGCAACCCAAAGAGGTGGTGGTAAGGCAAACATCCAATTTTGCTAGCACCAAAAAGCACATCCAGCCTGTTTACCAGCTTTCAGTTTGACAATAATCACAGTCTTTTCTTTCTCATGCAGCTTCTGGGACTTTGGAAACCATGGTTCTGCTCCCACTTCCAGGCTGTTCTCCATTCCTTTTGCTACCTCTCCTTCCAGGGCAATGTTGGAACAGAAATCTTGTTCCAAACCTATCATCTTTTGGCACAAAGATGTGCATGGTTTATGGACTCTTCAAAGTCTGTTTTAAGAGTGTGACAATCAAGATGCAACAGCTTTTAAGTTGCCTGCCAAATCTTGAGTCTCTACGACTCTCTGGGGTCTCAAGTATAACCAAGGCTGTTTAAGGTGGGAATATCTGCTACCCCCTATCTGTCCCCTCTTTCTCTGGCAGGGCTCTAGGATCTGATAGCTCTAGTTCCCTTTCCCTTTTGAATCACCACAGGCATCTGAAGCCAGGTCCACAGTAGAGCAGTGACAGGGCTCATGCATTAGGAAGAAGCTACCTGAAGCATAACATATGCACACACTAGACAAATCATAGAATAGAATCAGAATCACCTGGGTT
>VZTU01007793.1:0-33514 GCA_013400835.1 Zapornia atra | reverse complement strand
TTGCACAGCTTATATACAGGTTACACACACATCTTCATGACCTTTCTGAGAAATCATTAACATATTCCTTACTTTTCTGGGAACTCATTATCATAGGTCTCTACCCTTTCCCACATGTGTCGTACAGGCTTTTGGTGGTCTACAAGGACCTTGGTGGTCATTTACTGCATCCACTCATCTTCATCACTGTGTTTCTTGCTGTGAACTATAGCCCTTATCTTCCTCTTCTTGTATACCAGAGCCATGTTGTGGTTTTGCCCCAGCTGAGAGCCGAGCACCACGCAGCCCCTTGTTTTTCAAAAGGGAGTGAGGGGGAAGTTGAGGGAGAGGGAAAGGGAAGAAGAAAACCCAAGGAACCAAAACCTTGTGGGTTGGCATAAGGATAGTTTACTGGTATAGCAGAAAAATAGATGTCAATAATAACAGAACTTTATAGGAAAATATATGAAACTGGTGATACACAATGCAGTTTCTCACTGAACCGCACAAACTCAGGCCACACAGCTCAGAGCCGTCCCAAAACCACATGTTTTTTTTTGGGGTGGGGGGGCAGGGAAATAGGAACAACTGAAAAGTCCTTGATCACTTGACAACAACTAGAAACATCAGGGTGCTATCAGCACTGCTCTCATCCTAACTCCCAAACACAGCATTCCATCCACTACTAGAAAAGAAATTAACTCTATCCTAGCCGAAACCAGGACGCACATGACTGGTCTTTGGACCTCTTGAATTTTCTTGTTCTCAGAGATAGTCCTGCTAGAAAGCTTACAATGAGCTGGTACACACATTCCACAATACCATTGCTGCAAAATATGTTACTACTACTACTCATATATACAAAAGTTTAGTCACTAAGTCTCCATTAGATTCATTGCTGCATAATATGTTATTGACACCCACAAAATTCCAAGCAGTAAGTCCCCACCAGATTCAGCCCTCTCTTGAATCACATCATCCCCAGTCTGATTGTCCCAACCCAAGTGCAGGACCTTGCATTTGTCGATGTTGAACTTGAGGTTTGCACAGGCCCACCTCTTTAGCTTGTCCCTTTGGACGACATCGTGTATCTCTGATGTGTCAACTGCACCACTCAGCTTGGTGTCATCTTCAAACTTGCTGAGAGTACACACAATCCCACTGTCTATGGCATTGATGAAGATACTGAACAACATTGGTCCCAGTACAGATCGCTGAGGGACACCACTTACCACCCCCCTTCATCTGGGNGTCCCCACCAGATTCAGCCCTCTCTTGAATCACATCATCCCCAGTCTGATTGTCCCAACCCAAGTGCAGGACCTTGCATTTGTCGATGTTGAACTTGAGGTTTGCACAGGCCCACCTCTTTAGCTTGTCCCTTTGGACGACATCGTGTATCTCTGATGTGTCAACTGCACCACTCAGCTTGGTGTCATCTTCAAACTTGCTGAGAGTACACACAATCCCACTGTCTATGGCATTGATGAAGATACTGAACAACATTGGTCCCAGTACAGATCGCTGAGGGACACCACTTACCACCCCCCTTCATCTGGGCATCAAGCCATTGACCACTACCCTCTGGATGCAACCCTCCAGATAATTCCTTATCCACCAAAGAGTCCATCCATCAAATCCATATTTCTTCAGCTTAGAAGGATGTTGTGGGCGACCATGTCAAAGGCTTTGCAGAAGTCCAGATAGGTAACATTGCTTTTCCTTTATCCACTGATGTAGTCACGCCATTGTAGAAAACCACGAGGTTGGTCAGGCAAAACTTGCCCTTGGTGAAGCCATGCTGGCTGTCTCAGATTACCTCCCTCTCCTTCCCTGTGCCTTAATATAGCTTTTTGGAGGATCTGTTCCATGATCTTCACTGGCGCAGAAGTGAGGCAGACAGGTCGATAATTCTTGGGTTCCTTCTTTGTAGCCTTTTTGAAAATGGGTGTAATTTTTCCTTTCTTCCAGTCACTCAGGACTTCACCTGACTGTTGGGACTTTTAAAATATCACAGAAAGTAGGTTAGCAATTACATCAGCCAGCTACATTGTGTTCAGGAGCTTCAAACTCACACCGTCTTCCTCCAGAAGTAATGGATCAATCTAGTTCAAGCCATACAAGTATGAGAAACAAGAGTGGCCAGATAGGGAGTGGGTGACTAGGGCTTAAACCAGTGGGTTTAAGAGGAAAGCCTTCAATCTGAAGCTTGTTAATAGGCACTGAATAGTGCACCCCTTTAAAAAAAAAAAAGAACAAACCCAAAAAAACCCCACTGAACCCCCAAAAAACCCAACCCCCTAAAAAAATGACTGAGCATTTGTTTTAGATACATATTACGTGTTTCTTTGTAGTCTTACTGTGCCCTAATGCTTGCAACCCAGGACTTTGCTAAGCATGAAAAAACCTAGCATATTTCTAATATTTCACCTTCTGGAAAAATGGAATCAAATCAAACCAAACAAACCAGAATGTGTGTCTGGAACCCTTGCTGGCTATTATTTTTCCTTCTGTTTTTTAACAGTGTATGTCTCAGCGCTTTGTTTGTCTGATTTCTGTGTATGTCGAGCTCCTCTGCTTTCAAGCTGTAACTAGGTCCAGCTGCAACCAGGAAGAATTGTAAAGTAGTGTTGTGGTTTAGCCACAGTAGGCAGTGAAGCACCATGTAACTGCTCACTAGAAAGCAAATGTGGGCCAGGAAGAACAAATAACCTACCAATGTACAGTTTTAGATATTCAAGGAGATTGTATTGGCTAACTGCATGTGTGGGAGCAGTGGAAGCCATAGGGTTTTATGAGGGTCTTTACTAAGGTTGCTGGTGGTTATTGTAAAATAGTATGCAATGCTGAAGATGCAAACAAAAAGAAGAATGTAAAATTGCTGATGAGAGGCTTGATCATTAAAGATTACTGTCTTTATAGGTATTGAAGACTTTGGCAATCAGTGAAATCAGTGGTTTAGAGGTTATGCACTGCATGGATTGATTGGGAAGAGAGTTGAATTGCATGGGCAAGTGGAGAAAATGAGAATTTTAGATGTCTAGGCGGGTTGACTCTTACATGTACAGGTTTTATTAATAACAATGAGAACAAAAAATTTTCAGATGACATCTGAATATACTGGAAGACAAAGAGGCTTTGATGAAGATCACCTCATTTTGAACCTGAGTGGCAAAAATGGTGTCAAAGATGTATTTGATACTGAGACAAAAAGTGGTCAAGGATTTCTCGATTTTCTCAAATACTCAGTTTGCTTTAGGAAGGCAGATACCTGTAGTAGTACATTGCATTAAACTGGCACTTTCTGATGTGCTTGGTATATGGTCTGCACTTTCTCCTCTAAAAAAAAAAAAAAAAAGACTCAAGTTGCCAGCAAGTCTCTAGATTGCTAGTATTGTATTTCAGCTAATGTTTCTTACTCACCCCGACCAGACAATTTCTAAAATTATTATTCAGGTTAACTTCAGAGTAAGTGAAGGTTGGGTAACAGTTTCATTTTTTCAACTTGAGAGTTTATCTTTCAAAGTCCTGAGTTACAGTTTGCAATGATTTCATCATCCAAAAGTACCCTGAACTGACAGCAATAAATTAAGTGCCATTGCACTTGAGACTAATTCCTGTCTACAGCTAAGAATTTTGCTTGTGGAGACATTTTGGCCATGACAATTTTATTCTTGTTCATTTTGCTTAGTTTTGAAGGAACCGAAACAAGTGTCAATTCCAGAATTCTGTTGTAGCAGCTAGTAATGGATTTGTCATGATTCATTGTTATGTTTGTTTATAGCACCCACTGGATACTGTGGGTTTTTGTGTAGTCCCTTCTGACATGCCAACCTCTTCCCTGTAATTTGAAATATATTTCTGTACTTTCACTATCTTTTGCAGAATGTTTCAAAGTATTTTTACTTCCACTTGACATTTGCCTTTTCTGAGGCTGAAGTTTTACTGTCAGTTTCCCTCAAAGTCTGTGCCACACAGTGGCTTGAAGACACAGGTAAAGAATGAGACAGTGAAATGAAATGCAAGCAGACTTTCTAATTGCATGTATGTGTAATCAAATAAAAAAACACTTAACTGACATTTGTCATCTTGCATAGGTGAAAGACAGGGAGAAGTTCTCCTCCATAACAAATGTTTGCTTTGATACCTTCTTTCAGAGCTCTAGCTCTGCCATCCAGCCTCTTCTGGGTTTCTGAAGTGGACAGTGTTAGAGCTGCAGCTCAAATTTCAAAACTCTGCTGTAAACTCTGTTGTCTATGACAGTTGGACATGGATCATGTGACTACAACAGAACTTGCAGGTCATTCCTGCGTCCATGGGCATGTGTAAGTTGCAATAGTTCTTGAAAGACTAGATATTTTATTAATACTGTGGTTAAAGAAAAAAAATAACGAACTCTCAAACTTCCTGTGTCCTCAGCTGACCTGGTTTCTTGAGGAGAAGATGTGACATCAGATCTGGAATAGTTGCCTCTTGTTAGTGACCCAGATGAATCTTGATGGCAGAGATCTATGTGCTGTAGGACTGGAGAGAATGACAGTGAAGTGAGATTAAAGCTGGACTTGTGATTCCCTCTGCCCAATTAAACCTTCATTTGGGATGCCCTTCTGCAGAAGTACAGTGAGGAGTAGCTGATAACCACGCAGGGATGCTCAGTGTCTGCCCTCTTGCACAAATCCTGTCAAGTGACATTTGGTAGGGAATGTAAAAGGAATTATCTATTTCCAAACATCAGCAAATAAAAATAATTACTATACTGGATACGAATGGCTACACCTGAATTTATTCCCAGTCTGTTAACTGAGTGCAGTGGAAGTCTTAGATAATGACCTTTACATGGCATAGAACCACCACCTTCATTTTCTTTGGCTGGATGTCATGGAGTCATAGAATGGGTTGGGTTAGAAGGGACCTTAAAGCTCATCTAATTCCAACTCCCCCTGTCATGGGCAGGGACAGCCCCCACTAGACCAAATTTCCCAAAGCAACATTCAGTGTGGCCTTGAACACTTCCAGGGATGGGGCTTCCACAGCCTCACTGGGCAACCTGTGCCAGTGCCTCACCGCCCTCACAAGGATGAATTTCTTCCTGATATCTAAATCTACCCTTTTTCAGCTTAAAGCCATTGTCGCTTGGTCCTGTCACTACATGTTCCCTGTGTTCTGCCCAAAGATGGTGGGTTTTTTTGCTTTGATTTTTGCTCTGATCTCACATTTAGTTTGTGTTTTGTAAGGCTTGTATAAGGGAAATTGATAATGTATTACTAAGAAAAACTTATTCATTAATTGAAATAGTTTGTACATGGTGTCATGCATCTTTGACCATTCAGCTGTGGCAGATCTTGACGTATATATGCTTCTGTCATCCAGTCTGTCTTGGTTATGACAGTTAATGAAACGCATTTCCAAGTACCACCAGCTCTCTTAATTCTGTAATGAATTAAAAAAAACCCAAAACAACAAAACAAAGCTGGGTTTTGTTTAGTGGGATTTTTTTTTCCTCTCCTTTATTTACATCTTTCATACCGCCATGGTACGTACTTGGAGATTTTAAATATTTAAGTCAGTGCACAAGGTGCTGTATATGCATAGAGGCATTTTAGAATTCTAAACTGGATACATGAACCTTACATATATATATTCATAGTATTATAGCAAATTATCTCTTTACTTTCAATGAATCTTGATCATAAGAAGGTGTCTGGAGCATTCCAGCCAGAAAACAGCTGCTGTTCCTAGAAAAACGTTAAAAAATGCACACATGTGGAAAAAAACTGGGAAAAACTGTTCTGTGATGGTTCACCATGTGTGCTTTCTTCTCACATGCTGTTAGAGTTGCCTTAGTCCATCACAGATTTTTTGTAGTCCTAGACTATGGGTGGACTGTATTTGCTAAGTGAAAGTTTACTTGCTAAGCATTGCTACCCTCACTGACTGATTTGCGGGTAAGACAATGGTAATTGTGTAGCAGCTGGTGAGATGGTTAATTCTTAGACTTGGACCATGGGAGCACAACAAAGTTTTGAAATAGGCACAAGTAACAGTAAAGTGGACTTGCATTTGTTAAGAACTTTGTGTCTTAGTTTTAGTTTATCAGCTCACTCACTTGATTAGGTATAGAGTCGGTGAATTAAGAATTTTTGTTCGAGGTCTCAGCAGTTCAGCATGTGGAATAAAGGCAGATGAATGAATAACTAGGGTTTTGAATGGTGACCCAGACTACTAATTAAATGAACAACTATCTTGCTAATCCTTGAATGATGTGATCTTCATGCTGTCTTGTCGTGTGACTAGAAGATAGAGATGCAGCACATTTCTTTTTACGTTTATGATCATTGGAAATTTGTATTCATAGTGCACCTCTTTTGATCCTGAAGGTAATCTCTCCTAATAAAAAAATGTTAAAGAACTTCAGGATATATTTTCTAAGTTGATGTATTTTGCATTAGTAAAAGTACAGAAGATTGAGAAGTACAGGGTATAAAACTTAGATGGGCATTTTTCCTTCTGTTTATGGTTGACTTTGCTTCACGTTTGGATTTTGGGCTTTATTTAATTTCATTAGTGAAAGTACTTTTAGGAAGCATTCGCTTTCATTCTGTGTGTAAATTTAAAGTTAAAATGAAATGGGTACTTGTGATGGCAAGCGCTCAGGATAGCCTATGCCATCTCTTTCTGGCAAGCATATGAGTTCATGAAATCGGTTTACTGTGAAGTATTGTCTGTGATGCAGTGCATTCCTGAAAACAGCTTTAACAGTAGTATAGAGAATCACTTCAATGTAATTTATTTTTTAAACCTAGTTCACTTCCTTACAGCATATATTCTTTGGCTTTTTCTAGCATTTGAGAGGATTTCTGTCGTCTTGCTTTGCTGTTGTGAAGGCATTTATCTCTGTGATAGAAATTAATTGATCTGACAAGGGTCAGAGAAAATATCTGTTGGTTGCCCATATGTTTTTGCTGCATGTCAAACAATACACTTGTTATCGTTATGAATTCTTAGGTAAAATGGATAATAAAGTGCTGGTATGGCTAAGTGAAATAATGCATTACTTTCTGGATGACTGCTGACTAAGCATTTAGTTCACTAAGTCAGACATTGAAGTCCTGGGCTTCTGGATGCTTAAGATTTGTTCCAGGAATGAAAAATCAGTCTGTGCTTTCAAGTCCAGAGTGACTTCACTGTTGACTTCAGTGGTGGAAAGACCTGCAGCTAAACAAACTTGAACTAACCAACATAGTTATAATCAAGCAAATCTATTAAAGGTGAGAGGTGGTGAAAAAGGGTATGCACCAACCAGTTAAATTAAACTATTGTCACTCTATTATCTGGCTTTGTTTCTAGTCATTGACTGTTTATTTCTGCTGTTATTCTTCTGTAGTGGTTATGGCATCTGCAGTTTGTTAACATTAGTTTACTTGGCACGGGTTAAAATTTTATTTCACATAAAGGCATATCTAAAATTAACAAGTAGACATTGATGAATCTTTTAATGACCAGCAGCAGGAATCTTGTACACTGTAAAATTACACTAGAAGAAAGGGACATTGAAAGGGATTTAATGAATCCAAACCTTGTTTATTATATGAAATTGTTTGAGATTTAAGGATGGACAGAATTATGCAGGACCTTAGAGGTGACGATGAGAATCAGGAGTTCAGGAAGGGTAAGTAAGGAGAACTTCTGAACAGAAGGTATGGTGATTTTAATTCCCTTTATTTGAATTAAGAGTATGAAATCTTTAGGCTGTTACTCTTTAAACAGAATGAATTTTAGATTCTGATCTGTGTCAGTGAAGTGTTTTATCTTGAAGTCCAATTTCCATGAGACTAATAAACTAGGGATACTTTGGAGTTCAATCAGTTAACAGATCTGAACAATTGTTCAGATATAGATAGTTTAAAAAAAAAGTTTAAAAGCTGTTTAAAGTCTCTAAGTACTTTTATCAATAACAAGTCTTGGTACTGGAATTTAGGTGCCAGCAGGAAAAGTAAGGTTACTCAGGAAAACCAGTCCTGTAGTTGTTTATGAGCCTGGGTCATATACATTTGCCTTGCTAACGTCTTTTTTAGTGGGATTAAAAATACCCAGAGTTTATGACATCAAACAATTCACTGTGTGGAAAAAGCGAAAGGATTCCTTATTGTTGGCTGTGGTGTTATGTTTGGCTTTGAAGAAACTGACTTGTTTTACAGTTTCAGTCAAAGATCAACGCAATCATTTGAGCCTTGACTTTCTGTTCCAGGAGTCTGACAGAGCCGGCAGCATTTTCTTCTGTCAGGCTTTTGTTGTTTAAGATCAACTCTTTGACTCACTGACACTGTAATGAGGAGTAAACAAGCCCTATTTCTTTGAGACAATTTGTAGTATGTTTCTAGTGGATTCTGAATTTAACGGTATTGGTTTAACAGTTGTTAAATCATGTAGCTGTAGTCAACTTCTTCACTAGTGGTAATAATTGTGTCGGGGAGATGAGCATCACAGCCCCCATATGGGTGGGTCACGATGGTATCAGCTTCTGCCCTCTGCTGCTACCTGTCTGCCTGCTTCAGAATGCCATACTATCTCCTCAGTTCTCCTCCAGCTTTTAATCACTACTTTGTAGTCACTACATTTCAGATGTCCAGCTTGGCCTTTTTTTTTCCCCCCTGATAAAAATGTTAGGTCATTGCAGGTCCACGTGTGCTTCTGATTGACTGCTTGAATCAATGTTCTGATGCATGGGGCATGCATGGGGTAGGATGTTTCTGAGAAGGCAAGGTTTAAATTTCATGTAATGTCTGTGATTAAGAGACACCACTGTTATGTTCTTTAAAACCAATGTAAGAATCAGCATCGAGGGGTATTTGATCCTATTTAGCAGGTACATAACATCTGAAGTCTTCTGGATCTCTGATGTTAAAAAAAAAAAGCAGGATGTTGCATCTCTTAGAACCTTTCATAAAAATAAGTAAAAAAGAAATTATTTAATCAAGGCTCCATTGATTTTTTTAAATTATTTTAAATTCTGTGTTCTAACCAAATAAATGTTATCTTTGTTTACTTCTCAGTGGATGGTGTCTGTTCACCATGCAATTTACTGTTCATTGATGACAGTTTCAGCAGGCCTGGAGGTTATGATAATTAGGTAACCAGACTTAAAGGAAAGCTATCTTGGCATAATTATTTTAGGAAATTTGCCACTTGAATTCCAAATTCCATATGGGGTAAGCTAAAGCTTTATTTCCATGATTTTCCATGAGTGAAATTGTGTATTCAAAATAGAGAATGGGTTACGTGCTTATTTACCTGGAAAATAAAGAAGATTGAGTTATTCTGGATACTCTTCACTGTGGTTTTATTTTAAAATTTTAAGTAAGTAATCTCTTTAGGATGAGGAAAAGATAAACCTTCCTCTGTGCATCCCCAGATTAATATATCGGAGCTGGTCTTAGGTGAACCCTCAGTGCGTGTTCCTTGATTTGAGGTGCTGTGAACAATTCCATGCAGACGTTAAGTTTGCCACTAAGTGAAGAAAAATATCAGGAAGGGGAACAAAAAATCTCTAAATCATTGTCAACACTTTTTATCTGTCTTCTACCTCAGTTGCTAGAGCACTGCATGGTCATGGGAGACCAGGCTCAATAAAGTCCTTTTTGCAGCAGAGAATTATTTTGTGTCTGTTTCCCACTAGGCTGCTGCTGGAAATTTTGGGTATGACATGGTTATAGTCTCCAGTCTACTAAAGTTTTTTGTGTAGAAATTAGAAATTAACTGAGGCTATGAATGGAGTTCAGGGGACCTACCTGGTGGGTGAATATTGTCGTTGACAGAGAAGAGAAAATCTCCACGTTTCCCTGAGAATGGGGCAGTTTTACAGAAAGTGCAGCAGAGATATGAGAGCACAGATGCCTTCTCCACTTTGTGTCAACCCTCAGACCATGTGCACCTTAGTACAAGGAGACTGCTACCTATTTTTAGTTTCTTTTTGATTGCTGTCTGTAGATTGAGTAACAGGTATCATGGTCATGGCCAAACACAGATGCAACTGGAGGCCTACAGAAGCTGTAACTCACACATTTCATTTTCCATTCCACTGGTAATTGTAACTATAGGAAAGTGTCATATGTAGCTTATCAAACAATTAATAGATCTAGACATAATAAAGGGGAAAATGCATCTGCGTGTTTGTGTTTAGTTGAATTAGCTTTAAAAAGCATTGGTACGAAGTATGTTTTGTTAATCATCAATTACTATAGATAGTGAAGGTTCTATATGGAAAATGATGAGAGTCCTCAGTATTGATTTAGAGGTGGCACAATCAAAAGAGTTTTTATTTAGTTGGAAAAAGTTATTTATTGTTTTCTGCTCACATTGGAGCCTGAAATACCTGATCTGTAATGCTGAAAGAAAAAATAACTACTACCACCCATGTAGAAATAGGATACACTGTTGCTAATCTGAAGCCTTTTACCCAGTTTAAACCTAACATGTGGAGTCCTTTTTTTCTTTTAAGAACTTAATTCTTCTGTATCTGATTCCATTAATAAATTGCTAAACCTGGCTCAAACTTCCATGTAACAGTTAGAAAAGAGGTGAGCAGAGTATTGTTATGTCATATAGAATATTAACTTGCCCTAATGAAAGATTTAGTTAAAGGAATATAAACAGTAAATGTGTACAAAATTTATCAACCGAGTCTTTGCCTAAAGTAACAGAAAGTGAATTTTTGGATATTCAGACTTAATTTAATCAGGCATAATGATATCGTTAAGTCAGGAATTAATTTTCTTACAGCAACATTATTCTGTATTCCTTTAAGTACTTTATGTAGCATAGTATACTGCAGTGTAACTGATAGGATTCCCATTAATGATTATTATCTTTAAAATCTTCTGAAATCTTCACAATTGTAGCTCCCAGTATCGTTTGGGTTTGGGTTGTCTTAAAAAAAAGTGATGTCAAGGGACTGTTTTTCCTGCTTGCTAGTCACTGGTTTAGGTAACTCCTCTTCTGAAAAATAGTATCTCAGACTTAAGTGTTACCATGTAAATTTCTGTTAGTTGAATCTTTCCTTACTTTTTTAATGTTCTGTCGTATGCTGGAAACATTACAGCATTTTCAGTGGTTAGTCCTTTTTTTTTCCATACAAGACTGGTATTCACCAGCCTTCTATTTCATCTGAGTAACTTACAGGACATAGTGATTTCTGACATGTACTTTTATCTTTTGCAGACCAGGTGTTTCTGTCCTTTTATATGTAAAAGTGAAGCCCTGTTTTTTTACTTCACTAATAACATATTATACTATAAATCTAATGATCTGTTTGGGAATTTGAGTTGAAACAAGTGCTCCCAGCCTCACTCTAGTGGATAAACCAACTTCTTTTTTACTATGCTTGCTAACAGAGGTGGCCATTTTATTGATGAATATGGAAAAAGTGTATAGTTCAGTGCTTTGTTCCTCTAATTTATGACACCAGTAATAATGGATGATGAATGAGATATCCAAAACATTAATAAATTATCTTAAGAGCTGTACTAAATCAAAGAGGAGGAGACTAAGAAATAATCTCATATAATGCCTCCAAGAAAAGTAAGCTAATTCCAGAGTAATTTATTCAGCGATATGCAAAAACCCAGAGAAATTTGTTGAAATGGAACTGCTATAGTTAGTATGATGTTAATATTACTCAGCGTTCCAAATGTGCTATTCTAGACATTTGGATCACCAGCTTCAGGTGGCAAGAGATGTAAAATGTACAGATTAAAATCATTCTTAAATATTTAAGTTAAAACGTTGAGTTTAAGCATGTTTAAAATAAAACCCAGCAATTTTGTCCTGTGTTGATGATGCTTACATCCTCTTCCCTAAATTCATCTATCCACTAACAGGGTTGAAATTTGCAGCCGTTTTCTGCTGTGCTTTGCATTCACCAGCTTGATGATTCTCTGTCAAATCCTCACTTTTTCTAAGAGAAGCTGTGCAGCCTTTCGGGAGGGGGTTGAGGTTTTTTAGCAGTGAAGTTTGTGTTTTGTCCATTTGGATGCCACAAGCAATAGTTCTCCCAGTGACACAGGCTGTCTCTGAGGCAATTGCTGTCTTGGAAGAGGCATTTGGTACACAAAGTGTTCTTGTACACAGCTATTTGTGTACCATTTAGCTATAGTCAGGAAGCATCCAAGTAATGGGTCAATTTTAGGCAAACAAGTTGTTACCATTCTTAATAATCTTATTAATGTTACTAACTCCAATAAATGTAGTTACCATTAATAAAATGGAGTGAGATGTAGGGAGCGCAGATGTTACTGATGTTGGTTGAAATAAAACATCCTGGAAGTTGAGGCTGTACAGTGAGTTACAAAATAGTTAAATGTTTTTGGTGTGGAGTTAACTAAACATCACAAAGGCTATGCTTTCTACATCAAGGCTAATGGAAAACCCTTGTCCTTTATGATTTCTAACCAGTTGGATCACCTTTGGATACAAGTAGTTAAACTCACCCACCTGGCTGTATTAAACTTTGCCCGTTTCCATGTTTATTTCTTATGTGTGAAATAGTGCAGAAGAACATCTCACTGCATAACAGGGCCAAGAGAATAATTGGTTTTCTATATTTCATTGATCTCAACTTTGATTTTATGACTGAGATTATGCAGTGACAGTTGCATACTAAACCACTTGTACTGAATATCTGGATTTTTTCTGAGGTTCTCTCTGTCATTATCACCCTCTGTCATTATCCCTTTAGGAGTCTCATTGATCCAAACTGGCCACAGTGGTCTGGATGGTGGCATGCTATTGCTGCACTCACAATGTTTGCCTTATAGCTTGGCATACTTGAGCCATGGTACTTTCTCATTCCCCAGAATGCATTTTGTTAGTCATGGAATCATCGAATGGTCTGGGTTGGAAGGGACCCCAAGGATCATAGAGTTCTAACCCCTCTGCCACAGGCAGGGCCACCAACTGGATCTACACAAGGTTGCCCAGGGCCCCATCCAACCTGGCCTTGAACACTTCCAGGGACGGGGCATCCACCACCTCTCTGGGCAGCCTGTTCCAGCACCTCACCACTCTCTCTGTAAAGAAATTCCCCCTAAGATCTAATCTAAACCTTCCTGGTTTTAGCTTTAATCCATTCCCCCTTGTCCTGCCATTGTCTACCCTTTGAAAAAGTTGATTCCCCTCCTTTTTCTATCTTTCTACTCATAGCCTTAATTTAACCTTTCACTGTAGAATTTTTTGTAGATGCAACTTTTTACATAAAAGTTGTCATCAGAAGGTGTCACCAGTTGCTTTCTACTTTTTATTTCCTCTCAGTTTTTAATAAATACACTGTTAGTCATTTGAATCGTTTATCTTTATGATAAGCAATTAGCATACTATTAAAAAATGTAAACAGTATTTTTTTTGTTTCTATCTTAATATAAATTCAGATATCTTATGAATATGTTGATATTAATTTTAACTTAAAAGAATGTGCTGTACTTATTAGTCTCACATGGTCTGGTTTGGCCCAGTCAGTCAATACTTTCTGAAGGTGTTAAATTTTACTTGTTTTTCTCTGTGGTTGATATGACTAGATCTGTAATTTTTAACACCATCAATTTTAAAGCAATGTGGAGGAAATCAAGCATTTTTAGAAACTAGGAATTTTATCTGTTTTCCAGGTTTATTAGATCTTTACACATAGGTAGACATAGATGTTCTTCTCAGTGTGTTTGTCTTACCTTTAATTTCCTGCTGTTTTCTTTTGGCCCTTTATATTGGGTTTCACACGTAACTTTAAGATCTTCACCTTCTATTTATCTGCCTTGACTACAGAAATATAAAATTTATAGTCAGTCTTCAAGGTGGTTAACTCATAGCACTTCATTATACAAAAGAAACCAGAGGTTTTCTGCTTTGCTACCTTGAGTTAAAACTAGGTTAGTGATGAGAGTGGGCTGGATTTCCCCATTTTGCAGACCTGCAGACTTTCATATTATGTTCAGGATGAAATCAAGTTCTCTGGAACACCAGGAAGGTATTTGCCAATAAGAGAAGAAGTGAAGAGAGTTTATTTGCATTATTGGTATTTGCCATGATGTCAGACATCGGTTTAATGAAAATAACAAGCAAGCAACATGATCTTGTCATATATTCAATACCTCTCTCTTATGTTCAGTGTGAAATCAAGGCTTCTTAAACACCAGAAAAGTCCATTAAACAGTGTTTTAAAGGTTAAGGGGCTTGTTCATGATCGTGGTAACATGGTTTTAAGTTTCTTCTATCCATGATATATTATAGGAACTTGAATTGGCATTTTATATCTGAGATGAGTGCTCTAGTGTCTCTGTGCTGCTTTTTCTTGTGGAGAATGTATCTCAAAATCTCATAATGGGTAAATTTCACTTGAAGGTAATTGGAGCAGACAGCCAAAAAGGGAATGGTAGCAGAACTTGGTGTGTATGACACTCACCTGGATAAAAGATAAATAGACTCAGCACCTCGTTCAGTTATTTACAGAAAGTAGAAAGATTCTGTGTTTTATAGAAATAAAAATATCGGTATTGGTATTAAAGTATACTGAGAAAGGGATCTGGCAGCTCTTTATCAAATTTGGAGCATAAGCCTTAAGTGCAACAACATCTAAAGCCTAAATTGCGAGACCCCTTTATGATCTTTTCGAGAGCAAAATGCAATATCCGCTCTCCTTAAAGAACAACCACCACCATTAATTGTGTAGGGTGATGATTGCACACAACATAAACCTACAGAGGAGTCAATTCTTCATGTGCAAATCTGTACAACTTGTAATTTTCTATTTGGCACTTCAATAAATAGGGCATCTGAAATAAAAATATAATTTCAAATAATAATTTTTCAGCCATATAAAAAAAAGTAATTCAGTAATATATTTTGTGGTGGCAACAGTGACCTTAAAAATGTTACTTGAAAAATAAGGATCTTAATTGAAGAGTTATACTCTGTCATATGTATGACATTTGAGGGTTTATTAGCATCAAAAAGTGTACAACTAAGATGCTTTGAAAATGATAAAAGAACTTTAAATAGCAAAATGTGTATATGAAATAACTGTAAATTAATTTTTGCCCACTCCTTTTATTAAAGTATTAATTATGTTTCATAATTTCTAATTAATAAGACAATGCATTGTTTAAATAGGGTATTAACTGTGTTTTTTAAACACAATAGAAGAGCTTCTTTAATTAAAAAATCAAATTTTGCTACCAAAATAATGACCCCATAGTTTGGAGTACTTCCAGGTTGATGTGCTATGGAGAAACCCACAGTGAATACTGCAGATCAATACAGTGAAGGGTTAATTGTGAAAACTGATATAAGTTTTATTTTCTTATAAATCAAGAGGTTAGTAAAATGTACACTTACTGTTGATCATTAGGATACAAAACTATCTGTTAAAATCAATTAACATGCATATCTGATGACTGATTGTATAAATATGAAAGTCAAATAATTGTAATCGTTAACCATGGCTTCAGGTCATAGGAGTTGTCAGCTGAAAAAAACTAGAGGAGAAAGAGGTTGATTTGCATATATTTAATGTGGCATGCTGTACATGTGGGAATTTGAGATAAACCTTTGCTAGTAATCTGCTTGTTTTTATCTAAAAATCGACCAGGAAACGTTGGTCATAACAGTCAGATGAGCTATGTGTTGCATTGATAGCGGTTGGTTCGGTAGATTGGGATTTCATATTTTACTATAGGTTTCGTATTTTCAATTATTTTTTTTCTAAGAGACAATTGGAAGAAGCCGAGTAAAAACATGATTCAAGAAATACTCAAAAGTTCTTACAGGGAACATACTCAAATTTATCTTATAACTGACTGTAAGGCTGGGTTACTTCTACAGGTTTTTGTTAGGTTTTTTACTGTATGTATAACAAGCACTTCTTTGTTTCTTATGATTAAAAACTTATCAAAGATATATTAAAAAATTTTATGAAGTACTCTGTGGAGTCACAAAAGGATCTTTCTGTGTGAAGTGGATTAAAACAATTTTAAAACTAATAGATCAGTTGTAATAAATGGATGGGGGGAGGCGTGGCAGAGGAATAGGGCTTCTGGCCTGTAAAGGATTTACAAATTATTTAAATTCCTGAATATAATAATCTATTGCAGGTTTTTGTGGCTATGGCATTTGTTTGGAAAGTAAAATATTGTCTATGACAGTTCAATGAATCCTTGAAATGTTAGTCAGAATATAGTGGCCAGTGCCTTGCATTAGATATAGTTTGGTTAAGCACGCTTGTCCAGCTGTTATTTTTTCTTTGGTGTTTGCCCCTGAACATTTTTTAAAAGAAGAAATTTCTTGTCCTAAATTTTGAAATTATATGATAATCTCTTTCTAATGTTCGTGAGTTCCCAAAGGGAAGCAGCAGCAGTAGGATGTGGTTTCTTCTGATGCGATTTGTACCTGCGAACGTTTCATCAGAAGGAAACTTTCTGATGATGGCAGTATCGAAAGGTAGAGAATAGAAGAACTTGTTGCTCAGTGAATCCTATTTATAATTTGCCTTTGCAAATATCTGAACTGTGTTCTTGGGTATGTGGTACAGAATCACAGAATCACAGGGGTTGGAAGGGACCTCGAGAGATCATCGGGTCCAACCCCCCTGCCAAAGCAGGCTCCCTATCTCATATTACACATATAGGCGTCCAGATGAATCTTGAGTATCTCCAGTGAAGGAGACTCCACCACCTCCCTGGGCAGCCTGTCCCAGGGCTCTGTCACCCTCACTGTGAAAAAGTTCTTCCGCATGTTGGTGCGGAACTTCCTGTGCTCCAGTTTACAGCCATTGCCCCTAGTCCTGTCCCCACAGACCACTGAAAAGGGGCTGGCCAAATACCCTGGCATCCCCCGCCTAAGATAAACATTAATTAGGTCCCCCCTAAGTCTTCTTTTCTCTAAACTGAACAGTCCCAGCTTTCTCAGCCTGTCCTCACAGGGGAGATGCTCCAGGCCCTTAATCATCTTCGTAGCCCTTCTCTGGACTCTCTCCAGGATATCCCTGTCTTTTTTATACCAGGGAGCCCAGAACTGGACACAGTACTCCAGGTGGGGCCTGACCAGGGTAGAGTAGAGGGGGAGGATCACCTCCTTAGACCTGCTAGACACACTCTTCCTGATGCATCCCAGGATCCCATTGGCCCTCTTGGCCACCAGTGCGCACTGCTGACTACGATCCAGTTCCCAGCATTATCACCCACATTAACTTGAGTACCACCCAGGTGGCCTCCTTATTGTAGCATTAGGCTGCTCAGCCCAGGCAGGGTGCAGAATGAACACAGTTACTCAATTTCTGGTGTTCCTGCTCATTGAAGTACACCTGAACCATGCTGGGTTTTGCTTTAGTCTTCCATTGACCACTCTTTTGCATGATCTGTTGAGTAAAGGCACCTGTACTATGTTTGAGGGTTGGGGGAGGGCAGGACCAGCTGAACAGAGGAATGGGATCAAATTCAGTTTCTGTTATTTACTTTTTGTGTAGGATGGAATTTACATTTGATTGCGAGAAGGGTGGCTGTATGCCAAGTCATTGGCTGTTGTGTGTCCTTTCTTTAAACGATTTACATGTCTATTTGAGCAGGGTATTATGACCCTCTTAACATAGAAATAGCTGTGTGAGGAGGTCAGCCTGTAACCACAGATTAGAAGCCCAAAGAATACATGAAAGTAATTTAAGCAAACCTTAAAGGGAAGAAAAAAGCATGTTTTTAAGACATCAGCGACTAATTATAGTTTTAGGTGTATTGTAACCCATTGCTGAAAAATCAGTTTGCTACTGGAGACTGCCAAGCTGCAGATGAATAATGATGCTGTATGACTAAGTGGTGCTTCGTAGAGAAGGTCTGATTCCAGAATCTCAGGATCATTCCTGAGCTGTTGTATGTCCCAGTAATCCTCAAAATCTTGTAATGTGTGAAGGTATATACTGCTTTTACAAGGATCCATTACTTTAAAAAAAAAAAAAAAAAGGATTTGGGATATGTATGATTTGTTTTGGAGGTGGATGGGATTTGCAGATTTGGTGTGGGAATGAGTTGTCATTCTCAAACAGATAGCTGGGCACTTAAAGAGAAGAAATGCCATAGTAAAAATGTCAGTCTCATTTGTCCCACTTCAGAAACATATATTGTGAGAAAAAAGTGCTTCGGATTCCTTTAGATATAGAAGTTTTTTGTACTCTTGGGGCTTGCAGTGTTATTAGCTCAAAGGGGAGGTATGCTTTTTCATGATGACTATATTTAGCCAGGAGGAATAGTCCTTTTTAAAGCAAATTGAAATGAGTGTATGAGAGCGTGAAATTATCAGCAGCGCTGGTGCACATTTACATTACTTCTACATACTCTTTTGAATGACCACACAACAGAACAAGTACTTCATTTCCACTGTGTTGATTTTTCTTGACAAAACATGGCAGTCTATCCAAAGGAGGGTGTTTAGCCAAGCTAAATATAAAATTTATGATTAAGCAAAGTGTTTCCTTATTATAATCCCTAAAGAGAGTTTGAGACTTGTTAAATATAACGTGCCCAGGTAGTTTTAAGAGTAAATTATCCTTTATACTTTTAAATGCTGAAATACAGCAACACCATAAACCATTTGAGATCTTACCAGCAGAAACAACACTGCATACTGTTTTCCTTTCAGCCAAGTAGCAGAAACCACACATATATACAATATATAAAGTCAGATTTGATGTGTTCATTCAGTTTTGCAGGCTTGTATGAAGATGAAAAATAGGAAACCACGCCTCACTCTTTTCTGTCATGTGTATTATAGAAGAAAGCAAATGCACCTTTTTGACAGGATGGATAAAAATTGATAACATGATTTACACTTCTGGCACATTTCTTTAACTGCTGTATTTATGGAATGCCACTTTGAAGAAAACTAGGGTGACTGTCAATATTATTCATTAAAATTAATGGAGAATGAAAACTGATTCCAGAGATGAGTGAATTTTGACCTTTGTGGTGCCAGTACCGGCTTTGGAGCACAATCTTCTAATTAAATTGTGAACGTACTTAGATAGTGGATATTAAATGATCTCACTGTATTCTTTCAAGGACTATGAACTTCCAAAATCAAGGATAACATTAGATGTCAGCCAAGTATTTTGTCCTTCTCATGGTTTGTCTTTACATCTGAATTAGTGCCAGTTTGCACAGATTGTGTGTCAGCTTAAATACAAGAAACAGGCCTCAGTCTGCTTGAACTTGTTCCACCAAAGACTTCTAAAAACTTTCGGTAGTCTGCAAACTGTAATGGTTGTTTCGCATTAAGTTGCTTTGTAGAATTATAAAACAGCTTTTCTTGTGCTTTCAAATAAAATGTTGTCATCCGCTAATGAATGAGATACCATCTGTAATAATTAAGGTTATTCTACTTGTTTTCCCCCTGCAGCAAAACTTCTGAAGGTTTGCAGAAGACAGTAGAAGAACCACCAAGAAGGCTATTGCAGTATTGTAAGTACTGCACCCAGGAAAAGAATTAAATACGTGAATTAAGAATGTTGTAAAGAGATTTTCGTTTTGGAGGGGGGTGAAATGAGCAACATAAAGGGATTACGTGTAAAATACAGAGCAGGATGTATTGTAGCAATCATGTTAATAATTTACAAGGGAAAAACTGCACTCTTGTAAAATCTAAAATTGTATCCTTGTGCAGTGTAATCAGGAATTTACCAATAGCAGTGAAAAATATTTCTCTATCCACCAAAGATTGATCTAGTTTATATACATTTGTTTATTTAAAACTATCAGAATTTAGAAAATCAGTGTAGTTTTGTAGGTTTGTCATTTGTTTTCGTGACTTATTGTTTAGGTTATTTTGCAGAATTATTTATTTGCTGATTTATTTATGTATTTCATTATTTATTTATTTGATTATTTAGTAAATTATTTATCTGATGAATTATTAATACATCTTCATGACATGCTTTAAATTATTTATAACTTAATTTTGAGTTTATTGCTTTTCGACGCTGCATTGTTACTGACTAGTTTTGATTTTTTTTCCTTGGTTCTTGAAAATTAAAGTACTAGCTCTAAGGCAAAAGTATATTCTTTGCAGAATCCATAGATGTTTTCAATGAAGTAATTTACCATGTAGATACTAATTTTGTTTAGCTACATATTGCTTAATATAACTTTTTTACTTATTTAGCCTTTGCTTCTATTATTTCATAGATATGTCAAGATCAAATGAGTGACCTTTAAGGAACAAAGATAAATGTTTACTTTAAAATGTGCAGAAACAGAATAGTTCTGTTTTTCCCTTATTAAGTACTCTTTAATTGTTCTTAAAGTTAACTTGAGATATTTTTGTCCAAATAAAATGTTTTTTAAAATGAAACTCTTGATATTTGAACTAATATATTCAAGTTCTAACATGAAAATAGTCTATTCCACTAATAACTCATATGGAGACTTCCTTTTTAGTGGCGGGGTTTTAAATACATAGGGACGAAGGCTAGTATCTTCAAGCACATGCAGAGTAAGATACATGTCAAAGGGGGAAGGTAGGTAATAGGGTTTTTGCATGCGTGGAATTTTATAAGCTCCAGAAATTTATCATCTCTATATTATTGTATCTAACTACTCTCAGGTTCCGTGTTCACAAAGAGTCATTCCTAGTGCAGACATATTGTCATGAAGCCTGTTGTCTTTGTTTTGCCAATTACAAAGGTCTGCAATCTCATCTGTTTTCTCCAAAGAGGCTTAAGTGCACGTATCAAAACAGTGTAAGGGGCCAATTTTAGGTTTCACATATGAGCACCAGCACTGTGGAGTTTAAAACAGATGCCTGGTATCAGAATTTGACCCAGAGTCAATTCCGAGTGATGGTTTTTTTCAGGACTGATGAGCTTCTTACCTTGAAGTTGCCAATTTGACCTCAGTTCCCAAGGAGCGACTTGTGGGCAGTCTGAAGCCACCATGCAGGAGAGTGCTGTGACTGACAGCCCTGTTTCAGGGCTGGAATGGATAGGGCAGAGCAGCAGTTAGTTCCTCTGCAAAAAGTGCCGTGCGCATAACTTTATGTGGCCTTTATTCTATGTTTAGTGCTTGAAATGAATTACTGTATACTTTAAAGTTTTAACACAGCATGGAAAGGCTGCATTGTACATTTCAAGTTTCAATGCTGTTGAAATACAGTAGAAATGGCCTCTGTAGACAGGTTTCACTATAGAACTTAAATTATGCATGTGTATATCCAAATTCCTTATTTTGAAATATTGAATGTATGAATATTTAATTTGTATCTTGCTTTAGTATCTTCATATGCTTGCCTTAAAGGAAGCTGTTTCCTTTGATTTATATACATGGATAAAAATGTGTGTACAGTATGTATCAATGGTTTTTTTCTCTACGGTGTTAGATGAACAGCTTTAGATAATGATAGCTAGCGATTTTTATTCTGCAGCTTGCTACCATTGTATAAAACATAGATTTGTCGTATTTCTTCTATTAATCTTACTTGAATTTCAAATACATTTGCTTTCCAGAAGTATTTTCTTAATTACATACGTTAAGAAAAGTCAAGTATGTTGCAGATCCTAACGATGCAGTATTTTTGGTCTGTGCACAGTAACAAAGCTCTGAATATTATTATTTGGGGCAGAGTTCCAATCTGAAATTTACATTTCTCCTTATTTGAATGTTTTCACTGAAGCTGAGAACTCCAGGGGAGTTCCTCAACATATACTAGCTTGTGACATGCTCTGTGAAACTTAGTACAGTCACTCTTATTTCCTCGTGTAAATGAGGTCTTATTGTTGAACAAGACCTATTATAAGCAGTTATGAAGGTAAATGCTGTCAGTGCACTCTGCCACCAGCTTCTCGGAGTAGGAAACACTTCCTGAAAGACGTGCTACTACTGTTATAGGGTAATATAACGCAGCTTATGTGTTGGCACTGAAAGTAGCTACTTCATAATGATGACAAGTGAAAGTACAGCCAAAGGTCACATGAAACAAGAGATTTCTTTCACACCTCATCCATTTTCTGAGTCTGGTATGAAAATAGCTTTGTTCCCTTCACTCTAGTACTTTTAAAAAGAAGTTATCTTGAAATATTTTTTTATGCCTTGTATATTACTTTGTTCACATTTTAAGAGGTGGACTGTGGAATTCTAGCATGCTAACTTCTCTGCTGCAAAAGTGTTTGAAATTAGCTTACATTCTGGGTGCAATTAGACAACATAAGTAGTATTTCATCTCACTACATCTTTTTGGTTCTCAAATTTGCTTAAAGGCATAAAGTTCTAGAAAAAGAACTATTAATGTGCAAAGTGCTATTTATATTGATGTTGCATGACTAACTATGGTTTTATTCTTTTTTGTATCTTTTAAGAAGAGAGATAAGGATATTTTTTTCCTGAAAATTGCAGTCTGTTTTTCAGAAACAGAGAAAGAATGAACCTATCTGTGTTGACAAACTGTTTCTTAGCTGTGTTTTAAAGAGATCCTGCCAGTAATGTGAAAGGATAATTTACGCTGTGTGCTCAATCCGTTCCTCATTTTACACTGCAACGGCCATCCAGGATGCTAAAATAAGGTGTCATTTTAAAAACATGGATAGTCACGTATTAGAGAATGAAAATGAAGCCGGCTTGTTTCGCAGAGGTTGCTGAGCAGTTAGGAGATGCTGGTTGGAAAGCCTAAATCTGGTGTATTATTGGTAGGTGTATTTCTGTTCTAATCTAACTCCAT
Source organism: Zapornia atra (assembly GCA_013400835.1). Taxonomy (NCBI): domain Eukaryota; kingdom Metazoa; phylum Chordata; class Aves; order Gruiformes; family Rallidae; genus Zapornia; species Zapornia atra. The sequence goes on along the minus strand of VZTU01007793.1, from coordinate 10,804 downwards.
AGAAATCGCAGAAGCCATATTAAGCTCTTTTTCAATTTATTCCATATAGATAAAAGAATTTACATCTCATGAGTCATATATTTCCTGCCGTATCTTTAATACAGCCATTTTTAGTATTTTTCTTGCCTCTCTCCTCTATTGGTATGCTTAGAGAGTCTGTGTGTAGGAGCTTGTTATTTCACCCGTGAGGCAAGGAGGAGTTCAAATCAATAGCAATGTGTTGTTGACACTAAATTATGTTTCTTCTTGCCACAATAAGACTTGATTTTGTCATCCTAATGACGCTAGCTTGCTTCACAGAATAGGGATCAGCACTCTCTCAAATCCAACTTTACAAGTATTAAAAAAAGTCCTTTGAAGGAAATACTAGAGAAATACTCCAGTATTTGTAACCAAACACATATGTTGGCTCTGTAAAATGAATATTCAATTCTGTTTTGTAGGGAAGCTGCTTTGCAATGCGTTTTCAAAGTCTGTGTTAAAGGATGTAGGGTTATTTAGAGTTGACAGTGATGAAAGCGTGATGTTTTAAAAAGAACTGATGCAAACATTATTTAAAATACAAGTTCACATAAAATATGGATTGTAGTAAGACCTCTACTAAATGAAACAAACCCCCTCAAACTAGCAGATATTCTGTATATTTCACAGAAAAATCATTGCAGCATACCTAGAAAGAGAATGTCCACAAGAGGAAAAGGGTACAACCAGCAAGATGTTACAATGCCAAGCCCAGGATTGTGCTCTATAGCATGGTCAGAAAGGCGTAAGCAGTTGTTCTCAACTTGCTCCTGTGGGGAGACAGGAGCTATAGAAAGATCTGAACCATGTAACCATGGGAAGCAAGAGTATGATGATAGGAACTTAGGGGCATAACATTATGCTTATGGGCATAACACTGTAGTTTTGATAAGCATGGGGTCTTTTGTGTTGGACATCTGAAAGCAGTAGCAGAATTGAATTATCCGATTATATTACTAAAATATATTCCTCCTTACAACAATGTATTTAAGCATTTATATACATATATTTTTTTTCACTGTATGATAGCTGTTACTTTTTATCTGAAAGAACATTAGAAGATAGTACAGCTGCATGGTTAGACTTTCACATAGTAAGTTTTGAATTTTAACTGGAATATTGAATTCCAGCAGCCTGCTCTGCAAAAGTCTTTAATAGTAAGCAGCTTTATTACTGGCTACATACTAGCCAGTAGGTTTTCTGTTCTACTTAGAATATCTTCATATAGTCTATGAAAAATACATGTTCTCAAGTGTTCATAGTGTAAACGGCAATCTAATATTTTTTGGTTTTACAGTATCTTATTTTTCCATTTCTTTTATATGCTTTTCATAAAGTCACCTGACACAAACTGTCCTCGTATCATGATGACCTTTCCTGGAGAGGAAATGCCTCCTATTTTGCAGGCGGTGAAGAAAGTTCTCATACGAACTACAATAACTAGTTAATAGTTGAATAATGGTAGTCAATACTATATAAAGCTTAGGAAATCTTTTGTCGGTTTTTTGAATGCATGTCAGCTGCAGGAAAAGATGACAACTGAGATGACCAGCAAACTCAGGAAGGCAGTTCATTGAATTTAACTACCTCAAATCTGGAAAATATTTAATGATTCTCCTTCTCATTGAAATATGCTTTAATGAGTTCAGTCAAGTCTACATCAGGAAGCGCTTTGACAGCTTATTTATACTAGCAACACACTTCTTCCTCAGATGCAACTTCCTAGAAAAGTGGTAGTCAGACTAGCTTAGTTTTTGTTCATGCATCTCCCACTTCTTCATTCTGTCTCCTATGCTAAAAGAAGCTAAAAACCAATTTTGCTAGTGTGTCTTCCCCTTATTTGTATGAAGTTAGCATACTCACGGAATACCACCAGCATGTTTTATCCTGCCACATGAAGATGGTAATACCTTGTCATGTAAGTTAAGATGCTTACTAGAAAGAGCCTCTAACATCATGTCAGCAATACAGTGAAGAAGTAAGAAGTTAATAAGAAGGCTGTGTCTAGTGTAGTGGCTTTTCTCAACTGAAGTATGTTTTTCCTTTCAACTGAAACTCTGATCTTGTGAACATTTGAGCGTAACTTCAGACAAGCTGATAGTGGCCCTGAATTTGAACGTATTCTCTTACAGTATTATATTTAATAAACATTGGTTTTAGACTAGATCCTCCATTGCAAGGATCAACAAACATTAAAAACATCCATTATAGTGGTAGTGAAAACAGCAAAAATATCAATGCAAAGAGCTTTGTTTTTCTTTCTTTTTGGGTTTATATTTTCTCATATATCTGTCACAATTAAGTTCTCCAGAGTTTTCAAAGACCCTAGGTATCTGGGATTGTCCCATTTTATCATATTTATAGGAAATCAAATGTTTAATAAAAAAACCAAAGAGGAGCTTTTTAGATTAATACTGCAAAACTTAACTTTTGTACAGTAAGCTTTAACACGAATTTCATATGATTTGTAGATTTGGGTAAAGTAATTCCTTTGGACTGTTGATTTAGATACAAATGTAAAAGGAGTCTAGAAACTTGACCTGTAAGCTTTTCTTTGAAATTTCTCCTGATTTGTGGCCAAAGAATGAAGTTGTTGCAATTATTAGACTAGATAGATTTTCTTTCTTCTGTTTCTATACAGAACTAGTTTTGTTTCTCTACTCTGCAGCTCCTTGCCATGGTATGTCAAAGGTATCACTTTTAAAATGAGTTCAGAGGACAATTTTCAAAACTTTTGCATTCACAGTTTATAAAGAATTGTATTTGCTTTGCTGTGCCTGGTTGTTCTTAATAAATGCCTGCACTATCTAGGAGTAAATGTAAAAATAACGTGGGAGTGAGAAATGTATTTGATAATCATCTGAGAAAAGTATCTTTTGCTTCCTCTTTGAGCACTTCAAATCTACAGTACTACTCTTAATGTTCTTTCTTAGAGACTTTATTGTATGCATGTGCATGCAATACATTCTTTGAACAGTTAGGAAAACTACAGGCACATCTGAAGGCATAGTCTGCATTTTCAGTGAAACATATTTTGAATAAGTAGCTGATCTATTGAGTAGAGTTGTCCATTGATTCTAAAGATATTTTTTTCTGTGCTAAGACAAATCAAGATGGTAATCATTTATAATTTCTTGCCTTCATGAAAAGGAGTGATGAATAATATGATTGGAAGGAATGCATGAGTCATGAAATGGGGAGCTGGGCAATCATGGAAAAATTCACTTTAAAAACTCTCTTCTGCTTACCAAGATCTGTAATGTGAGTTCAGTTTTTTTTTGTAACATAATCTAGAAATTACGATGGTAGAAGTTTTAATAAAAGTGTTGGATGGATGAACAGCTCTTAAGTCAATTCTGACATTGCTTGGTGGGTTATAAAAAAGAGTTCTTTAACTCATCTAAAAGTGATCACAGATACGATGAACAAAGGACACTCCCTCTTCTGACCCCAGTTATGAATGTGAAAATAAAATGTCTTAAGATATACTACAGTTGTTACAGATTGAATGTAGACCCCAAGAGTAGGTGCACTGCTATAGAACAGCATTTAAGTACTGGTAAAATATTTATAACTTGGTAGAGCACTTCAGAAACTTATTTTTATTTCAGATATAGATCTGTGTACATTTGTACTCCTTTTCTTGGTTGTAGAACTACACTTAGAATAAAACCAAGTATTGTTACCAAATAGATGGCTTGATTTGTCATAGCTCCACACAGAAAAAAAAATTAATCTAGTTTTCAGCTTTTCTCCCATACTAAAACCATCAAGCATGTATTAACGAATTGCTTGGTAGAATCAAGCACCAACTCTGTGTCCCAGGCAAGACTCACGTAACCAGCTGTTGTTCTCCCTGCAGTGACCTGGGCAAGGCAGCCTAGCATCTGCCTCTGTTTTCTTTTCAGTGACCCAAGCCAGATTTCTTCAAAGCCTATTGCTGATATTTTCCCTGCAGTCATTCATGCTATTTTTTTTTTTACGTGCTACAGCTGTTTTTGAAAGATCTCTTCCCTTTTTCTATTTTGACTCACTCTGTGCATTTACAGAGCTGATTTTTTTAAATTCCTGGGTAATGTTGAGTGTAGGACTGTTCTTAATGTCTTGCTTTAAGGCATTTGTCAGCAGCACTATAGAAAAAGGGCAAGTCAGATTGACTTTCCAAAGGAAAACTCAATCCTGCCTGTGGTTCTTGTGAACAAAGAATCCTGATCTTGAACTGAGTTAATTATAGAAATTTAACTTCCGAGAATCGAGGTGAAGCTGTTGGTGGTGTCCTGGGACAGGGCAGACTGGAGAAACATGCAGAAACAAAAAGGGAGGTAATTTGTTCTGTAAACTAACAGTATGAAAAAAAATGCGGCAAAATGCCATAAATGAGCATAAAAGGCGATTAACGATGTAAACAGTAATCAATAGGATTAAACTGACCTCAGGAAGGCAATATGGCTAAATAGTTAAATCAAAAACCATAGAATGTAACTTTGGCATTTCGGGGGAGTTACAGCTCAGTTTTCAAAATCTTTTTTTTTTTTTTTTGTAAAAGCAAGAGGGGTTTGGTTTGTGTTGGGTTTTTTTTTCCCTGTAAGTTACTCAAACAGAGATTCTTAGCTCTTTGAACATTTTATAGTGACTATATTTTAAGAGATATTGTACACTTTGATTTCAGTTTGCAGTCTTAAAAATTCTTTGGCAACTCCAAAAACATTTATGTGGGCAAGTTATTTAAAGAAAAAAAATCTTCTGGCTCATACTTCATTTCAGAAACTGAAGAAGGTAGCTTTGCTAAGACCCTTTCCCTAGCCATGTGTTTTCACCATTTTACATGGATGCACAAGCAGCAGCCTGCATCATTCTTTTGCTATGTTAGTTTTAATCTTTATTAATTCTCTGATCTGTCTTCATTAGTTCTAGTTCAAGGAAGGAGTGAGAAAATGGAAGATGGAAGGGGATAAGAGGCAGTCATGATGCAATACGCTGAGCCAGTGCTTAGGTATGCTGTTGAAAGATATTGCTGACAGGTTTACTCATTTCTACTTTTGTTGATCTTCCTTGGAAAGGTTAACAGAATTTTGAAAACATTTTTCTTAGACACCGGAAAAACTAATGCAGAAACCACCTATGTTGTCTGAAAGAAATAATCTGTTCTGCTCTGTATGATAGGGTTCAAGTCAGTTCCCGGTGATGATGCATTGTTTCTTCAGTGTCCATAGTTGTATAAAGTAAAAATTGATTATAAGGCTTAGTTGAGATCCTGTTTATAGAAATTCAAATTTTATCTTGTAATTTTTCTCATATATACATCTCCATTAGTTCACCTGTCCTGTAAGCCTTTGGTTCTCAACATTTACCAAAATTTTTCCCTTCAAAGGATTTCTATGCAGTTCTTTCACTCTTCTGGTGCAAACATGAATGAATATGGAAAGCCTCTGTGTCCAAAACTAATGCTCTAGTTAAATTCAAGATAAGTGTCGATGTGTGTGTGTATTCTTGTTTGAAGGAAATATTTTACTTCATTAAGGTCATGTTACCGAGTACAATATTTTGTTCACGTGATGCTTTAGCAGTCTTAAAAAACACACAGAAAAATAATGCATGTAATAAAATATTTTAAGAAATAAGATTAATAGAGTGATTTGGGAAGACCTGCATTAATAAGCTATGTATGGTCTTACTACTGATTTTTATATAATTAACACTAGTGATGTGTACATATCTGTTGAATCAAATAGCTTGAGAAGAAACATTTATGGTCTCCCATAAATCAGATTACAAAATCACAGAGTAGTCAAGGTCAGAAGGCACTCCCATCATGTGGTGCAATGCCTCAGCTCAAAGCAGGGTCAGCTAGACAGGGTTCCTCAATATATTGGTTGGATTTTGAATATCTGAAGAAATGGAGTCTCCACAACTGCTCTGGACAACCTGTTCCAGTCTTTGGTTATCCTCACAGTAGAAGCTATTTCTTATTTTTAAATGGAATCGCTTGTGTCCGTTGATAAAATTCAGGGTCCATCTTCTGTATCCCTCCCATCAGAAATGTCTAGAAATAGAGAAAATACTTCGTGCCTTCTCTTTTCAGGACTGAACAATCCTGTCTCTGTCAGCATCTGCTCATACTTCATCTTTCAAACCCTTCATCATCATTCAAGCCCTCTGCTGGAGGCACTCAAATAAGTCCATGTCTCCTTGTACTGGGGAGCCCAGAACTGCCTACAGTATCCCAGAAGTATCTCACCAGTGCTGTCTAAAGGGGAATAATCACTTCCCTTGACGTCTCGGTAATACTTTTCCTAGTGGTCTTGGTCTTTTTTTGCTGTGAGAACACATTGCTGGCTCATGTTCAACTTGCTGTCCACTAGGATGCACAGGCCCTTTTCTGCAAAGCTTCTCTCCAGATGCTTGGCCCCTAGCCTGTACTTTGCTACATGGGGTAATTCTTTTTGGTGATTGATGTGAGGCTGACTGGCCTGTAGTTTTGCAAATCTGTCCTCTCTCCTTCAAGACAGGAGTGACATTTGGTTTGCTCAAGGCCTTAGGACCCTGCTGTGATCTCCATGCCCCTTCAAATATTATTTTAAGTGGCCTTGCGGTGAGATTAGCCAGTTTCCTCAGCACTTGCGAGTTCATCTCCTTAGGGCCTGGTGCCCTTCAATTCCCCTGCCGCGTTCAACTGCAGCTGGGCTTTGGCTTTCCTAGCCGCATCCTGGCATATTCAAGTGATGTCTCTATTCCTGTCAGGTTACCTGTCCCTGCTTGCATCTCCTATATGCTTTATTTTTATATTTGAATTTTGCCAGCTGCTGCTTGTTCATCTATTCAGGCCTTTTGCTATGTTTGCTTACTTTCCTTTTTTTTCTTCCTTATTATCATGCAAAGTGTCATGTTAGTCACTGATTATTTTGTGATATTCGGTTATATTTTTTAAAAATACATTGTTTATGGAACGACGACTGAGTATGATATTTTTAATTTTTTTATTTTTAGAGTAGGACAGTTACAGCATGCTAGAGAACTTTTGTTTGATGGTATTTGAGCTTTGGAAGTTGTGATGTTCTAGCTTTCTAAAATAGCGTGCCCATAATCTTAATAATTTAAGAACAGCAAGATACTGCTGAAGTGCATTCCATTCATTCAGTACGAGAGGCGTTACTTGTTCCATATGGTTGTGTCTACCAACCTGTTAGCTAAAACGTGATTAGAAGTTGAGTTACTTTCTCTCATGCTGCCTTTGTTATGCTGATTACAAGAATTGTTACTCCGTAAGCCTGGGCATTTCTTTACGTAGAGCATGATTATTCACGAAGAGCTCAGTGTGCCTTTTAGTTGTTGTATGAAATAGCAAAATGAAGTGGTTTGTACAACACTTTTTTGTGCAGAATTTTGAAAAAATATAACATGCTAAGTGTGCGTACTCAAAATGGCTGTTTTATTTCTGGGATAGACTGTGCATGTCCCAAGATGTGGGCAACATGAATGAGGCCTGCTTCTACACCTAAATAATAAGCTTCCTTTACTCCCTTATATAATGTCACTTCCTATCTTATTTCAATATATCTAATTAATTTCAGTCTTTGAGGATGATCCTTATGGGTAGAAAGAAAAGAAAACTTTACAGGAGGATAGACCTGAATGTCTGCAATTAGGAACTGTGGTAATGAACATTTTTTCTTTAAAATCAGACTTTTACACGTTACTAGATTGTTTGGGCTGACAATCTATTTTTGAGCGGATATGTTATTTTTTTGTTGGGTTTTTTCAGCTGCTATGGTTGCCTTTTATTGGTGAGACATCTGGGAGCAAGCTGTTTGTTTTGGGGTTGGTTTGGGTTTTTTTATTTGGTTGGGTTTTTTGTTGGTTTTTGGTGTTGGTTTTTTGTTCCTCTGAGAGCGTTCAGGTGGTTTGAAGCCTTTATGACAATTCAGATGACTCAGAGGTCAATTCAACATTTAGTGACCAGACTTTGATTTGTAACCTGAATTAGGTCAAGAAGTGACCTGATTCTTAATAGATTGCGTGGATTTTTACATACATTTTTATATAGTGGGTATTTTGGCTTAAAAATATTTACAGGTATTGGTTTTGGAAGTCAAACAACTCCTATGAGTATGTTCTTAAATAAAAATATCTTTTGTTTATTTTAGTCTATTGGAAAACTCTTGTTTAAGGTTCCTATTAAGATACCTACCAAGCAGGATTCATAATGTTGGCTTACCTTGCATACTTTGTAGTTAGTGCTGGTTGTTGGTTTTTGTTGGTGGTGGATAGAAAAAGGTCTTTGGTATCTCAAGTTAAAATGAAGCTCTGTAGAGAGTCTTGGAGGGCCAACATGCCAGCCAAAATGGCAATGAGGGATGCCTTGTTGATTTGTATACCTCGTAGAGTGTTGCTGTGAGAATTGGGAGGTGACCAGTTTGGTTCGTAATTCACTGCCATGTTTGTTTCTTGGCCATTCTCTGCCTCACTTCCTTTTGGTGAAGTGGAGATGACCAAATTTACTGAATGGTAAATGCAGATAAAACTGAGTGTTCCTTTCTTCTTCTTTATCTCAAGGTTTTGTCAGAAAGTACAAATGGCTGTGATGCAAAAAATGTGAGGAAAGGAAGCTAGATTGATGGAGGTGAAAAATCAAACCAAGAGTGACTGAGAGTGAGAAGATCTGTGAACCTATGCCTTAGGTGAGGATGTTTTGTCAAAACTGACATTTGACACCATGATTCTTCTTTTGGGATGAGTAACAATTACAGATTTGCCCAGTGGTCCCCTAGGGACATTTCTTATAAGCTGACTACAGATAGACCCAGAACTGATAGGAGCATGGAGAAATTCAGTTAGTTTCGTGTACAATTTCACAGACACTTTCTTTACATTCTTTTACAGGCAGTGAAGTTTTCAGTGAAACTTTCTAATTGGGTGAAATAAGGCTGCTTTACTCTCCTCTTTGGGTTTGTGGTACTTCTCACCCTCCATTTTTTATTCTCAATCAGTTTTTTATTTAACCTTTGAAGAAAGGCTAAGTGAGTCTAAATACTTACATCTAAATGATTAAATAATGTTTGAAGAGAAGTCATTTGGGAAGTTTCTGGTTGTATCAGTATCTAGAACTACATTTTAATTGGAAAAAGATCAAGGATTCATCCTGTTTTCTTAACAAAATTGTTTCAGCCTGTACATCAGCCCATTATTTTCTGTGACCAGCTATCACTCTGGAATTCTTTTGCATAAGAATGTGAACAAATTCAAAGAGTTAAGTCTGGACACACAGTCTTTTGTGCTGTTTTGTTTTGTGGTGGTTTTGCTGGGTTTGATTGGGCTTTTTTAACCTATAAGGAAACCTGTACAGCAGTAAAACATTATATACTTGCATTCCAACTTCTGTTAAGGGAATGGGTATCCAAATCCATTTTTCTCCATGTCATAAAGTCCATGCATTTGTTCAAGATGCCATAATAAGCTGGCATTGAAAGTTAAATGGCAGAACAGCTTCCTGGATCTCTTTATTTATAGGGCCTGTGTCCAGGTTGTATGAGCAACAGGCAACATTTTGTAAATTTTTAATTTTACCACAGTAAGTACTTTCCTAGGAGTTTAAATAATGGACTCCAAGGGCAAATGACTTTTGGCTCAGTGGTCTGATGCTGTGATCAAGTGTTATTTTTATCTTTGGTAGGCTCCCCAAAGGATGTTCCCTCTGTCTACTAAGGCCTAAGTTCTTTGAAGGCTTCTTTGGTCGATCAGTTGCTGCAGAAAGCACAGATATCAATACTTTGCCTGTGATTTGGTTTCTCCAAGTTTTGTTTTATTTACAATATGGCGTTTGTGGTTTTTTTAGATTCAGGATTGTTTTACAGTATCCCTTGTTGTAGTGATAAAATTTCTCAAGCCTTACAACAATGTCATCCTCTTAAAAAATTTGGGAGATATATTTCAGCTTATGCTCAGTTGGTTGCAGCTGATGATGATCTGTGGTTTAAATGAAGAAAAGGAAATACCCTACCATACAAATTTTTACAGCCTTGCTAAAAAGAATAATTGATGCTTGAGAAATACAAAGGATAATTAAGTGCTTTCAGATAAATAATCTTGTCCTGTATTTGTAATTATTTTTATATATTGTTAAAAGTAGCATGAAAACATATTTGTATGTCAGCTATTTTGGACTTGTATTTCATACTGTACTTTTCTCTGTATTGAGATTAATGATGAGAAAAAGGGTAAGGCATTTTTGTTATGGCCAATTTATTTCATTTCAGACTGTATTATCATTTGGTGAAAGCCCTATTGATTAGCCTTCATAGCTTTACAGAGCTTTTCTTCTGAGCACTTAAAGTTTGAGTTGTCTCAGTCCCATAGGACTGAAAGAAAGCTGTTAGTACCATGAAATTCTTCTTCTGTATGTTTCCAACAGCTTGAAGCCTCTTCTTGGAATGCAAAATATTAGCACATTAATGTTATTAACCCCTTTAGTACAAAATGCTTTTGGAAGTAAAAATATTTTTATATCTTCAAAGTCTGGATTGTTTCTTCTGTATAAGTACAGTTTCTTAAAGCTGAAAAATGTGTTGCTGTGCAACAAACAGATGCTGCTCTAACAATGCAATACATTATGTACCAAAAATGATCTTGGTTTTAATCATAGATGCTGATTTAATGAGACAAGACTAGCTTACATCAAAAATGGATTTAGGGTGTGATTTTGTTTTCTCTGTGTTTTCTCTACATAATTAATAGGAATATGGTACCTTATATATTCTGTTTTAAATTTGAAAGTGTACTTTGGTTT
>VZTU01007791.1:244672-254719 GCA_013400835.1 Zapornia atra | reverse complement strand
CGCCCGCCCGCCGTCCGTTCCGGTGGGGTGCGTGTGTGGGTACCGCGGTGCCGGCCGAGACTCGCTGGTGACACGTGTCGCGATAATTGATGAAAGAAGCCGGTAGCATCGTTGAGGCGGGGAGGGAGGAAAGTTTCGCGGTGGTGCTCGGGTGCGGTGGCGCATTAGTGGGCTGGGGAAGGGATGAATGGAGCACACTCGCGTTTTAGCTGGTTAGCTTGAAATTAATGTTTCTTTATGATTGGGAATAGGAGCGGCGTCTGTTTCCTCCCGCTGTCCAATGCGCGTTAAGGGTGGTGAAAAAACGGGAGAATTAGAACCGATTTTATAGATAAGGCTTGAAAACTTGCTTTGGCTTGAAGAAACAATAGCTAGATTTAGTAAGAGCTTCATTAATAAAGGTTAAGCATTAAACTTGCCATATTAGTCACCATCTACAGCGATGGGGTGTTTAAAACCTCCTGTTTACCTCTCTAAGAAAACAGCTGCTGGCGAAACGTGAAGGGAGGGCCGGGGCCAGCCCCGCGCTTACCGCACGCCTTGCCAGCTTTCTGACTTTTAACTGAGTTGGTGCGAGAGGGGAAGGCGTGATTTCTGAAGCCTTTCTCTCCCAGCCACGAGGTTAGCTGATGTTGGGTAAGGTTTTATTGTCCTCCGCACAAAGCAGAAGTCGCAAACTCAGTGGTCTGGGGGGCTTTGTTGTAGAAGCACAAAAGGATCATAACTTTCAATGCCCCCGATGAAACAAAAAGTCGAAGGCATTCGTAATTAAACAACTTGCCGGTGGACAAAATTAGCATGCAGATATTCGACCAGCTTTAAAAGCAGTCGAAACCCCATCCAGGACCATGTGATATTATTTGTGAAATATCCACTGCTTAAGAGATGATTGCAATGTAAGTCGTACACGCTGCAAATGTTTATGAAGTTTCTGTAAAGTCATTCCTTCATCTTTATACAAAACCCTTAATCATTTCTCTCCCAGACTAACAGTACCTTCTAGCATTGTGCTGTGGGGCAGGTTTGCAGCGTGGCATTGTGACCCTCTGCAATCCCGGACAATCTCTGCTAAAGGAACTACTTCAGTAATTGGTAGATGAATGTTCTAGTCCGTGGGCAGAAGAAAGGGCAGAGCTAGAGCTATTTCTAGGGGATGCTCTGAAATACGTTGTTTGAAAGTAAAAGGATCGCAGTTTGAAAACAGTGGTGCAGGCCTCAGGTCATGACTTCCCTTGGATGAGGGAATCACGTTTAGTGGTCAGGCCTTTGGAGTTTAAAATATTTTTCTGGGCTAAAGTGTCACATTTAACGTTCAGGAAATAGTTCTTTCAGGAAATAGTTCTATGTCAGTGAAAACCTAATTTGCTGTAGAAACTCAGTTAGTAAACATAGACATCTCATGCCATATTATCCTTTGAAATTTGCCATTTATTATTAGTCACTTGTTTTCTACCTCATCACTTCTTAAAAGGCAATATCTATCACGAGGGGTTGATGCTTTGTAATGAAATTTTGGCCCTAATTCTAATGCAGAACGGATTGTTGTTTACAAGACCATTTTTATGAATCAAAGCAGATAACTTACTTGCAAGTCATAGCTAAGAAACATTATCCCTGTAATGTAGAAATATCTAGAAGGTCTTTGCAACAGTGAGCAGGCTGAAGCCCAGTTTTTAAAGATTCTAAATATTTCTCTAGTCTCTAGGCACACACACAAAAATGTTTTTTTCAGCTTCAGCATAAACTGGCTGTAAATTGCAGGTCTTAGCATGAGCTGAGTAACAGGGAGTCTGAGGAACGAGCTGAATCTGGGTGAAATTTTGGATCATAGGAGGCAAGTCCTACATGCATGTATGATAAAGAATTTCTTCCTTTCCTTATGTTTGTCCATATCATCTGCTTTTAAAAAGTCCTTCATATACATCTTGTGGTCTAGGGAGCTGGCAACCTAGTAGATTGCTACAGTACACGTTTCCATGGAAATAATTGAGATGTAATAAATAAAGGCACTCTGAGGTCACAGGTTTCCCAATTCAACTGAGAAGAAAACAAGCATAAATTACGTGGATATATGTGTAGCATTTAGGACTTTTAAGTAATTTACCGTTTTTCTGTTTTCCATATATTTCTTTCAGTCTGTATAGCAGCTTTGCTATTAGTTAACCACTACTGAGATTTGAGCGTCCTTTTCCATTCAGAAAAGATTACTCACTAAAATAGAATCGGTGTGTGCCTGTGATGTGAGGGTTTATTCTGCATGCAAAAGGCAACTCGACTGCATGTTAACTGGGAGCAATGCTGTCTTGACATTAAAGAAGCAACAGACTTTGGAAGAAGTATCAAATGTTGACACCCCTGAGGTGTGTGTTATTTAACATGAAGTGATTGCAAACCAGACCCGGATGCCAGCAAAGCTGCAGGTCATGGGGCCCCTGTGCTGTATTATCAGAGTTCAGGTTCAGCCTGGCAGAAACTTGCAGGAATTCCTGCAGCTTGAAACTCCAGCAGTAGCCCTGGACTTTCCCCTGATGTGGGATTTAGGATTTGCAATACAATGCGCCAATTCCTTTTGACCATTGGTTTGTGCAAACTTGAAGATACTTACCTTGGAGCTGGTGGCTGGGGACTCAGTTCTACTTGGCTTAAAGGAAGGTTGTTTTCAGCTTGATGAGGATGGAGTAAAAGTAGGAGGGGTTGAGTCTTTGTTGGCTTACAAAATGAATGCTTCAGTGACAGTGCGGTGGTAACAGTGATGGAGTAAACCACTGGCCTGTTCTGAAGCTTTACTTCATGTCGCAGATGAAGCCCATGAAAGTAATTTTCCTCGGCACAGAACTTTCTTCTACTGCTGCCAGTAACCTCATCTGCCGAGGGCTTTATCTCTTGTCTGTAAGGAAGTGTTGTACCTTACTCAGTGTCACTGAAACCACGTGATCCTGAACCCCTGAACTATAACACAGTTGTGAACATCAAAACACATCGTACCCCGTTACAAGTGATGGGGAGCGATGTCTTCAGCAGTGTCCTCAAAAGTTTGTTCTGTTTGTTTCTGTGCTGGCAGCTCTGGGGAGAGGCTGGCACCCATTCTGCCCTGGGTGCTGAGGCAGGCAGGCAGGCATCCATCGCTCCTGTTAGTAAAACTGCAGCTTCTTATACTACAACCTGGAAGCGGCTTTGTAAAGTGACGTGCCGTGGTGCTGGTAACAGGAACTTGTGGCTTTCCAGTCCCATGTAATTGTAATTGAGGAATTACTCGACAGCAATTTGTGGGGACTGAGCTCGCGTTGGCACCAGGTTTTAAGCATCAGATGCACTTTGGTTGCTGAATTTGACAGTTCTGCAAATTGCTGTCAGCTTGCAAGGGTATTTTGTGCATGAACGTGCTAGTCGGTAATCAAACTGTTTTGCAAAAGAATGCACTAATTAAGTCTAGATTTGTTATCCTACTTGAAGTTGCAGAATTACTGTCATATTTTTTTGCTTTCGGTTGGCAAAAAATGCTGATAGAAACTTTTGATTCACACCCTACCTGCCTCATTTGTGTCAGTCAAGGCGAGAAAAGGGGGGTCGCTCCCTACTTCGTTAGCTGCAAAGTAAATAAAAATACTTCAACCATTTGCCGAGTTCCAATTAGTTGATTGCTATGAATGATCTTCTTTAAAGGAATGCTGTTTTACCTATCTGCTCATACAAAGGTTTGATTTTGAATGTCTTGTGAAAAGGATTCTCTTTGTCTTGATTGATGTCAAGAATAAAAGCGTGATGGTAATATCCCTTTGAAAGCTATTGTATTGTCAGCTCTGGCTGACAGCAGGAGGCCCTCCTAGTGCTATAGATTAGCGCTGTGAAAACACTGACATTTTCTTTGTTATATTGCTGTTGTTCTGCTTGCAAAGTCAATTATACAATGTCGGAGCTCAGTTACAGAGTTGACTGTGGAAGTAACAATGTCTTTCATACTTGTCTTAAAGATATAATTTTCCTTTTTTCCCAGTTGATAGAGAAGAACCTGAAGGTACTGGAACAGTACATTCTACAAATTAAATTTTGACAAGTATAATCATAATTGCCAAATACAAGAGACTTGTGTGATTATCCTTTAATTTTACAGTTCATTCAAGTTTCGGTGGAATTTTATTGATACAGTGAAAGCAGCAGCTAAAATTGATAAAACTCATATCAAATAAGATTATGCTCTTGATTGTTCTTTATCAAGTGTAGCTTTTGGGGGATTAGGAATAATTGGAGATGTTGGTGTTTCATTGTGGGGCTGGTGCCCTGAGAGCGTTTGAATCCATGCAGTATACGGAGCACTGCCTTCAGGGATTAGCCTGCAGGTTTTAATTTTTGCCTGTGTATTTTGCTACAAGCCTAGCAGTGTTCTCCCCTGAACTCCACAAGTCCCATTTTCCTGCCTGTCCCTCCCTCCCTCCGGTATGCTTTCTTAGATGGGGTCTGGGTGGTATTTAACTGGTTTTACTGATTGAAACTGCTGCCTGTGTGCAAACACCTTTTAATTGTGGTCTGTTCCCATTGGTCTCGGTGAAGATACCGAGTAAATGTGGCCAAAAATTGAAAGGAGTGGGAAAAGTGGCAAAGCTTTTAAATATGAACGGGGGCAAAACAAAAACCTCATCTTTTTAATCATGCTATGTCTAAAGCCACCAACGAAATAGAGCTACCATGTAATGGTAGAGGCTCTCAGAGAACTCCCCTTTTTTTCTTCAAAAATCTTTGTGTACAATCAGCGCAAGTCAAAGAACATCATTCACTGCTGAATTGCTTGAGATGACACGTGCAAAAAAATAATCAGAGAGCTCTTGTTAGGATGTTAATTGTAGGATTTCTAAATTACTATTATAAACTAATAGAGTAACAAAAGATTCCACAGTTACCAGTAATTTGTCAGGATTTATTTTGTTTTTCTTCAATAATTGAAAATTAATGTCTTGAAGTGAAAGCAGATGTTCATGCCATCCTCTGAATTGGATATAAAAATGATGTTTTGTAGATGCATTAAGCTTGTGTAAATACGAATTGTCTTATCATAGATGGGGCTTTGGCTTGGTTTTATCTATTGTTTGGTGCCAAATTAACTCTTAGGTTAAACCTGGGTAAGTAGTTTAAGCCTGGTTCAATTAAGTAAGCCAAGTGTTTGGGGTGGCACCCAGTGATCAGTCATCATAGCAACTGCTTTAAAAACGCTGGCTCTGTGAATCACGGTATTTGCTCAAACTGTAGAATTAACGTTATTTTTTTGATAAATGCACTCTAAATTGTTTACTCAGTTATTTTTACTGAACTAGTTAATTTGTATCTTCCCTCCCAATTCCGATTTGTGAAATCAGTTTCAGTGCATTACAGCACTGGAAAAATGCAAACCACATTAAAAAAAAAAAAAGCAATAATCTCTTGGTCTCATGCGTTAGCCTGCAATCTCTAAAAGATAATAAATTTCTTTGTGTATTATAATATTCTCTTGAACAAAAGATTATTAATTACCCACAATAATTGAACTGTCTTATAAAAATGCCTACATCAACCCCTCATCACTCCATCAGTATTCTCCTTAAATGCCTCTGAAAAAGGATGGCTATTATGTTCCCTTGTATCCCAGTAAATGCGCTGGAGTAATGAAATATTACTAATATAAAACCTATTACAGACTCCTGCTAAATCTTGACTGACAAATGGTGGTGGAGGGGAGTTGGTGCGTGCGTGCGTTGGTGGTGCGTGCGTTGGTGGTGCGTGCGTTGGTGGACCCAGAGTTGGCAGGTGCGGGCTAGAGCCGAGTGAGGACCAGCTCTGAGCTCTCTGTAGCGCGTGCATTTAGTCAACGTACTTCTAGAGCCCAAAACTAGATTCACCTGCATTTTCTGTCTTGATGTCCATTGGTAAAATGCAGAGAAACCGGTTCCTTGTTCTCTTAGACAAATAAGGTGATGTGAGTTTTAAGTACTACATCTTCTTGACAACACCTAGATGTATGTGTGTGTGTATATATATATATATATGTGCAGCAGTGAATTATGGTGTTTTATCGGAGTGGCTTTATTCTAGGGAGTAGAAAGATGTGCAGAGACTAAATGGTCTCTTGTGACATTTCCAGCTACAGAAGGCTTGAGCTTCGACCTCTTGCAATGGTTTGTTTTCTAAAATGCAAACAAAGGGACCCGATGGGGTTGGAAACTGGGTGATGCTGTTCGGCACAGGCTCGCAAATCTCGTTGCGGTACAGTGACTTGGTGTACGGCATTAGCTTTCCACTGTACGACTTATTTCGGATAGCACTGCAATACCCATCTGAATCTAGCGATAAGTAGCTTCATTATATTGTTTGCATTTGCTTAGAAAGAAAACCTTTCCCTTTCTCTAGCCACAGATTAGGCAACAGAAAGACCAATTTGCAGAGCTTGTAAATGCCACTTGTTAATCATATGCAGTACAATTATTAATTTTTTTTCTTTTCCCCCTTGGATGTATTAAGTCAACTTTTTAGCTTTTTATGTAATTGAAATTTGCCCTTTTGTTACCTGGGCATGAATTATTTTTGAAATGTTGTCATTACCCGCCCTGCTGTGAGGTTTATCTCTTCTGTTCATCCTAATTAAATAAAACATACTGTTGTTCGCCAGTCTTGTGTTGAAGTGAATTACCTGCCTGAAGGCTTGCGCTGGTGTCGGGCAGCTTGTTGCAGCAGCAGCCCTTGACTAACACATTTACTTTTAGATTTTCATTTCAAAGGGCTCAGTTTGTGCAGTGTGACAGGTGACTGGTGAATGCTTTACAGGACTTTCAAGGGCTGAACAAACAGTAAAGGACTTATTGCTACCGCAGCAGAGTGGCAAGTACAAGCATACAGCAGTCTTTGTGGCAGAGGAGCCGCTTCCTTTGCTGGATAAAGGCCACTCAGAAGACCTGAAGGGCTCGCTTGGGTATGCTGGGGGTGAAACGCTCTCAGCTGTGGTCTCATTTAAACCCACCCTACCTGCATGTTCTCCTGGGCAATTTCTAGTGGGGGTGATCTCAGTTCTCTTTGTAGCATCACCTGCAGTTGTGTTCTCCTTGAGTCTGGTACTGATAACGAGGGCTGTTTCAGAAGTGGAACAGTTGGAGTTTCTTTACGCAGAAGTTATTACCAGTTCATATTAGAGAAAGTAAACAATGTGTTCGGGTTTTAAAGCAAAGCAGAGGGAAAGGTCCCTGCTTGTAGAGAAATGGTTTGTTTAAGCCTCTGATAGCTCTACAGAAAGCGCGTTGCTCGCTACTGAAACCCTGTTATGGGTAAAAGTACAAGAGTTAACAAGTCGCTGTGCTCCAGTCTCTGTTGGCTCCTGCCAGGCTCTGGAGGTTTGGTCAAATATGGCCTAATTCTGCTTTCCAAATATTCAAAAAAATTACACAGAGGGCAAAAAGACAAGTCCTTAATATGCATATCTTGGGAAAATCCTAAACCAGTATTTTTACCCCCTCCAGTCCCAAGGTTAATCAAAATTCCTTTGTTTCCACATCTACCATTAAAATATATTCCTCCCTTGGTTGTCTGCTGACTGTACAACTTTAACCACTCAATCAATTGGACTCACAAAAGCTGCTGTTTGCTTTACGTAGCATTACCCACAGGTAATTTAGGGATAGGAGCCAGGCTCCAGGCAGCTTCCGACAGGACTGATACTTAAATTAGCAGCTCTGCTCATTTCTGATGACCCTCACCCACCTGGCTGAGCTGAGGTTCTCCCGGGTTACTAGGGGGGAGGTGTTAGCTGAGCCTCTGCCTGGTGGTTGCTGGAACTTGCTTTACATGGTGATGAACCCAGCTGAAATGATGATATTGTTAATGAAGGCAGGCTTGTGGCCTTTGGAAAGAGGATGTTTATAGCAAAGTAGAGGTGAAGTCCTTTACTAGTAAGCATCTTGGATCAACTTTAGCAGTTTTTAGGGTGAGTGCAATTTTTTTTTCTCCTTGATAATAGTTGGAGCTGGATTGAATGTTTAAGTGTAAACCAACAGTCTAAGTCCAAGCTCTGAATCTGCTGGAGAACTAGTGGTGTTAACTGAGATTTCTGTTGATGTTGGAGGACTGTCCTAGGCTTATATCAGTCATGGGGTGAGAGCTGTCTTGTTTTGGCAGTAGTGTTTCTTACTGACCTCAGTGGGGATGGTATTTTAGTCTCATTCTTGCACTGCAATTGAAAGAGCAAGAGAAGAAAAGAGATTTGATGGGAGGAGTCACTTGGCATGCAATGCTGTAGAGAACATCTCCTGCTTCTTTTGCTGGCTCTGAGATTGCTGCAGGAGGGGTTTCTAGGAGAGCCTTGGGTGGGCTCAAGGTGTAGAGGAAGCAGCAGTGCTGTGGGAGCACCCTGATGGTACTGGGGGAGGAACCTAAGAGACCTGGGCTGTGTTTAGCATCAGTTTGTGTAAGCAGGTACAGATTTACACAAGCAAAATTGACTGTGATGCTGCAGCTCTCAACTTCCTGTCTCCAGAGCTGGAAAACTGGAAGGGGGTAGAGAAACACATGGTAGAAGAATGAGTTTAATACTTGAGGAGGCAGAAGTGCTAAAGTGAAGGATGGAAATAAAATAGGGAAACTAGGGAATCTGTTGGTGGTGTTTGAGTATGGAAGGTGCCTGATGATTTGATGCAAAGTTTCGGCAGAGGTTTACTTACCTGGACCTGCATCTATCTTAACTTTAAGACTGAGAGAAGGAACAGATCTGCAAAATGATTCCAATACCATGGAAAAGGGTGTGATTAAGCATAAGCAGAAAGGAAAACACTAGGAATGTAAAACGCTTTGACAAAGTAGCTGTTCGGCTCTTAGTCTGCGGTGCCTGTGCTTTCCTGTCTGGAGGAGTGTATTTCTTGTGGTTGTTGTTACAGTTATTTTCTGTTAATGTAGAGCAATTTGAAGGTAATTGTGATTGCAGTCACTAATTCTGGAAGTTTCAACTATTTTATGACCGTGTCAGCATCTGAACTTGGCCTGTGACGACTTCTAATTGCTCAGGGTTTTGGAGGGAAGCAGAGGTCAGGGTGGTAACTGGAAAAAATAGGGAAATACATATTTCACATTCACATACATGCGAACACAGTTAAAGAGAAGGACTAGAGGGATAGTTAGGATATTTTTGTTAGACTAATGTCGCTGTAAAACGCAAGGAAGCTTTTGTGAGGGACAAACCTGCCTTCTGCTCTGGAAAAAGCAGCAGTCTTCTGACTATTTTGCTTGATAGGTAAATGTGGCTTTGCAGTAATTTACTTATTCAAACTCTTACTCAAATGTCTCTTGCTTCGCTAGATTACTCACATAAGTAAAGTTATACTGGATTACATAGTAATCTATTATTTATTGCTGAATTCTGTGGATGCATTTCGGTCAGGTAATTTGCTCATGGCCGCCTTAATTTCTAGGAAAATGGCATGCCTTGCCCTTCATAATTTCTTTGCTTTTACTGACCAGACTGTTCCCCCAGAGGGCATGTGGGATGTGGCAGAGTATTGAAAATACTGGGATGGAGAAGTAGAGAAGGAGGGCTGTGTGTGAATTGCACCTTATTTATGTTTATGCTGGATTTTTGTATGGTAAAACCCGTGTGTTTCTGGCAGGGATACTTTGTGGGGAGTGTAGTAGGCAACTCTGAGTGAGCAAGTTGTTACCTTGAGGTGATCTTTTTTTCTCTTTTTAAAGATACAGAGGTACTTTCAGTCTAATTTTAAGCATCCTTTAGGAGCCTGGTACAATATATTCTAAGCCATTTAAAGGCAAGTGAGTGCTTGCCTTTGGATCTTGTACTGAGTCTCACCTAATGTTCGCTTATGAGTCCACTGATTTGATTCCCTTCGTTTCAAGGGTGTTCTCTTTCCTGCTTGATAGCAGATAAGTGAGATTTGTTTTAAAGCTCTCATCTGGTTTATTTTTATTACTATTTCTGGTCTTAAATAAACACTCAACAGAGACCTTCTGTTTTATTCTTCATGTAAGTAAATTCAGCAATAAGCCTGAATTTTTAAAGGTGAGGGTCTGAAAACACACCCCCCCCCC
>VZTU01007791.1:220112-244600 GCA_013400835.1 Zapornia atra | reverse complement strand
AACCCCAAAAGCCAACCCACCCCAGAGAGATGCTTGGCAGGGCTGTGGTGTGACTGGTTTCCAGCGCACCAAGGGGTGCCACGGAGCGGGGAGCTGCCGGGCTGGAGCTGCCAGGCCCTGCCTGCAGAGCCCTGCCTGCGGAGCTGCCAGGCTGCACAGCCGGGCGTCCCTGGCTGCAGCAGGAGCTGCTGCTCCAGAGACCTGGGGGGACAAACCCCCCTGCAGCTGGCAGAAAGATGCGGCCTCGGTGGCGGGGCTGTTGGTGGCACGCAGGCGGATCTCCCGCGAGCAGGGTCTGTGGGCTTCTCCCACACACACCAGGAATTCGCCCCAAGACCAGATGCAGGTTTTCATGGAGAGGTATCTCGGCTCTGACTTCTTCTCCTTGCCAGTGGCTCTATATTCAAAATGTGGCTCCAAAGAAAATGCATAGAAAAACGAGCTTTTAATTTGTCACCTGCTGCTGAACCACCCTGTCCTCCTTGAGATGCCAAGTTGTAAATGAGGTTTTTGTATCCCCACACACAGCCATCCAAGAACTGTTCTGCATGTCGTAGCTGTCAGTGGCACAGCTGAAGACATCAGACCGGTGGCTTAAAACCTGCTGCTGTCTGATTGGCGTGAGCAAAGCTGACACAGCCCGAAAACTGAGCATACAAAAAGGCAGGTAGGGAAACTGTTGTCTCTAGTGGCTTGGGAGATCCCGGCTGCCTCCAGAGCAGGGGCTGCTCAAAGCTTTCTGTCCAGCAATGTTGAGGAAAAAGGAAGCAAAATTGTTTCTTTATGCTATCATTCAGAGAGCTGTTGAAAAATCCCTTAAAATTAATCTTTAAAAAATACAATATTGGCTCTACAGCTTCTATTTTGGAAAATAACGTCTTGTCTGGCTGCGTGTACTATGGCCTTTTTCATCCCGCCTGAGTGCCAGGGATAGCAGGTACCCCAGCTGACAAATGAAGCTTGTCTCCTAGCAAACCTCAAGCCACCTAATCAAAGCTTGTCATGAAATAGAAATCAAGAACTTGGATATTTATATATTTTTATATCTGTGGACAGGGGATGATGGGTTGAAGGAAAACCAGCCCAGCTGTGGGACCAGCAGGGAAACTGGCTGTTCCCATTCCCTTCCACCCAGGAGAGCAGCCGCTGCTGTTAGAGCTGCCCTGGCCAATTAGGGGCACCTGCCCTTCACCATCTGAGTACTTGAGTATTGATTAGGCTGCTGCAAGTTAGCAATAATTGTAGGAAATAATCCTGTTTTATGTGAAGATATTATTGTCCGTAACTAGCCTCGTGACACTGTCTGCTCCGCCTTCCTTCTCTCTTGTTTTCTTCCGAATATCTGTGGCCTGGGAAAATGTTGAAGTCCCTCTAGCAGCTTTGTTTCCCTTCCCACAGCATCTCTTCAACCTTGGAGATTGGGAAGTTTGAGTGTGTTTTGCTTTGAGGGAATACCTACAATTAGCCTTTCTTACCTAGGTGGAAACCAGTTGGTTTGTTGTGGTTTAGTTTGTGTTTGGTTGGGTTTTTTTCTCTCCTCCCTTCAATCTTTGCTGGCTTTGCTCCTTGCAATTATGGAGAACATAGCCACAACCCCGCAGCATGTTAGCAGAGTTCCCTGGGTGAGCCAAGCCTTTGGGGAGGGAAGCAGGCAGGGGCAGGATAAGCCTGCCTGCAGGATGGTGTGCCTGGGCCCCAGCCTCCACCACTGATCAGCTTATGGAGAGATTCGCCAAGGCAATGACAAGGGGATATGGAATCACCTTGCGGTTTTGGGTGTTGGTGCTCTTACTCAAGGGAATTTATCTGCCCCTCTGTCTTTATCTTACTGTTTACTGATGGCTTGAGTCTTATTTTCTTTTATTGGCACATCCCCTTGTTTCTGGTTCCTTGCCCTGCTGCCTACCTGCCAAAGGACTCTCAGGAGCTGATTTTGCCCACCAGCCCATTGGAAAAGTAACCCTGCAGCTCTCTGCTTGCTGTAGATGTGTCTGGTGTGTGTCAGTGCTGTGTGAGCAGGGCAATCACCCTTGGCAGTGTTTGTGTGCCATCAATTTGGGTCATACCTTTCCGAAAAGAGCCTTTGCTGTGAAGGCCAGACTATGGCTGCTCACACAGGATGTGGGTGTGTGTCCACATCTGCAGCGGGCTGATGGGCAGCTCACAAAACCCCTGCAGATGTGCCCAAGACGTGACTGCGGTTGAAGCAAATGTTCAAATCTGGTGAAGTGAAGGATGCAAAACCATGTGCACACAGCCTGAAGTCCACTGGAAGAGATGGAGAATAGACTCAAGTTGCACAGCTGCTCATTGCTCTTGTGTTCGCGCAAGGATTGTGTGTCCTGGCGAAGGTCTGAGCTGTGGGGCGTTCTGTGGTGTCCCAGTGTGGTGGCTGGGTGCTGCTCCTCTCCCCTTTCTGAGTGGGGATCCCAGCTGAGCGGGCAGCTGTGCCTTGGAAGCAATGCAAAGCAGAGAGAGCCTGCTCGTGTTGTGGGGGAGAGGGAAGGCACCTAGAGATTAGTTTGGCCAGTGTGTCCCACTGGTCCTGTGCTGGTAGAAGTTGCTGGCAGCAGTCTTGCATGAGGCAATGTTGCTGGAGAACAGTTTTCTTCTCTGTTCTAACTTAGTGGAAATATAACACCACTAGGAAATTGGATTGTATATCTCAAGAAAAAGTGAGATTTATTATTTTGCTTTTTGGCTTGCACTCTAGGCCGTTTCACTGTGGGGTAGGTGTCACCAAGTGGGTGTGAACCCCTGGCATTTAGATGCCAGTCACGCCTTTGGCAGATGCTGGTCTGCTTCCTGTGTGTGGATGATGGGAGATACAGTGGTAAAACCCAGCTCTTTATACTTGGTTTGTTTTCCTTGTGGGAGAACTCTGACTATGGTTGACTCAAATACCACTGCATCCCATAACCTCACATACAGGCTAGCTCACATTTCTGGAGTTATAACGTAGCAATGACTTAGTTTTGGGCTGCAGAGTCTTTGCCATTAGCAGCCAGGGTCCTTGGGCCTGTGCTGGGTGTTGGGTGGCTGGCCCGGCCTCTCAGTGTTGTGGCAATGACTTCTGCTTGTTTGCATCCTTATTCAGATTATCTGATGTGGCAGATAATGATGTGTGAGCAGGGCATCTGATGTGGCAGATTTGGATGGCTTTCCTTACTAGGAAAGGCTTTTTTTTTTTTTTCTTTCATTTTCTCTCTTGTTTGCTTATTTTTAGTCATGGGAAGTAAAAAAAGAAAATATAATTGGCTGCTTGCCAAGAAGAAACAACCCCACAGAAATGGTAACTGTATGTTTCCTTTTAAAAAACCCTTGTTGGTGTAACTACTGATGTGTGCTGGGTTTTTTTTTTCAGTAGAAGCTTGTGGTTCAATGTTAAACCAATAGCACATCAAAGAATAAAATAGGGTGGTTTCATGTGTGTTTTCCTAGTTATCATCAATGTTGTTCAGATTTGGGAAAACGTTGTGGTGTGAAATATGAGGAAATATTGTCTCATAAAGAAATAAAAGAGTAAGATCTTTAAATAACTCAGTGTGCTCGTGCAATAGCTTTGGTTGGGCTGCAGTCCGGGCTCTTGAACAACCTTACTTAAAGATGCTTTAAATTTGATAAATATTCCTCGCTGTGTCTCTTGCAATACCTAACATACATTGTCTGTTCTGCTGTTAACTCCCTGATGCAGAATTCCTAAGTTTGGGCTAATAGAAAATTTGGAGGATTCTTCATTATCTGAACCTCTTGAGAAATACCAAATATGTTCCAGTAATTGTGGTGTAGTACAACAGGGAGTCACACTGGCAGTTTGTTGGAAAGGGTTTTTCCTGTAGTTATGAAAACCATACAACTATTAAAATCCCCAAAACCGAAACCGCTGGGATTACTCATATACTTACAGTTAAGCGCATGCCTAAAGGTAGATAGATTCAGCGTGCTGGTTTTGACTTGCATGTGATTCCTAGCTTGAGAATACCAGGGAAGAAAATATTCCTCAGCCACTTCAGTCTTGTGCAGCCTTTGAATTCTGTGCTTACACATCCATAGCACGCTGGGCTGTGGCTTACAAGAGAAGCACCTCGGTCTGCTGCAGAGCAAGTTTTTATTTTAAAAAAAAAAAAAAAAAAAAAAGGAAATGTTTGCAAAATAGTGTGATCCTCCAGGCTGGTAAGAGACTCAGGCAGGCTTCTCCCCTCCTGCCATCTCCTCTGCCTCTGCCACAGGTCTTCAATAGGTGCGTGTGTCACGTCGCTCTTCTCTCTATCCCAATTTTTTCCCTCTTGGTTGTATGCAAAGAGGGGATAACACCTCTTCCTTGGAGGGGAGAGGGAATTAAATGCTGTGAGGTGCTGGGTAGGTAAAAGTGAAACAAAACACCAATTATTATAATTTGCCTCCTAATATTTGGGTTTGCTTTGTGGTTGTTTCATCTTCCTTACTCTAGAAGATTAGTTTGATAGAAGAAAGTTACCAGGGAAAGCTAGAAAGCAATGTGTGTGTTACAGCTGCAGCAGAGGGACTCCTGTCCTTGCTAGGCAATCTTTTGCTGAGAAGGTGCTGGTTCCATGCCCTCCTGTTCGCAAGGTAGAAATACACAGCTGCTACTGTTGTTTTCTCTCTTAAAACCTTCCTTTGATTAAATACTTTTTATCTTGTGTGTGACTTTCTCTTAGAAAGTACTGGCGTGTGTATACAAAGTGCCTTGATATATCATCCTAGGGTGAGTTAGTGCACCTATTCTTCCTGTGAAACAAAATGCGTTTGTGTCTATGAAACTCTGTAAATAATTTGCTTTGAGCCAGAATTTGGAAGCATGCAGCTTGTGGAGTATAATAATAATAAAAAAAAAAAAAAAAGGTTTTGTTGCACTTCTTTAAAGAAAATCCATTTGTGAAGTATCAATATGTGGGGGTATTTAATTTTAAAAATGGTCCCAGCCACTTTGTAGAAAAATACAATGCAGTACATAAACTCATTTTAGGCACTACTTATTCTACCGTGTCCCATTAGTTGATGTTTGCATAGCACTTTGAAAATGTAAAGCGCTATATAAGTGCTTATTATTACTACATTATTATTATTCTCCCTGTTGAAAAAAGACCCTCTAGGGAGAGTGAGACTTGCTTTGCATTTCATCTGTAGTGCAGATCCCACAAGAAATATGCCCATTTGTTTTGGTTTTTACTTTCTTCCCTCCCTACTTCCACCCTTCTGGAAAAAAAAAAAGTAAAAAAAAAAAGTATTGGGTTTTAGAGATTACAGTTCTTATTTAGCTTACACTTTGTAACTGCACCAATGACAGCGTTATTCAAAGGCATGTTAAAAAATCTTAAAATAGCTTTTTATTTCCATCTGTGTAATAAAATGAATTGCTGCCCTGACCTCGGCCCCTGTGGTCCGTGGGTGCTGCAGAGGCACCTCTCCCAGCCTGGGCACAATGGGCAGAGCAGGAGCTGGGGGCGATGCCCGTTGCTGGGGTCTTCCTGTCTGCCAGCGCAGGCACTAGGACAAAAACTGCTGAGTGGAGGAGTCCAGGGATGGTGCCAGCAGAGCCTTAGAAGAATTTCCTTCCTATAGGGAGGAAGCACTACAAGTTTTTCTGTGGTATTGGGACTATTGTTTTTCCCTGTAAGGAAAAATTCGTCAGCTCCTCATCTCCTTTACGCTCTTTACCATATCACTGCAGGAGAACAACATTTCAGTTTAAGTTATTTTAACCCCCTATATCCCTTGAATTCTTATGGAAAGAAGGGCTTTTAGTGGGCAGTGTTAACTACTTACATCCTGAAATTTGAGAGCTATTTATTCCCTGTGCCTCTGCATGATGCCTTGCGCTGTACTGTGGGTGAAGCTGTAATTGTGGCCGATGAAATTTGGAGTTATTTTTGCCTGGACGTCTCTAGACTTGAATTGTGGTAAACTAGGGAAGCTGTAGCCTTAAGCCTTTCTTGGAGTACAGTGAGGAATATTTCACTCCTAGTTCCACCTTTGTTGTGCTGCTCTCCAGTGCTCTGGTCCCTGCCTGGCCGGGTACTCAGCTCCCTGTGATGTTGCAGCGCTGCTTCCAGCATTCCCTGCCTGTCGTTGTTCTCAGCTGCGTTTTGGGAAGAGATACGAAGGAAAGCAAAAGAGGCCTTGAAAAACGTGTAGAATGGGAGAGCCTGAGGATGGTGTTTATTACAGAGCATAACTGGACTTAGATTTGTCACTGGATCTGTCCTTTGGTTATGTTGCTGCACATCACCACTAAATAATGAGGTCACGTGCTGCATGTCAGCCTGATTTTCAGCAGACATGGAGCCTTATGCAGCCATCCTGTGTGTGTGCATACCCTTTGGTGGTGGTTCTGGCTGAGTTGGTGTTCTCCAGCCCATGGCAGGGGCTGACAGTTGTTGGTAGCTGCTGTCCTGAACCTCTACAGACAATGGAAGGGTGAACAAAAGGGTAAACCCCCAAAACTGTCTAGAAGGCTTCAGCAAATGCTGAGGAGCACTTGTAGTACTGGTGTGTTTGCAGGAATGGCTGAAGTGTGTGGGAGTGGGGATGCAGTGACCAGTTGGGCCAGCCCTCATCATGTTCAGAGCTCCCTTTCCTTTATTAATTGAAAGTCATTAATAAGGTAATAAAGTACAGCTGTGTGACAACATTTCCAGGTGTTGTCTAAACCAAAGCTGAAGTGCAAATGTGGTCTGATAACACAATGCATGGGTTTGAGTTGCTTTATAAAGAGTACTGCCTCCTCAGTGCAAGCTGGATGGC
Organism: Zapornia atra; assembly: GCA_013400835.1. NCBI lineage: Eukaryota > Metazoa > Chordata > Aves > Gruiformes > Rallidae > Zapornia > Zapornia atra. The sequence goes on along the minus strand of VZTU01007791.1, from coordinate 237,835 downwards.
TTTAGTTTGGAGAGGAAAGCACCAGGCTGCAGGGAGGTGCAGGACAGGCCTGGGACTGGTATTGGCTGGGTGCAGCAAAGGACAGGAAGGACTTTGCTCCCTAGGTTGTATCCCTAAAGCTGCCAGCCCTAAAATTACTGCCCTGGAAATTGGCCATGGGCAAGTTTTGATGTGCCCAGGGACTTGTCACCCTCTCATAAATTTAAAAAAAACCCAACCACCTTGACCTAGTCTGAATTGACCTTCTTCTAGTTTAAAACCATTAACCTTCGTCCTGTGACAACAGGCCCTACTAAAAAGCCTGTCCCCATCTTTCTTATAAGCCTCCTTTTAAGTATTCAATGGCCACAGTAAGGTCTCCCTGGAGCCTTCTCTTCACCAGGCTGAACAACCCCAACTCCTCTGTCCTCCAGCCCTCTGATCTCCTCTGGATTTGCTCCAACAGGTCTGCATCCTCCTTGTGATAAGGACCCCAGAGATGGACATAGTGCTCCATGTGGTGTCTTGCCAGAGCAAAGTAGATGGTCAGAATTGCCTCCTTCAACCTGCTGATCATGCTTCTTATGCAGCCCAGGATACAGCTGGCTTTGAGCTGCGAGCACACATTGCTGGGTCATGTCCAGTGTTTCACCCCCAAGTCCTTCTACTTGGGGCTGTTCTCAATCCCTTTGTACCCAGCCTATATTGACACCAGGGCTTGCCCCATCTCCTGTGCAGGACTTAGCATTTCACCGTGTTGAGCCTCATGAGGTTCACATGGATGTACTTCTTGAGCTTGTCCAAGTCCCTCTCGATGGCATCCTGTCCCTCAGATGTGTCTGCTGGACCACTCAGATTGCTGCCATCTTCAAACTTGCTGAGGGTGCACTTGATCCCACTGTCATTGATGAAGACATTAAATGGTGCTAGTTCTAATGTGGGCTCCTGAGGGACGCTGCTCATCAGTGATCTTTGTCTGGACATTGAGCTGCTTTGAGGGGTAGCAGGGTGGATTGGTACAGCCTCGTGTCCCTCTCCACTTCCTTTTCTAAATAGCAATTAGTTTGGGGATGGAAAAGTATAAATTGTGATACACTGGAAGCTTGAATTCAGAATGAAAACCAGCTCACTTGAGCACCCTGGGTTGCAGATGAATGAGCCAAGGGCAGCAGTAGGTCTGTGTACTTGATATGGTTAAAAAGGACGAAAATAAATCCACAACTTCTCTTGCTTCTTTCAGTCTGAGCCTGCCAAGGTTATAGAAACCTTGTCACTGAGAACAGGCCTGATACTGAAACCTGGTTCTGGGCAAGGCCCTGCACTTCCCCTGGGTGATGGAGGGCACTGCCAATGCTCTGCAGAAGACTCCGTGTAACTGGGAAAACATCAGAGAGACCAAATTTGCCAGCTGCACCTTAGTGAGTGTAGTTACCCACAACGGGGGCAAGAGTCATTGGGCTTGCCTGCTGGAAGGCAAGGACACTGACAGGTGTCCTTGTCAGTGTTTGTCCTTTTGCCTTGGGGTGTCGCTTTCAGTTGTATCTTGGTGACAAACATGCCAAAACGAAGGTGGCAGTCATTGCCCTCACTGTGGTGTGAATCATGGGCTACAGAAGTGGGGGTCAGCCTTGGGGCAGCCCTGTGGGATCAGGTGGGTGCCACTGGTTCCTCAGTGTCCCCTCACCCCCCTGAAGGACGGGAAGGGTGGGGGAGTAGCCCGTTCTCCCAGCTTGCACACCGAGTAAACCCTAAAGACTGGGCAGGCACAAAGATGCTCCAGAAACAACCGGTTTGTGTGGAGGCGAGGAGGAGCAAGCAAGCACCCTGCAGAAAACAAAGCACAGCTGCCCGTTTCGGCCACCGAGCCCTGGCCCTGATCAGCCACACGTGGCCGTGTCCCGGAGGCCATTGGGCAGCGGGCTGGCTCCTGGGCCGGCCCCTGCGGCGTGAACAGCCTGGGGCCGGGCAGATGGCTCCCTCCCGGCTGCGGGGCCCCGCTCTTCTGGGAGCGAGCCCCGCTGAGACTGCAACAACAGCAACCCGGGAGCTGGGCAGATGGTCTACTGGCGGCCGCCAGGATAATTGCATCAGCTGGTTACTCCTGCAGCCATGGAGCCTCCGATTTGTGCTGTGCCGAGACGGTCCGGGGTTTCTGCACTTTTTCCCCCCTTCCTTGCCTTGTTTCAATGTATGTATTTTTTGTGAAGGGTGGGGTGAGGCTGGGGGGCAGCCATCTGCTAAAGGGGGCTGATAGTGGGATTGGAGGATCTTCCAGCAGCCGTGCTCAGTCACCTGAGTGGGTGAGGGGACCGCAGTGGCCCTCTGCTGCTGTACCGTGTGTCACTTGGGGCTCAAAAGATGTTGCAAAAAGAAGAGCTGAACCGGTAGGAGTCTAGCCTCGGCAGTGCACTGCAATCTTAGTCTGTGTGTGATGTGCCTGCCAGCCTCCACCTAAATTGCTCCACGTACCTGAGCTGCCCGAGGTCTGAATAATGCAGCAAACCCCCTTGGGTCCACTCTCTGCCTCGCCCTCCCTGCCTCTGCACCTCAGTGCTGTTACTGTAGGAGGGCTGCTGAGACATTTACTGGGGCTGTTGTGCAGCCATGGCTTGCCTGCCACCCTGCCTGTGTCCTCTTTCGGGTTCTTGTTACAGAGACAAAAGATCTGCCTGTTCCCTTTGGTCTCTTCTGCTCATGAGGATTGCTGAAAGGTGTGGGCTCTGCTGACTTTCTAAGCCACAAAGTATTTATGGAGGGTAGGCAAAGGTCCCCTGGAGATGACTGGTGTCTCCCAAGGTGCCTTGCTGCTCCTGTGCATCTTGCTCTGGGCTTGGCAGGGAAGGGGCCGGTAGCACTGAAGTGGTGCCTGCTGTTTGCTCAAGTCGATTCACTCTGATTTTAGCTCTCAGCACAGCACAAGTAGTTGCAGTAGAGCTGATCGCAACTTGCTGCTGACCCAGAGGTCCTGTAATCCCTTATAGTAGCAGGATTAGATTTTGTCCAGTCAAGTCCTCTCTTCCCTTCTAATTTTTTTCCCCTTGCAATACTTCACACCCCAGCTGACATGCAGTCTGCCTCCCGCTTTGACTCTTGCCTGGTTATGGCAGCTCACAAGAAATACTTCTCCTTCTTTTGGGAGAAGCTTGTCAACCAGGTCCTTCCTGCTCTGCCAGCCTCCTTGCACCTTCATCCCTTCCTGTACACAGATTGATTTTGCTGCTGTGAGCCTGTTTCTGCCCCCTCCTCTCGTTAGGCAGATGAGATGCCTCATCTTGCTTTCTGGGCACAGAACCGATTTCTGCCATGTTGATTTTAGGATTTTGTACCCACCTATCAGACTGTTCCACTGGCACGAATTCTGCAGAACTTTCTGAGTTCAGCTGGTTGTGGTGTGACACTGCTGGTCCTGAGCTTCCCGTCACAGCTCAAGAGAGGGATGGGATGTATGGATGTGCTAAGGACTCTTTACATGCTGGACAAAGCCCACCTTTATAACTGGGGAGCAACGGCCCCAGCTCTGCTCAGCTCCAGTCACCACAGCGCTGTGGTGGGTTCACTTAGCAATGTGATGATGCCAATATCAGAGTCTTGGCTTGCCTGGTTCTGTGACAGTCTCTCTCTGCTGTAGCTCCAAACATGCAGCTGCTGGTGTTTAACTGAAACTTTGCAAATCTCCCACCAGGCTCTTCAGGATCAGTTCTTGTGTAGCCTTATTTTTTTCTTTAGAAATGGTAGGTGTGCATAATTATATGTGTTTTTGAAAGCTCTAACTACGCCTCATTTAAACTTCTGCAAACACCTTTGTGAGGCAAATTAAATGCCTGCAGAAGAAAACGATCAAAAAATGAAATGGGGAAATGTGCATTTACCCGGATAGAGCTCGCAAGCCAAGCAAAATGTTATGTTAGCCCAACAAATGGGTTATTCAAGCAAAGTTCTACCAAGACAAACACAGGAGAGTCAAGGGTAAGTGAGTTTTGAAGCAATGTGGGATGTGACCCTCTTAAGTTCAGTTATCAGGATTGCACAGGTTGAGAAGCTGCTGCTAATTTAAGGTCCACTTAAAAGTTACATTGGAAGTGCCTTGAAGAAAAGCAGCCCAAGCTGAATTTTCAAGTACTCTGCTGTAAACAGTTTGATGTCTCAACCTCTGCACCGCTGGATTCTTTTATCCACGTGTATCTACTAGAATATTGGAGAAGTCAGTAACAATGAAGCCAGTGCAGCTCATCAAGAGGGAGGGGTGTGTTATTGTACCCTCTGGAAGGCACTGGGCAGGGTATTTTTCTCCTCTGGCCACACTTGTCTAGCTCTGGAAGAATCCTGTGCTGCAGGCGTGAATGGTGCCTGCCCATCTCTGCTCTCCAGCTGCCAGGGGTCTTGTGCCAGCACAGCTGGCTGCACAGTCCGTGTCCCTGGGGGTGCGGTGGCAGCATCGAGCAGGATGTGCAGATGGGTGCCAGGGTGTTATGGCAGCACCCAGCGCTTTGGAGAGGAGCAGCACAAATCCAGTCACGAGTTTAACACCTTAACTCTTTCTAGGAACGTGTTCTGTTGCACTGAATTTAACTCCCACTTAATTTCCATCAAAGTTAAAAGGAAAACTTGTAATGGGATTGGGCCCGGCTCGCTTGCAGTCTGTGCTGCTGATCAAAAGCAATACACTGTTTCTAATTTGAGGGTTTTTTTTTTAATAGAGTGCTTTAAAACAAGAGGAAACTGTCACATCCTGAGTGACATCCTGTGTGGCACGGCAGCATTCTTGCTGTTCAATGATCAGAATTTCAGCTGAGGGAATAAAATCAAGCCCATGTAAAAATGCATTTGCTTCATGAAGATCTTGTAGTGTCGCACGAGCTGTGTTTTCTGGTGGCAAAATGTAAATCTAAAATCTATATCCAAGTGAACAAAAAGATTAATTAAATTAGTTACTTGGAGGAAATGCAGGGAACACAGAGCTATTGATTTGATTTCAGTAAATTCATTTTAATATGCAAGATTACAATTTTAATACTTGAAATTATCACAGTGTTTCAAAGTGCTGTTAATTATTTCTCAAACTGTACTTTGTTCAAGACCACTGATTTGGTATCCAGTGCTGCCCGACTGCTGCCGTGCTTTCTGCTGCTCAAAGCACCCCAACTCACAGGGACTTTGCAACTGCCTGGGCATTTGGCCCCACCAAGCAGCTCTGGATGCTGCTAGCTGCAGCTCTGCTGCTGCCTGTCCCGGGGCAGGGGGTTTGTCAGGGAGCCCCAGTGCAAGCCCTCAGCAGCTCCTGAGGGATGGCAGCAAACGTTCTGCCCAGGAGCACTGAGATAGTCTTTTTAATGACTTTTGGTTTAAAATTTATCTTTTTTTTTTTTTTCTTTTCTTTTTCCCCATCTGTTGTGCCCAGCTTCCCTGGCTTGGGGAGACTCAACTGCTGGCTCCTGAAGTGACTGTTGCTCCCCAGCCCACCTGCCAGGGCGGTGGGGCAGGCGGTGCGGCTGGCCAGGTGGTGGCACACAGTGCCTTCTATCTTTGTACACCATGGGGAAGAAAATCTGCCCAGCAGCCCCATTTACTCATTTTTATGTGGTATAAGGGCCAAACTGGCAGACAGGGAACAACTGGGAGTTTTGGTATCCTGGCAAAATGCTATGTGACCTGTAAGACATGCCTTCCTCACAAGCACACCAAGCTCTTTCCTGGAGTCAGGGAGAGGTGTCAGCCTGCTCCGTGCCTGTGTGGCATTGCTGTTGGGTGTAAAGCAAGGAGGACCTTGGCTATAGGCAACGTGATCACCCCAGAGCAGTCCTTACAGTTCCTGGGGCCTCAGCCACCCACATCGCCCTTGTGTATGGTGCTGGCTGGAGGCACAGGGAGGGACTGCTGTCCAAAACACGAGTGCATGAAACCAAAGGTGTTGATTTAAATAACACTGACCTAATGAGAGCACAAATGCAGTGTGTTTTACTAACTCATTAGTTGTGCTCCATACTCGTGGAGCCCGACATTCTGGCTTTGGTTGTGACGTTTGCGTATGACCCTGGGCCTAGGGTGGCCTTCAGCATCCCCAAGGCAACCCTGCCTGAGGAAGGAGGGCCACCGGCCGAAATGAGTTCAGCTCTGGAATATCTCTGCTGAGGTATATGTCTGTACTGCTGCTGGAAGCCTGGCAGACTAGTTAATTTATCTGTTCTATACTTGACATTAAATGGCTGTGTGCCTTAGCACATGGAGAATGCTCATCTCTGCTGAGAAGGACTTGGGGAGTCTGGTGGATGAGAAACTTAACATGAGCCAGCAGTGTGCTCTTGCAGCTCGCAAGGCCAATGGGATCCTGGGCTCCATTAGAAGAGGGGTGGCAGCAGGGACAGGGAGGGGATTGTCCCTCTCTACTCTGCCCTCGTGAGGCCCCATCTGGAGTCCTGTGTCCAGAGCTGGGAACCCCAATACAAGAAAGATGGGGAACTGTTGGAGATGTTTCAGAGGAGCCACGAGGATGATTAGAGGGCTGGAGCACCTGCCCTACAAAGAGAGGCTGAGGGAGCTGGGCTTGTTCAGCCTGGAGAAGAGAAGGCTGTGGGGGGACCTCATTACAGCCTGCCAGTACCTGAAGGGAGCTTATAAGCAGGAGGGGATTCAACTTTTTAAAAGGATAGACAATGGCAGGACAAGGGGGAATGCATTAAAACTAAAGGAAGGAAGGTTTAGATTAGATATTAGGGGGAAGTTTTTTACAGAACGAGTGGTGAGGTGCTGGAACAGGCTGCCCAGAGAAGTAGTGGATGCCCCGTCCCTGGCAGTGTTCAAGGCCAGGTTGGATGGGGCCCTGGGCAACCTTGTGTAGCTCCAGGCCTGGGGTTGGTGGCCCTGCCTGTGGCAGGGGGGTTGGAGCTCTATGATCCTTGGGGTCCCTTCCAACCCATGCCATTCTATGAATGCAAACCAATCTTCTAGTTATATGCTTAACAACACTGTTTATTGAGATAAAAAGAGCAATAAAAGGGAAGAGGAGGATGCTGCCCTTTTGGATACTAATGCCCCTGTTAATATGGATGCAGATATGTGTGGTTGCTCACAGCAGAGGATGCTGTGTATCATCTGGGGCAGCAGCATGGTTACATTTGCCCTGTGCCATGGATGTGAATACACAGGTGAGGAAGCAATGAGAAGGTGGGATGCTGTGCAGCCCTGCTGTCTGGCCAGGGTCCCTGTGCTGCAGGTGGGGTGGCGTGTCCCTGCCAGGACACCCCAGCCCCAGGCTGGCTCTTCCAGCAGTCAGGTTTCAGGGCAGTGAGGCCTGCCTGCAGGAGAGCAGTGAAAGGGGAGCCTTCTAAGGCTGCAAGGGTGGCTTTTTTTTGTTTGGAGCATTTTGGCACTTAGCTATTACACCCTGACTATTGAAGGAAAAGTGTCAATATTTAGCCAGGAGAGGGCTGGGAAACATTTGTATCAATGTTGCAACTCTTGAAGGACAATATTTTTGTGATTGAAGCCTTCAGTTGTCAAAACAGGGTAATGTAGCAAGCTCCGTCTGCTCCAGGTGACCCTCTGCCTTGCAAGGGTTAAGTAGGATCTCCCAGCTGTATTTTGGGGTGCAAGCGGCCCTGGGGGCAGTCCCAGCCTGTTCCTAGCAGGGCCCAGGGTGTCCCCTCACGCTGGAAAAGCCGCTGCTGTAAACTAAGGCTTTAAAAAAGCGTCAGCTGACAGCGCAAAACCTGAGAGCCGGATAGACAAGTTAAATGGATCCCTAATCAGACGCTCCCTGTTAAAGCAGAGGTGGCAGATAGGCGGGCAGACATGGGCACGCAGGTATGCTGTGCCTGAAACCTTGCACTGAAGTGCGCATCTGCATAAGAATCCGCGGTATCTCCTGGAGCCAACCACAGGCTTGTCTGTAAGTACCTCCTGCTTGGAGCGAGCGCTGAGCTGACGTGTATTAGAATAAGAATACCCTGAATGGCTCGCACAAGAACTATCAACGAGTGGGATAAATTTAGCTGTGATGGTAATTCTGTTAAGAGACTGAAAATGATCAGTGAAAGCTTCAGTGTCTAAAAATGGTTCATCCCCTCAGCGCATGCCTATTCACTGTGTCTTTTGAGCATCTTTGTCCGTTTCTCACCTTGTCAGACAAATGCAGGGAGAAGAGTTACTCAGGAGTAACCGTAGTAATACCGTAGGAATGGGTAGAAGAAAGGATGCTATGAAGGGTACGTGTTTCTTCTCAGGTTTGTGTCAAACGTGGATCACTAAGGCTTCTCTCCAAAAGTTGAATTCTTCTTGCTTGTGGCTCTCTCCTCATTGTGCAGCCACTGTACTGTGGATAAGCATGGCCGGGTGGTCAGAAAGTGTATTTGGCAGCCAGCATTCCCTGGTCTTGTCAAATAAACAAATGTTAGATTTAATTAAATGAGAAATAACTTTTGTTAAGAATTAGTCAGGCATCCAGAAACAGGAGGCCTTCAGGATTAAGTTAACGACAAAGTGTGACCGATAGAGAGGTGGTTGTATTTGAGCTCGGTTTTTTGCTTTGGTAACTCATCTTGTTAGCTCCAGTTACACCCTCAGCATCGCCTGTTCTGTCACCTGCTTGCTGGGATCCCCCAGGCAGAACCTGCTCCTGTGAAGGAGCTGTGCACCTCAAGGTAGCAGAAATCAGCAGCGTGTCCTGTGGGGTGTTGGCAGTTGGCTCACATCACCCGTGGTCTAGACATCCTCTGCTCTGGAGGCCACCATGAGCAGGAGGTCAGCGCCCATCACCTGATGAACAGGTGAAGTTCTGTAATGGTTGGGTGCTGCTCCTCCTCAGTGGGCTTTTAGGAAGAGCTGAAATCAACAGAAGGAGAATGGAGCCACTTCTGGGAGGCAGTGGGAAGATCCAGGCTGGTAAATTGTTTCTGTGGATAAACATATCACTTCCTATTGTATCTTCTCATTTGGGAGCAGGCCTGTCTTTTCATCCCTCAGTGAAGTGTAGAGAGACAAATTATATGTGGGTTTTTCCCCCTTAAAAGTTATAGAATAAAAAATAGGTGAATAGACAAGCTCTTATTTTTCTTGTCTGTCCTGTGGGACGCTGTCAGAAAACTTCTGTAATGTATGTGTAAGCTGGTAAATGACTTCACTTTTCTAGCTCTCAATTTTAATAAAATTTGAGGTTTTATTCTCATTTCAGTCCACAAAAGTGCAAAAGCCTGCTTTGAAACCATACCCTCTTTGGCAGATTTCAAACAAATGATATCCAATCCCCTATTAAGGTTCAAAATAAAATAATCTGACTTACATATGTGAATTGGACTCCGAGGTTTTGGAAAATGTCGAGTGGCAGGAGGTGATGGCATAGATTGTTGGAGACTAATTCTATGCTATGTATTTAAAGTTAAATATTTTGTGAGCATGTGGATCCTATAGCTTGATCAAAGCTGTACATTATACTCTGTGAATGCAGAGTTAGTGTTAATAGCTGGGGTAGAACAAGATGTTTCTAGCTCTGCTTTTTTCAACAGTCGAGTGAATTTTCTCCTAATGTTTTATTACAGCAAGACTTGTACCATATTTTTTCTTTCTCACTAAATTTCTGTGCCATTTCCGCCCTCTCCCCCAGTGGCAATGTTGAATCTTGTTTTATAAGAGAAGGATCATTATGTATAATCAAACAATTTAAACAAATGATCTCTTAGTTCAAGGAGACATATACTATAATATAAACTTGCTCAAATGGAAAGCTGTCGTTCAAAACATTGCTCTGTATTTTGGAGTTCAGAGCTGGCTCATTTTGGGTTTTGAGGGTGGCCTTGGCTGCCAGGAGTTTGGGGTATTTCACTGGTCACTGTGACAGCACGACAGTGATGGAGATCAAGGAGTATTAATCTGTCTTGCTTCCAGTTCAAGCCTGAATGTTATTAACTAGTTACGTGTGAATAATATAATACTGCAGCCCCAAACCCAGCTATGTCAGCACATTTGGGGGAAAAGTCTGCAGTGAATGACACTTCAGAAGACATCATTGCCCACAAAACCAGTGGAATGGTTATTTTCAAGTGGTGCAGGCACACAAGGTGTACAGACGATGGTCCTTCACTGCTGCTGAAGCAAAGGGTTTTTAAAAGGTCATACTTAGGCTATAGATCTGGAAATGTGGTAGGCAGGTTTCTTCACGTGTACCTGTTGTTGACAAGGGAGGAATGGGAAACGAGGGTGTTTGGCACAAGTGCCTTCCATGGATAGTCTGGAGCCAGCTTCAGCTGTTCATTCCTGCACTTGTCCGCAGGGCTGACTGTGGTGGGACGTGCAGGGTGTGGGGAAGGAAGGGTGAAGTTGGAAATGGGAGCTGGGAGCAGGCTCATCTACGTTCTGCCAGCCCTGGGGTTGCTTTCCAAATTCTTCCATACCCTCTCAGTCTTTTTGGAGTGCAAGTTGTTCTTCTGTGGGTACCCAGTAAGCATTTGGGCTGTACATCGTTGCCCTGGTGTCTCTCTTATGATCTTGTTACTTCCACATAAATAAGTGATGAGTCTAGTCAGAAGAGAGGGCTTTGCTCCAAATCCCACCCACTCCAGTAGCCCAGAAACAGACTTTTTAAAGCTATCTCTGGGTTCAGGAGTGGGTGGAAGTGTGGTATTTTAGGAGGCTGATTTGTGCTTTTAAACAGCATCTATCCTATGAGCACAGGTGTGAGAACTTTTTTATTCAACAGAGTAGTAACTTATTTAAAATGAAAGTGCATTAATTTTTTTTTAAAATGAATGTCTGTAGATCACTATTTTAAGAGTAGGAGAATTTTTTTTTTCTCTCAAGGTTTAAGGAGCTACAGGAAGTGTCAGCTCTTTCAGGTGTTGATCCAGAGCCATTGCAGCGAGTAAAGCTGTGGCAAAGGGCTCACCGGCAAGGTACCAGTGCTAACCAGTGCATGAAGAAGCTCCTGGTTGACCAGTGCCAAAGTGTGATACAGGAAGAGACAGAAGGTTAGGGGCAAGCTCAGGTCTCCCTGAGCATAGTAAAATTGTGATGATTGTTTCCTCTCACTACATGAAATATTCTTCTGCAGTTCCCCAGACAATGACTATGACAAAACCTTGCCTTAACAAAAACCCTGAGCCATGTGTTGAAATCCCCACGCCCCTTCCCTGGGCTTAGCAGTACTTCCAGGAGACAGGACTTAAAGTTTTGGCAGTCTTCCTCCTGACTTAAGAGCAGAAATCAAAACAAGCAAATAAATATGACAAGGAAATGTTGCAGAACACAAAGCCTGACCGGAGCACTTGCCAGGGAGGAGCAGACACAATACAATTTGCTCTAACTAAAGGTGGTTTAACCCTCTGCCCATCAAATAGGGATTTTAATAGCTCTGGAGGCAGAGGCAGGAGGGGCTGGCAGCTTTATGAGGGTGGATGAAGGTGTTTGTGCCCTCTTTGTTTCTACAGGCACTCTGGAGCTGTTGTCCCGAGCACTGCTTTTACTCTTTAATTGGCCCTTTCCGTACCCTGGCTGCACATTTTGCTGGTCCATTCCCTCCTGGCTCCCAAACCCTTGTAAGAAATTACATTAAAGAGACTATCCTGACATCCTCACCTGGCACCACACCTGCATTTCTGCCCAGCAGCTGAAGAAGTGTGTCCCCCATAGCTGCCGCAGATGCATGCAATTACACAAGGATGTGTGCACAAGCATGGCTGTGCTTACACAAGCGTGCAGGCACCGGGCATCTGCAGAAGGGACACAGCTCTGCCATAAAACCAGCTGAAAGCCTCCACAGTTGCCTGGAAAACTCTGCAGGCTCCTGGAGAAGAGGCTTGCTCAGGCTTGGGTTTAGTTTTGCTTTGGTTGCAGCATGCCTGAATATTCACTCTTGGTGGAGAGCAAGATAAGTACGTGTCCCTTCAGCATTTTATGAAACAAAGTAATGCAGATATCTATAAGTGAGACATGACATGAAGCGTACAGATAGTAAGTTTGGAATAGTTCTGGGAGTTAAGAATTTACATGTCTTTATTAATTATTAGATGTTATTAGTGAGTGACTAAGGAACTGGGAAGCTCTAAGCGTTCTTTTGAAGTAGTGTACCCAAATTAGGCTAAATAAATAAATAAATCGGAAAATGTCGGGGAATGTCTGCTCTAATGAATTTTCTAAATACACAAATCACACTTATTAAATCAGTGGATCTTTTAACTGTAAAAATATTATTACTGTTACACTAGGGAAATCCATTCAGAATTATAAAATATTTGGAAACTCTTTCTATGTTTCATTTCAGTGGAAAGGTTGTAAGTTTAATAGGAATAAAAAAAAAAAAAGCAAAAGCAGGCTTTGGGATAAAGATTTAAAAGCCAGCCTTCTTTGTATGTGTGCCAACTTTCAATGAGAACTGTGTTCCCCTTTTAGTCTTGTTTAAAATAAACTCATGTATAACAAGATGTTGAAATTTATTTATGGTATGTTAGGGCTAAGGACAGGTTGTTAAGGGGTCATAAAAAATATTAGTTTTCACTTTATGGTGGCCAAGTTGGTTTGTCTGCAAATTAAATTTGATGCTACAAAGGGATATAAGTGATATATACAACTTTCTTTGCCTCATTGTAATTTCTTTCACTGTAACACAGCCAACAAAGCCTGCCTTCCTGGTAGAAAGAATCTTGGCTGGAGAATTTCCCTTGACCTGTGCAATAAAATTCAGCAGTAGGAACGTGTGGGGCATCTGCTCATGCAGGTCATTCCATGTGACCCAAGAAACCCTTCTCCTGGCAGTGGAGGCAGGATAAGGTGCTGGATTCTCCATGTATTACCTTTACACCTGCTTTTATTTTCCCTTTTTTCTATATTTCACTTTACTGTATTTATTTTATACAATTTGTGTGTTCATGAAAATATTTAGACTTGTGTACAAGAGAGGCTTTCCTGTTAGTATTTAAAAGGCAGTACAGAGAAGTATATTGTTTTACTATTAAAATACAATTTATGAACCAGAAATGATCATAGATGCAAATTTATACTTTGTACATTTTTTTTTCTTAATAAGAATATGTATATTTTCATCTGGGGAGAAGGCAGCATTAAAATGAGCGAGCCTGGGGAGCATTGCCACACGCGCACGCATATGCTTGCATGCACAAAAGAGCCACAGCGAGCCGTGGGCTCGAGAAACAAACTCCTACCAACGTCCCCCAAACCTGTGCTTGCTCAGGAAGGCTGAAGCCTGCAAGGCCTGATCCCCTGCCACAGCCCCACCACGGCAGCAAAGCGGGTGCACTGGCAGCCTGGCGTACTTACTTAGGGTTTTGGAAATTTGGGTATTTCAGATTGGGAGCAGCATCCCAGGTGGAGGAGGGGAAAGGGGGAAATCACTCACCAGCTGCATTTTTCCAAGCCCTCATAGCTCCTATTAAAATGGTTGGTCAGGAAAAGCCTCCTCGCTCTTCCTTTTCCTGTGCTACCTACGCTGCACACACAGCTCACCAGTGAAAGGACTTCCAAGTTTAAGGATCTGCAGTAAAAATCAGTGTGTGGTGTTTGGGGGTTTTTGTTTGGGTTGGGTTTTTTGAGGCTGATGTGTAGAAATCTGGTCAAGGATTTTCTTTTTGGCTGTGATTAATAGACTCCGAATTAGGGTGCTTGTGGAAGGGTGTGTGGTGCTACATGAAGTGCTGGGGGCAGCAGCTCTGCTCCTGACTGAGAGCAGGGACCTTTAGGTATAATACACCTCATAAACCTGCTTTGAGCAATGATGAAGTAAGGCTCTTAAACATGTAAGAGTAGAGTTGTGTGCTTCACTATTTCATCGGTGACCCTCAAGGTAATTGCTGCTGCTTAAGTAATTTTCTATTCTTTACATCACATTTACCAGTGTGAATTTTTCACGTGCATTAAGCTCGCTACCTTGAAGCTACATCGGAAAATTGGGGTGTCCCCTGTCAACTGGGACAGCTCCAGATGGAGGCTGACAATAGGATCATGCCTGAGCCACGTGAAATGCGAGATGTTGCTTCTGCTTCCGTTGGGTCTGGATGAACTCCATAGTGGGAATACTGCTGTGAAGTGGGGCTTGATTTATGGTGGTGATGAGATGACCTGAGGAGTGATGCATCCTGATGGCAGCTCCTTGCCGAAAGACAGGAGAAGGCTACTTACTGTCTGTGGCAGGAGGGGTTGAAGGGATGGGACCATAGCAGGTGGGACAGGAACAGGGTTTTTTTGGTGTGTGTTTTTATTACAGCACTGCACTTGGTCAGACAGTTTTGACTAAGCAGAACAGAGAAGGGTGATGCCTGTTGGTAGCAATGATGAGCAGACCATGGCTGGAGGTAGGGTGTACTCAGTTTGTTGGTGCACATAAATCTCCTCACGTGCTTCGTCCGAGCAAGAGGTAGTGTGAGGAATTATGGCCCCGTTGCCCATCTGCAGATCCTAGTTGTGTATTTCTGTTCTTCCCCGGTTTGGGTCCTGTTTCTATATAAAAGCTTATGTAAATTAATTTCAGAACATGCTCCTTTTTTATGTCATTAGTCCGTGTTAGATGTTAACCTTCAGCATCCTCATTAGCTGCTTTGAGAAAGGGCCAGCACATGTAAATTATTTTATTAGGTGTCTGGCTTAGAGAGAAACTTTATAGCCCTAATGTAAAAATAGTGGTAAAAATAGCACTCTTTCCTGTCTGTGTGTCTTTTTTTTTTTCTCTTTTCTTTTTTCCCTTCCCTTTCCCCTGGAGAAGCAAAGAATGCAATAAATCTGACTTGGTGAGACTCTGCACCCTCTGCGCAAAGCCCAGTGTTTGAACTTCATGGTGCTTTGGCTTTGTCCTGAAACTTCATTGCATTGTAGCCACTTCTTTACCTTGAGGAAATGACAGAGGGCTGTCTGGCATCCGTTTGGCCTGTGCCATCCCTCCAGCTGAACTCTGCCATGTGTACCTTTGTCTCTACCAACTGCAGCTCTCAGGTCTGTCTTCCATGCAAAGCCCTGTGTTCCATATGTCTGCAAATGCTGTCTTAGGTGATACCTGCGATTTGTGTACCTTTACTCATGGGTATCAGTGCTGAAAAGCACAGCCTTCACTTGTACAAATTATATACCTGATGTTTGGAAGAAGGCGTAAGAAACCACAAGGATTTGAGTAGCAGCTTGGTCTTTGTACTTGCTGACCCACCCCTGGTCTGTCCCTTCATGGGTTTTTTGCATCATTGTCTTGCCTTTGGGTGACTTCAACTTGCCGTTGGCATGTTAGCAGAGCTGGGGATCCCTTCACAAATCGCAAATTCAATTCATGGAATAGAAGTCCTGGCCATGAATTGTAGGTGTGTTAATTCCCCCTTTCTCTGGTGGTTTTGGTTTGTTAGGGTTTCAGCATGTACATGTTTCTGTCATCCAGCGGCGTTCCAGATGGAGCAGGAACATTTAAACTCTGGGTTGCTGAAGTAAAATGCATGGTTTTATGAGCAGCATGGGGAATGCCAGATTCACCTGTTCTGTTTCACTTGAGCTTTAAAGCGCCTGTTTACTTGTAGTAGATCTATTTTTGAAAGAAGGTGCAGACACTATGGTGACAGTTGCCTTAGAAATGTGTATAATAATGCAGGGAGGAACACACCTGCGGGCAGCTGGTGCTTACCATCCCTATCCCTGTCCACAGGAGCCGGCCACCCCACACGCCATGTTCTTGTGTACATCTGCTTCCCTCACCACCTCTTTTCTCTCTGCCCCATGCCTGTGCTGTTGTCCCACTGGAGCTGGGGTGTATGGGCTGGGCCTCAGCCCAACTGGAGCAGGTGAGGGTCAGGACTCTGGGCACTCCCATCCGTTTTCAGTGGAACCTGTGGCAGATGATGGGTTTGGGGACACAACGCATCTGTGGGAGCTCTGGGCTGGGCAAGAATGGGCTATTGGTGGGACAGGTCCCTTGGGCTGGGTGGGATGTGCTCCACCAGCCTCATGACTGGGCAAACTCCAGTCTCCTTCGTGCGTTTCTGAGGTAGAAGCAGCAATTAGGAGCAGCTGATATTGAAAGAGATTTTCTTTTGGCCAAAGAGGGAAGAAGTGGGTGGGTAGGCAGCAGAGACCATGCCTCTGTGCTGGGCACACAGGGAGGTGGCCAAACCCACTGTGAGGCAGAGGGGGGATGTACAGCACGCTCAGCAAAGGGGGCCACATTTCCCTGAAGCACAGACCAGCAGGTACACTGCTTCCTGATGAGGGGAGGAACCTACATCTGGGTGTTCCCAGTGCCAGCCTTTGCTAGGGCAGTTTGACACTACTGTGCCATGGAAACTGGTTTTTATGTGGGGCCGAGGTGCTGCTGAGGTGGGGTGCACAGAGCAGGGGTCTCCTCAGCCAGGTGCCTCTTCAGGTCAACCCCTAAATTCCCGAACACTTCACAGAGGGAATACTATGTACTGCAGATAAAAGGGAGAAACCTCGCCCTGCCCTCCAGGGATTAACCTTCAGTCACAAGCTGTAGGAAACATCACTATGGGCATCGATCCCAAATCTGTAATGTGTAGGGAGAGGGGGGGGTGTCTGCAGACCCAGATTTAAGAATTATTAGCTTAATGTATTGTATGTGTAAGATGTTGAGCTTGAGAGCAACTTGAAACACTGGCTGTGTTTGATTGCACAGTACACTGGCATTTATTTACATGATAGATTTTGATGGGAAATACCTGTCTCCAGTGAGGTCTGTGAACTGGAAACACACAAGCTAAAGAGGAGGACTGGGAATAAATATGCTCTGGCTGGCGAGTAGGGTGTGAGCTCCATGGAAGGGTTGTGGTTAGCCATTGTGTATGTCCTACGGTCTGTCTTGTCCCACAGAGGGGAGGTTTTGACTGGGTGCTCCCTTCTGCACTGCGGTGCTGCCGAGTTTGGCTGGAGCGTTGGAAGAGGCAGGCCCGTTAGCTGCACACGGATTTACTGTGCGAGTTTAAGCTAATGGATACTTATCAGGCAGGCTGTATTTGGTGATCGTCCATCATTTGCTCATTAAACAGTGTATCTAAGTGATTCTCATTTCCTCCCTGCCATGTCTGGAAAGGAGGAAACTAGACACATTACGATGGAATATTAATGTCCTGGAGGATTTAGCCACCCATAATTAGATCTCCTTTGCATAAACCTGCTAGTGCTACCTTATTTTGTTGTTTGTCTTGTTTTCCTTAATCACCTTCACATCTTTTTCTGTTCTTAACTATCTTCTTTTAGTTTCCTTTGTAATTCTGTCCCATTTGTCTCATCCTTCTTCGTTTTTTTTCTTTTTTCCTTTTTTTTTTTTCCCTTCCTTTTTTCTTTTCCCTGACCTAGAGAGCACAGCAGTCTGGGTTTCCCCACTCCTCCCTCCTTCACACAAAAAGGCTGCCTTTGCCAGCAAAACCCACATCCTCTGCCAAGCCCTGTTACTGACTTTGGAGAAAAGCAGCTAGAGAACTTGTGCAAATTTAGGCTCTGAACTAGCTAAATAAGCCATGTCAGTAAACCCTCTTGTCTTATTCCCTGGCCTGCTGGCCCGTGAAAGGTCTAATGTATAACAGTCCTATTTAAGGTGGAAAAACCCTTCCTGGCTGAGAGCCACTGATGGCTGAATTGGCTGTGCACTGGGGAGAGAACAGGGAGGCGGCTCTGGAGCTGTGAGCGATTGCGCCGAGAACCACGCACAGTTCCTGGGGGGATCCCAGGGTTAGGGCATGGGCAAGGAATATGCCATCGCCTCTCTGGGGATGTCCTGGTGTCACAGTGATCCTTTCCACAAGCCCCCTGGGGGTGGGGGT
>VZTU01007791.1:167936-220017 GCA_013400835.1 Zapornia atra | reverse complement strand
TAGGGGTGGGAATGACAAAGGGTTGCTAAAACTGAATGGAAACGATCATGCAAACAAGCAAAATATCTATTAAACGCTGGGAGACCTGGCAGGAATCTTCCTGCAAAGTTGATTTTCCAAAGAGAGTAAATCAGCTCAAAGGGCTGGTACAAAGCACACCTGGCTGCTTCTGCTGGGTACCTTTCTCTCCCCTGGCTGCCGGCGTGGAAGCACTGGGGGGATTTCTCTTTGCTTTTAGCTGCAAGGTATGGTAAAGGCGTCGGGGATACACTCACAGGCACCTACCCTCAGTACACTGGCAAAGCCCCACAAAGCTTCCTACGTTCCTGACGAATGTGAAGGTTCCCCTCTGCACAACCAGTGGGAGAAAGCCCCAGCCTGCTGACAAAGAAGGGCAGCCCGGTTACTCGTGGGTGGCTGCCCTGGCTCAGGGCCGGCTCCCTGCCCCGCTGCGCTCACGGGCAGCGGATTGCAGCTCTGCCAGAGCAGCTCTTAGTTATAAAAAACAAATATGAGCATTTTTCATACTGCTACTTTCCTTTGCTACCCTTCTGCCTATTTGTGTGTGTTACAGACTTTTGTCTCACCAGTATTAGGAGATGGAGAGGCTTGATGGGGAACATCTAAGGAGGAGAGAAGGAAAGCCGGGACATGATCTGAACAGAAGAGGCTAGCTGGCTTCTCCTCAAAGTAGCCATTTCCAAACTTCCCCTCCCCTCCCACCTCTTTGCCACTGCTAGTTTTGGTAGTTTTTCCTGGTGTTGTTCAGGGCTGAACGTCTGTGGGCAGTAGGCTGAGAGGGAGCAGAGAGGTATTCTCTTTCGGTTTGAGGAGCACACCTCTCCAAAGGACAGGCTCTGTATGTGCATGGAAAATGCTGGGCTATTTACAGTGTAAAGACTGTTAACATCCTTTGTGCTCCTGCCATGTTGGAAACTGGCAACCTTACAATCCTCAGTCCACAAAGTTTTGAGCATCCTCAGCTTCCTTTGACTTCATGGAAATGGAAGCTGCTCTGCATTTTGCAGGATTAAGAGTGCTGTATCAAATCCCAGGCTGCAAATGCTGTGGGATGAGTCGTGGCACATGAATGGCAGTTGGATGGGGCTATTCTGTGCCCTACGCTGACTTGGGAGCATGTAATTTAATGTGATGGGAGGGACAGAGCAGAGCCTGGGTAGGACAGCACGGACAAATGTGTGTCTGAAAGGCAGCAAAGCAGCCTGAAGATTATGGAAGATCACAGAGCTCTAGCTTGTGAGTACCTACAGCTAGGTCAGGGAAAATATGTGATTATCGTGTGACTGGCTTACAATGCGGATTGGTGCTGGAGTGTGTCTCTAGAGGGGAAAGCTGTGAATCTTGACACGTACATTACAGCTAATACACAGGCATTGGTGAGATTTCCCCAGGTTTATCTGAGTATTCTGTCACCCACAAAATCCTCCCAACTAGAAAGTGTCACCAGCACTTTCTGTACTCAAGCTACTTTGTACATCATGTTTTCAGAGGTTGCTCACAGGTGAGGAACTGGTCCTGGTCCCAAATGCAGGGCTTGGTAACAGCCCTGGTTCAGGAAAGTTCTCCCATCAGCTGGGGGACTTGCTTGTAACCCAACATATCTCTCAGCAGTTTCTCAAACTGTCACAGTTCCTGACACTTTACTTAGCATACTATGGAGTTTTTATGTTATGGGAAGTGTTAAACTGGTCCTTGTGGTCCTTGAAGCCTGTGTAATAGGATAAGGGAGCATACACATGCCATCTGAATTACTGAGGGGCTGTTGCTCACTTGTAAAGCTTGATTGCATCTAGAAATCAACATTTGGTTCAGAAGCGTCTTACTTTGATAAGGTTAACTTCTTTCCTGGGAGTGATAAAGTGTTAAATAAGCACTGTGACTGTGAACGGAGTTCAGGTAATGGTAGCCCCATAAATAGATGTTCTCACTCTTAGGGGAATGGTTGCTGAATCCTTTCAGAAGTTTCTCTGAGCACAAAGAACTGAAATCTTTGAGCCTGCAGCACTCCTGACCTAGCAATTAAATAAGCATCCTTGGAGAACATCTGAGATGAGCGGGCAAAATGCAAATATTTGGTGCCTGTGAGTGTGTTGTATTGTGATGTTGCCATTGCCCACAGTTCTTCCTGGTGTCAGCCTTGTCCTTGTTCTGCCTCTTGCATTCAGGTCCTACAAACAGCTGAACAGGGGTCTTCTCCAAGCATGACAGCAGTGAGTAGTTCTGTGCTGGGCTAGAATGGGGAGCAGAAGCAGATGTGTCTTCCTGCTGCTGTCCTACCTGCACCACGCCGGGGTGGGCAGTGCACAGAGTTACCTATATATTCAACTGACCAACAACAAGATCTTCTATGCTGCCAGACCGAGGCTATTTTCAAGCCAAAACCAGCCTTCCTGAAGGGTTTCAACTTCATAGATGCCCCCAGAGTTCACCAAAAAAAGCCTTCTGTTGTTGCAGGCTTGCTCTTGGATGAGTTTCCTGTAACTATCTCATAACTATCACCTGAAGGATGCAGCTAAAAGACTGTCTCTGGTTTTTATTTTCAGTATTTGATCTCTGTGTGCCAGCAAATTCTGTGGGCTGTTTACGAAGGACAAGAAAAAACCCGTTAATGCTTTAGAAATACAAATACAACGCTGTGAATGTTGATATCAAGGTTTAGTACTTGACTTGGAAACTGTTTCTTGCCTGTCTTTTTTTCCTAACCAACTGCACAGAGTATTTATCACTGGGAGATGTGTACCCTCCCCATTGGTTCAGTGTGTTGCACCTCAGGTGCGAGGCTGTTGACAACGCATGACGCAGAGTAGGACCAAACTTGTGGCCTCTTGCTGGATTGTTTCTGTGTTACTGAAGGAGTTCAGATGGAGAGAGCAGATAGAGGCAAGAGTGTAATTACATAACAACTTCTGTGGCTGCAGCCCTGGCTTAATGTGCAGGCACACAGCATAATTCGGAGAGAAAACAAGGTGAGTTTGTGGAGGAAAAAGGGAAGTATTCAACAAAAGCTCTTGAAGCGCACTTGTGAATATTCTGCCCAAAGGTTAACATCAGTGATTTTGGGTCTTTTCACTTCATGAAATGCCTCCAAAATGTCATGAAATGCTGAGCCCTCATGATTACATCACCAGTAGCTGGAGCTGATGCCTGTGGTCTTCCTAAGCTGCAGAGTGTTTTGGGTACATGGTCTCCTGCCCATGTTGAACATCAGCGATGTGGACTTGTGTGTCCATGCACTCAGAATGATTAACCAGCACAGATGGAAGTATCTAGTCCTAGACTCCAGTAGCTACAGTTGTGGCTGGTGTGTCTCGGAAAGCATATTTTCCTGCTAATGAAACGACAGTTATTTTACTGTGTGATGTATTGTGGAAGGGATAGTGTTGAAAGCTTTGTACCTCTTCACTGACTTTTTAATGTATTACCTTACTACTTAAATAATAGCATAAGTGAACATTAATGCACACAGGTCACCTAAGCCAACCTAGGTTTCAAGGAATGATGAGAAAAATCCTAAGAAACGGAAACTTTAACTGAAAAATCAACTTAAGTGATTTAGCCCCTAGCTAATTTTACGGACTGAGGCTTTTTCGACTCTGTTCTCAGTAGCGAGAGCTGGAAATCCCTTCACAGCCATAGCAGCCAAATCTGTTCCGGACCCACTCTGCCCTCCTGGGGAGGGCTGCCAAGCTTGAAGGCTGCCCCCAGGCATCCGTCTCCAGATGGGATCTGTGGGACTGCTCTCCCCCCCATGCACAGCATCATGTTCCCCACATCTCCAACCAGCCTGGGAACGTTCCTCCTGCTTCCCTGTGAGTCCAGCAACAGCCCCATGCAACTCGGTAGATTTTTATCTGCAGCTGCTTAGGTGTCAAAGTTGACTTTGGGAAGAAGAAACCAATTATCTTTCCTTCTGACTTCTGTGGCTTCTGCTCATTGCTGAGGCTGAGATAAAGTCAGCAGTGACATCATTTCAAGTGCTGGCTCCTTAAATAACAATTTATATCCAGAAGATTAAGGTGGCCACGGAGGAACCTCTCAGCTCTTGGTTTTATGCCCATTATGGAGAGGAGCAGAATCACAGAGGAGTAAAATATCTCCCTACAATTATGCTTCATGCCTGTGAAAAAGCCTGATCACCTGGTTTTTCGCTTCAGCCTCACAGACACCCTTCCATTCCAAACCTCTGGAGCTTCTTAATTATGCTGGTGTGTAGGCCTGATCTTTCTTTTTTTTGGATGTGAGATGCTTTTGCCCCTTGTTTCTGTGTGCCCACTGCCAAGCTGAGCGGGACGATGGCAGGCAGGTGAAGATCGAGTGCTGGGGTCGAAGCTCCCATGACCGTGCCACTCCACCCAACCACTGAACACCAGTCCTGAGCAGCACCAGCCTGGCCTTGCCCAGTGGTCATGTCCTGCTTGGATGTATTTGGGTACCCCCAGCCAGCACTGTGGCAAGCAGCATAGGGTCCCAGCTCCCTGCCCTTATCCTGGGCACGCTGTCTGAGGGGACAATTTGACCTGCTGCCCTGCTGCCCAAGAGAAACAGAAGTTTAATGCAGCAATAACTCTTGGAGTAGTCTTGGTGGTTGCTTTTTCTAATGGTTGGTCCTATGAAAGATGGTGTTTGTTTAAAAAGGGAAAAAAGGAAAAAAAA
The DNA here is from genome assembly GCA_013400835.1 of Zapornia atra. NCBI lineage: Eukaryota > Metazoa > Chordata > Aves > Gruiformes > Rallidae > Zapornia > Zapornia atra. Next base: position 215,343 of record VZTU01007791.1, on the reverse strand, counting down.
TAAAAAAGAGAGAATAGTGGAGTGAGCAGCAGCTGCAGGGAGATGTGTCTGTGTCTAAGCCCAAGAGGCTTCCTCCCACCGGCCTCCTCCTCACACGGAGGTGAAGCACTGTCAGCTATGTGGTGGGTCTGTGCAAATAGTGGGAGAGAACCTGAAACCATGACTGCAATAATAGAACGTGAATTTAAGTGCCGTCGTCTCCATGTATATGTTCTCTGCCCCCTTTTCAGTCATTAGGGAGCAAAGCAAATTAATGCCAACAGAGGCTGACTCAAACCTTTGCCCTCATTTAAGGGATTCCAAAAAATGCAGTTTTGTTATGTGCTGGAGCCAGCTGCCCTACAGCAGCTCAAGGACTAGAGCAATCTCCGGTGTTTAACCAACATGAAAGCAGCGTGTTGCTAAAATTGCTGATGACCAGCGTTGATCCCATATACTTCTACTCAACTAGCACTAAATTTATTGCCTTTATGTATTTCTAGCAGACTGATTTTTTTTTTTTTTCCCCACCTCTCTTTCCAAGATAAAATTGAAAGACATTATAAGCCTTGCAGCATAGAAGTAGTAATATAAAAAGCAGTCCAAGCAAGACAACCAAAAAGCAGTCAAGGCTAAAATAAAATTAAAACCTGCCACTTGTCTGTTTTGAGCAAGGCGGATGAATTGCTAACTGAGCTGATTTAGTTTTGGAGCAGAAACCTCCCAAATGTATGCAGATGTGGATGTTAAAACAAAAGATATATTTGTGGAAGAGGGAAATAGTATTTAGATTCACTGTCCAGAGTTTTTTATTAAGAGATGGGTCAAAATGTGAACATGAAATGGGAGGTGAGCCCCTAGCAGAGAGCATGTGCGAGCCACACCTGGCACTGTCAGGGAACAGTCCTGATTACAGCTTCAGCAAGCTTGTACTATTTCGTTTATTGCTCTGGAATTTTATGTGATGAGGCCTTAATGCTAACATGGACTTCTTGGTCAAAGCATAGCCGTGTGTCAAGTGTGATTATATCCCCACCCCCCACCCCCCCACCCCAAAGAACTGGCTAAATTCCATGCATCTCTGTTAGGAAACTTGCAGAGTACCAGGACCGGAGCTGTGCTCTTCTGATGGGTGCGCGTTTGTTTATTGGTTGCATATAGAATCAGAATTTGTCTGGGCACTGCCTGTGTAAATTATCTTTCTGCTCTTAATGCCACATGATGTTACCACTGACATCAACCTCATAGTTAAGTTTGCAGGATGTCAGAATTCCTTACAGGATTGAAAAATTGAGGAGGAAAGCATAAAATCAAGAACCTTGTGATGAAAATGTAAATGCTGGCTGTAAGTAATCCCTGGGGTGGGTTCCAGGGCCTAGGCATGCAGGGGCCCTCTGGGCAATGGGGGCTGTGCCTGTGACCTTGCAATATGGTTTGGATTTCAGTTGCAGAATTATGTTGAATTTGTATTTGAATCCAAAATAATTTAGATAAAAGGGATAGAGATTGTTCAGTGCATGGAGTAAGTACTTTGAGTCGGGAAATAAAGACCCATGATTTAGATTTGTTTGTTGTCGCAGCAATGCAATAGGCAGGTGGAGATGATCAGCTCTTGCAATGAAGAATTTCCGCGGTTGCTCTCAAACGCCCGGTCTGACTTCAGTAAAAGTACCACCGAGTTCAGTAACAGCAGAACCAGTCTCTTTTCTGTACCCTGCTTGTTGTCAACTATCTCTTTGTTATATTTAAGAATGTAAGAATCAAATGACGCTTTGTGATTCTGAAGAGGCAGAAGGTTGTAGGTACGTCACAAGTGCGAGGCGGCTGGCTCTGGCAGCTTCCCCATCCGCAAGCCTCAACTGCAGCTACTTACGTTGCTGAACGTGGTTCCTCACTACCAGAGTATTCTTCAGTTCTGAACTCTAAAAAAACTTCAGATGTCACTCTGTCCTGAATATGGTTGATGTGTTAAGGTGGTGTTAGTCAGGAGATTTTTCCCTTCCTAGGACAGTTCTTTACTCTGATCTGTTACAACAGACACTTCAAAAGCCACCTCTGTGATTTATAATGACAATTTTGCACATGCACATTGTGAATGTACAGAATTTCAAATGTGAATGCTTAGCAGCCAGTGATACTTAAACCTCCATAAAAATTTCACATGAGCTTACTGTTACCCATTCAGGAAGAAGCTGCAAACAGCAATCCCATATTTAGGTTAAAACATAAAGAAAAATCTCTTTACTAAATTTCTGCCTTATGAATTATTTTATAGAAAGAAGTAAGCTTTTTCACCAGTGCAGAAGTCTGCTTTAATACTTAATGTCATAGTGGATCTAGTTTTCTGATGGCTTTGCTTTCCAGTTGTGTTTTAACAATCACAACTTATTTTTGTTCTTTTTCAGTTGAAGAGGGTGAATCTTCAGATTTTGCTTTGACCTGGGACTCATCAGTGACTCAATCAGGTAAATATTTTAGGTTCTTCTGATTGCAAAAACTGCCAGAAAGCTGCCAGGCTTTTTACAGGAACTGTATTTTGTATGTCACATTCCTGTCTCAAATCCAAGACTACCCACTGCAACACAATTTTTATATCAGTTCCATATGGTCAATAAAATCTATTACATACAGAGACTAATATACTCTTATCCTCCGGAGAGCCATTCTTTCTTCTTGTGGGCATACTGAAACGGGTTGTGATTTCTCCAGTATAACCACTTTGAAGTTTTCTGCAATGGGCACTGTTGCACATTCATTCCAATCTAATTACATAAAAGCTGCTTTAATAGGAATTTTAAGCCTCGGTCTCAACTGGAATGTGTGTATTTCTCCTCTTGGAGGAAATTGGAAAGTACTGTCAGGGCTGGAGAATAAAAGCGGTACGTTGCTGTGGTAGAAAGATTCAACATTTGAACCAGTTCTTGGTCTACTTGTAGTAATAGCACTTAAATGTGTATCTGGGGCTTGTTTATCCGTGTTATGTTGATAATTTGTATAAAAAGAGGCTCAAGAAAGTGAACAGGACAAAGCATGTTAGTCTGTAGATGTGCAATATGGATTGATAACACAAATGTCAGGGTAGATGTCAGATTAGTTGCTGTTTAAAGTAACTAGCCTCATCTCAGTTGCTGTTTGTGCCCTGTGTAATTTTACTGTCTATTATGTCTTTAACACTTATATAATCCTCAGAATATTTTTGATTTTTGAAGCCAGTAAGTCTGTTTCTCTGCTCTCTTCCTGCTGGACTGCGTGATGGGATTCTCTTAGAAGCTCAGCAGAGATGTGAAAACAGCTCTGAAACTGAGCAGTAATATGAAAATTAACAATGGTGCTGCATTCCTGGTTAGCATGGGTTTTATAAGTCATGGGGAGGCTGGCTCACAGGAGACTTTTCTTACTGAAGTCGGCATCTAGCTGGTCTTGAAGGCACAAAAACCGCCTTTGTGCGGCACTTAGTGGCATTTCGCTTTGTACCAACCTCTCTGGGTTGCGCTGGGTGCATCTTCTCTGGGCGCTACGGCTGCTCTGAACGGTTTGTGTTTTCACCGGCCTTTGATAGCAAATATTGCTGCTGCTGTTGCTGCTGCAAACCCCCAGCTGTGATGTCGAAAGCCCCTTTGTGCCTGGAGCTAACGGCGCATGAAAAGAGCGCTTGCTGGCTCTCTTGCTTGACCTTCGCCTCAAACAGGAGTGGAGTGGAGTTACCAGTGTTATCTATCAGAAGTCTTGAATTGTATTAAATTTAACACAGGCTGAGGTTCAAAAACACCACCACAAAAATAATTTCTGTGCAGAGCAGGAGTTAATTTGGGATTTCTGGATGGTATTGGTGAGTATGCCATATGTACAAGGCAGCCTGTGACAGGCTTTCCCCCCATTAGCTGAGTCTCCTCCATTCTTCTTCATTTGCTCCCATAATTACAGCTCTCATTCAAGACGTGGGATGTGGGATCAAATATATTGTATGAGTGACTTATGGCAGCTTAAGGAAAACCTGTGCTAATTGGGGGCTTTTCCTTTCTATACTTTCAGTAGCTACAAATGTCCATCTTGCAGGTGTACAAGGATGCAATCTGGCTTCCTCTCAAGGCAGTGCATGGGGCAGAGGAAGCAGACTGGAGTGTGACTGAGGAACTACATGGGAAAACCTTAAAAAGCCCTAATACATGGTGGCACAGCTGCATGGAGTCACCAGCTCTTGTGTGGTGTACCTCCAAAGGCACAGTAACTGAATTCAGTAACTGAAACCAGTCCCTCCGTCCCAGTGTGCGAGCCTTTCATTATGTTCTTTTATGATCTTCCTGTTTGCATTAGCTCCAGTAGTGTGATGTTGAAGTTCAATAAAGGGTGAAAAAACATGCTTCAACTTCTTGTTTCATGCCCTTTCCTTCCCTGGCCCAAAATGGCAAAATTGCCTCCCCTTTCTTGACTGCTTCCCACCCCCCCAAAAAAAACGCACCCAAAGGGCCAAACCCGCGACTTGTTAGCTGAAACATTTGCCAGATGTTTTGAATTAACATATTTCTCTCCCTTCTCCTCCTGTATGTGTTTGTACATCTCTGTGTGTGTGCAAACACATACAAAGCAACTTCTGAAAAATTCTGTTGGCACTCTGCGCAGCTGCTGTGGGCTGGGGGAGCGGTGGCCCCAGGCTGGTGTGGTACGTAGGCTCAGCAAGGGCAAGGAGAATGTACTTTTTAAACATTTTAAATCTAGGGATTTTTTTATACTAGCAAAGTATTTATATAGGTGCAGTTGTGGGAGAGAAGATGCTTTTGTCGTTATATCTTATTTTGCTGATCAAACCAGTAGAAGCTATACTGAAAACTTTTTCTTTGGTGAGGACGAATTGAATTTGCAGTCAGGTGGCTCATCCAGGTCACTGTGACAGCTCTCTGTCTGTCCCCAGGCCAGATGTAAGTGTCTGTAGGTGCAGGAAAGGCCATGCGAAGCTCTGAGGTCCAAGCTCTTGTGTCTGATGGTGGGCTTCTCCAATACTGAGACGTAGCCAAGCTGTAGGGTTTTGCACCCCTGACTGGACCACGGCACTAGGCAAGGGGCTGCTTGCAGGAGCTTCTTAGTGAAGCTTATGGGAATTTGGCAGTGGACACATTGGCAGCAGAGATCCTGTGCTTGGATGGGTCTGTTCAGTGACGGCTTAGCGCAGGGCACCATCCTTTTGCCTATGGGTGAGTATGTGGGCAAATTGCTGTCTGCTCTGGCTCAACTGCTCGGTCCCAGTGAAGCCTGTGAAAGTGAAATGCTTTGCAGGAGCCCAGGCCGTCATGTAGTTGCACCGAGGAATTTATTCCAGTACTTTAAACACAACTCAAACTAGCTTTTGGGGTGCAAGGTTTTTTAATTTTATTTTTATGACCACAACTTAAAGACTGTACCTATTAACCTAGAGAATTGGGAAAATGCATAAGGAAGCAGAGGCTGCCCTTGCGCCAGGGTAAATAATCTGGGTGTCCACCAGCCCCGCTTAACAATGGGCATATAGCAAATTTCCTTCCTCTTCAGGTCTTGTAAATATTCTTTCCTTAATGTAAAAGGAAGAGAAAAAGCTTTTCCTTTCCTCTCTGAAACCGAGGACTTATCTTGCTGTTGAATAGCATGTCAGTAGTATTTTGCTGTGTAAGATGTGTAAGAGGCAGAGATGTTTTCTGTCCCAGAGGCAGAGTGCAGCTTAGTGCTCCTTCCTCCTGCTTTTCCCTCTTTGCAGCATGTGCCACCTTTGAAGCCCATCCATCTTCTCAGAAAGCATCAGACTGAGTGGGCTGGGCAGGGCTGCCAGGGTGGCAGGCAAACGCCCTCCTCGGCTCTCCAGAAGAGTTTTCTGCTGCTTTGAAACCAAGCTGAAAATAAGATTCAACACTTGCAAAGCAAGGGTCCGGCCAGACAGGGCTGCAATGCTGTTGTAATACATCACCAGAGTATTATCTTGAGGAGCAACAAGGGACATTTTAAAGACGCAAAAAGTCTTACTAAATATATAGAGAATTTAAGGCATTTTAAAGACCTCTGAAAGCATTTTACGTGGGGGTTGCTGGGGAGTTTCTCATTAGCCTGATGCTGAGGCCCCGGGGAATCTTGGCTGAATTGTCTGGGGCAAACAGCACATACTGCCTTCTCCTTAGGAGCCTGCAGACCTAAAAGCCTGATTTTTGTGTGTCTGCTTTTGAGGTAGCTGAAGGTATTGTTCTGTAAGGTAAGGTTTTGTATGCAGCTGCGAGGTTTTGGGAAAGGAGGGGACTCTGGATCCGTAGCCTGCGTGCTGGGGATGAATAGCACTGGGCACGTCTCTGTGTGCGTGTTTGCAGTACGTGGGGGGATCTTTGCAGTGTTTGTGACTTGAGGGGTCTCTCCAGTGCCCAGCCATCCATTAGCACACAACTTCCATCCATTAGCACACAACTTCAGTATCACTCAATTACAACATTCCAGAAATCATGAAAATAAATTACAGGCTGGTGTTCCCCAACTTCCCTGCTGGCTCTAGATGTCCTGTCCCTGTCACTGAGCTCTCTGCAGCAGTTGGGCATGCACTTGAGGAAAAAATCCCCACATTTTAGGACATAGATATTTCATGTTTCACCATTAATATTTCTCCCAATGGCTTGTTTTATACAGTACACTGTTGTGGGGTTTTTGTTGTGGGTTTTTTTTTTTTTAAAATTGCCTTTTGAAATTTTTTTTAAAGTTTCCCCCCTTTAAGGGGGGGAAAAAAAAAAAAAAAAACCAGAAAAAAAAAAAGAAAAAAAAAAAGACAAGAAAAGACAAGCTTTTAAGAAATGAACCAGAAAATAAAAGCAAAGCACCCTGTGGTCACTCCTTTCCCTTCTTTTCCACTTTGCCTGGCATTTCCTGGCAACGTAAATCACAGTTTTCACTTTGTATCATCAGAGGAGAAACATCATGGGCTGCCCAGGGAGGTGCTGGAGTCACCATCCCTTGGGTGTTCAAGGAAAACTTAGGGATATGGTTTAGTTAGTAATATAGGTGGTAGGGGGATGGTTGGACTTAGGTGATCTTGGAGGTCTTTTCCAACCTTAATCATTCTATGATCTTGATAGAGTTTGGAGACTCATTTTTGCTAAGGGCTACTGGAGCCCATGCCAGGGTGTTTTTAATGCCCTCTCTGCTGTTCAGGGCTCTCCATGACCATTCCCTCCTGGCTCCGTCCTCTCTCCATTGTTGTTCTGATCCTGGCATGGCTGCTGTGTGCTCCCCAAGTGTTAGAGGGTTTCTGTTCTCTAGCTGTTTTGTAGGTTTAGTTTAATTTTGGCTGCCAAAGGAGCAAACCACGTGAGAAAGGCAAGGTTTCATGAAATGAACAGAGATGTGCTCCTGTAAGTGTTCAGGCATTAACTTTTTTTCTTTTTTTTGCAATTCAGTGAGCATTAGAAACCTGTTATCTTGCAAGTGCTCTGAAACTGCCCATCCTGAGTGCCTTCACAAGCTCAGACATCTTCAAAAAGCTGATTTCATTAGTGAACCAAAATGAGATGGTTCTGATTACAGTACATAAGGATTTCCAAAGAAATAAACCTTTGCACTTAGCAAAGAATGTAGGAGACTGGTAAATTTATTGAATATTTTTTGAACATACTATGAAATGTTTCATCTCAACTGGTCACCTTTCCTATGTTGCCTTTAAAAACAGCATCCTGGTCTCCTCGCGGACCTGCAGCATGCAACCCAGTCAGTATAGTCTGAGGTTCTCAAAAATCTTAAATATCTGCTTTGGAAGCAGCCAAGACCAAAAGAAATGCAAACTGGAAATAAGGCTGGGGAGGTCTGTAGCTTGGCTGCTGCATTCCTCATTTTTTGAAAGCTGAACTTTTATTTTCCTTGTTAATGTGTGAGTTTTTACAGTGTAACATAGTTATGTGTCCTTTTGGAAGAGAACAAAATAATTCTCCTTTCTTAAGTAAAAAATTTAATTTTAAACTTCAGCCTCTTACTTATAAATGCTTTTTTTTCCTTTATGATAAAAGTACTTTTGATAGTGTTTTCTTAAACAGGAGGTGAAGTGATAGAAAGTATGTGATATTCAGTAGTGTGGTGATGGCTGAAGGTCCAAGACAAATGTAAGATTTTTGGAGCCAGGATACTACAAAAGGAAACAATGCAAGGAGGTATAAACCTTTTCCAGACTACTCTGTTCATAGGAGCTCACTGCACAACTCTGCATCTGCAGGCATGAGAGCCTTCTGGGAGCAAATCTCTGCCCCTGACACTCCCAGGCTGGTGGGAAGGGGGACATGGTGCTGCTGGAGATAGCTGTTAGCTGGAGTGACCTAGGTTTCCTAAGGTCCCACCAACATCCTGCAGCTGTAGCACTTTCAGGGAAAGAAGTATAAAAAACCCCTGATCTCTTGCCATGTGTGGCACAGCACACTAGACTCCGTGCTGTGTGTGGTGCACTTGTCATGGAAACAGCCACCCTGTGAATCTGCTGAGGTGTGTGTGGTGGTGCAGTGCCATAGGTGTTCCCTGCTTGTTTGAGGAGGGAGTCTCGGGTGTGAAGGAGCAATCTTCAGATGTGAACCCAGCATGGGTGTCAGTATTTAAATTAGAGGCACACACCTGTGTGTTATGGCATTTCCTAGAAAACACTTAGTATTAAAAACTTTAATTGGGAAAATCATAGCAATAGCACAGAGGAGGAGAGTTGATTGCCATGGTAAAAGAGGCAGGGAAAGAAAATCTCACTTCCAAGTGAGCTACTGAGTGCTCCTCATACCCCATCACCTGCCCCTTCCCAGGCTTTTTAAAGAACGTTTCTGCTGGAAAGTCAGCCTGTGTCAGCAGCACGAGTGGTGTCTCACACAGCATCTTTGGTGTTGCCAGGCTTTGCAGTACCTGAAGTCAGCCCCTTGAAGCTGCTACAAGCCACACCTGTAAGGGGGTGATTTCTGCAGGCTGTGGCATCGGGGCCCCTGCCTGGCCATGCTGGTGGGGGCCCTGGACTTGTGTGTGCTGGGAAGGTGGCAGTGCGTAGGGACTGGTGATTAGTGGCAAGGTTTCAGTCAAATCTGGGAGTATCTCTGGGGTCAGCGGTTTAACCTCATCTGAAGTCTGTGATCTTGATCTGTATGCTGGGTTGGGGTATGTTCCCACAGGGTTCTTCTGGCTGAGACATCTTGCCAGAAATAAATACACCGTTGGCATGGGCAGTTGCACACCTCAGTGTCTCCTTCTGGGGTTGGCAGGGAACATCCTCTGCAGGGGTGTGTCCATGTCTTCCCAGCAATGTTGGTTTGCCCTGTGGGAAATTTGCTTTTTATTCAGAGGCGCTTTATCTGCTGGGACACCCTAACACTGTGCAGCATTTCCTTACACTGACTGACAGAAGTCATTCACCTTCACGGGCCCTCAGGCACAGCCTTCCTGGCTCTCCATCCCTTAGTCTCATTCAGGTCTCGTGCAGGTCTGAACACACTAGCAAAGGATGCTGCCATTGAGCTGGAGGGAACTCTGGAGAGGAGCAAGGCATTTGCCCATCTTCACGCTCTGCTCTCCCTTCCTGTGATGCTGCTTTGTCCTCTCTTGCTGCCCAAGTGAAGGGCTGTGATTAGATGAACATTTTCTGTGTTTTTAGATGAAAATAGTATCTGTTGTTTACAATGGCCTTCGGGGGCATAACTAGCAGTAATGGGCTAAAGTACAGCAAAGGAGACGCTAGGCTGAGTATCAGGAAACATTTCCCACTAGTGGGATCTAATAGACTGGTATTATCTCCCATCACTTGGGTCATTTTCAAACTGGACTGGACAAAGTGCTTGAAGATACGCTGTAGGAACAGTCTGACATTAGCTGAGGGATGGGCAAGATCACCTGATAAATCCTGCTCATCCCTAATTTATCCAATTCTGCCGCGCTATGGATTTGCTAATCTCCTGCAGATCTGAGGACAGAAGCAGACTGAATGGGCAGGCAAATTGTGCTTTCTAGAGCTTATTTCAGTAAATATTTTCTGTAGGGTCTTGAAGCACTTTACAATTGCTTATTCAGCCTCCCAGCCTAGTAGAAAGTCTTCCTTGTGCCCCAAGTCCGTATTGCTTTGTCGCTGCATCATGCAGCGTGCACTGTGCTGCAGGTCAACCTTCCCAGAGGGCTCTGGCTTTGGGAGTGGTGGGCACTTACCCGCCCATCTTGCTTTGAGTTGTTCCTGCAGGTCAGTGGCTTTGCTTTTCCAAGCCTGCTTTGGTTGGCTGGTAGGAGTGAGGGAAGCTGAACCCACGCTGCTGTAGGAAGTGATTGCAATGGGTTTTACCTCTGTGAAATCAGACAGCTGAAGAGTTGAAGGAAAGTCTCCTGGTGAACAATTTCTTTGGTTTTCACAGAAACTTACGCTCTCCTTTGACTAGCTTACACATTGCAGTTGTAACTGGCAGCTCAAAGCTCCCAGCCTGAGTAAATGTAAACAGGAATAACAGAATATATTACATTAGCCCATTACTTAAATGAGAAAAATCAATAAAAAGTAATGCCACAGTGATGGATCCCCAGTAATCATTCTTCTTGAGAAAAAACAAATAGTGCCAGCCCTAAGAATGGGGTTTTATAAACAAGGTTGTAAAAGCAGAAAAACAAATGGAATAAACAAGCTCCACTGCTTTTTTTTTTTTTCTGGGCTGAGTAAGAATGTTGATATGAAACTCCGTGGTGAAGAACTGCATGAAATTTATGATGCTTTGCCCAAATAATCATTGCTTATTCAGTACAGGAAACTAGAATCATTTGGGTTGGAAGGGACCTCTAGTGGGTCTTACTCAACATTGACCCGACTTAGAAAAGTTTCTGTGACAGTTACCACTGTATTTTTGCTTAAATTGTCTTGAGCTGTTAAGCTTATCATAGACCAGGGGTATCAGTATGCTTACTGTAGCATAAGAATGTGTAGAAAAGAGGAATTACAGCCAAATACTCATGAAATAAGGATTTTTTTTATAGTCAATATAGCATAAAATTTCCCATAATAGAGAGAACATTTGTATTTCTGTCATTTAATTTCTAAAGTAGTGCTTTTCCAGTCTCACTACAAGGAATTACGATGTCATTGTCAAAACAAACCGAGCTCATCTCATAATCTTCTATTTGTTGTGTATAAATTCAAATGAGGAAACTGTTAAATGGGACCATTTATAATGAGATTTGAGATACCCTATGGCTCTCGGTTGGAGACAAGTGACCTTTGTCTTTTTTGGGGCTGAGTAACAGCACAACGAAGATTTAATAGATGTGTGCAGAGACCTGGCAGTAGATTGGGGTGTGCATGGAAGAGGTGCTCGATGCATCTTGCTCTACATATTTTTGAATTCATCACACTTGGGAGTGAAGAGCCTGCCCGTTTGCATGTTTTACTAGCCATGCCTCCTTCCTCCCTTGGATGGCTTTGGCATTCATTAGTAGAAATTATTAGGCAGTCACAAAACACTACAGAGAAAGGAAAAAACCCACACACTTTGCTTGGAAACACTGTCTGTGTTGCATAAAGCTCTGACAAGATCAAGCCTCTAATTAAATTATCTGGCACTTGGACAATTCTGTTCAGAGATCTGCTGAGCTAATGTGTAGCCATTAGCTCATACAGCCACCAAATCAGAAGTACCAAAGAGACAATTTACATAGGGCCACAGCGTGTTTTAAAAAATTCTGGTGAGTTGTGAAGCCTGTAATGTTAATTGCCAGTTAGCACATTGTAATTGCTGTAATTATTTGCAAGTAAAATGATGTAAGGGACTTAACATTGTACTTTTCTTAACACTTCACATGTTGGTGATCCACTAAATCTCCCACTTAGAGTTTTGCTGGTTATTTTAAGGGCTCGACAGCCACTCACTGAAGTCTGATCTCACCCACAAGCTCGCTGTTCTCTGCCTATCGTCTTTAATGCTGAGCAGTGGCTCTCTAAAGTCTTTATTAAAAAGCTTGCACTGAAATAGCGAATGGGAATGTCTGCCACTGACCATCGAGAGCAGAGCCGGCCCTGCAGCCGGCCGTGCCGGAGCCCAGCTGGGAGAGAGCCCTCAGCACAAATTGCCAGCCTATTGCCTCCCACTGCCACGCTGCGGAAGTGGGCCAAAAGCTCCTCCGTATGGGATTAAAGGGATGTGTAATAGATTAAAGATCAAAAATGTTAATTAAGAAATGGTCTTTTCTAATAAGATGCCTTCAAGGGCACGGTACCAAAAATGAGGCAATATCTCATTTTGGCAACAGCGCTGGGGTTGTAATGAAGCTGGAGCACGGGGGTAAGGGGAGAAGGAAGGGATGCCTCTTGTTCAAGGCATCTTCTTCAGAAGGGGTAAATCAATTAGCAATAAAAATGTAAACATCTAAGTCAGAACAGCATTACCCTGGAAGCTACCGAACGAGGTGTGGATTTAGACATACTCATTTTAGCTGGGCATTTCCTTGAAGGTAAGTTGGCATTTTTCAGCTGGTAAAGGAGGACTCCTTCAGCTGAATGGTATTTAAGCAGCAGCATGGTAATTTGGCTAAAAATAGCCACTCTTGTTGGAAGATTTGATGCATTTGAAGTGATTCCATGCAATGTTTTCCCAATGTAGTTTTCTAGATATGAGAAGTTCAGCACCTTTGTTGTTGACTGAAACTTGTAGGCAATGTTTCTGGGGAAAGGCTATTTCCCTTCAGAAACGGGAAGAGCCACAACTCTGAGCTCTCACCTTCCTGGCTTCTGCAGCTGGGAAAAGTTTGTTTTACAAAATAAGCTGATAGCAAGTGTTACTTTTGTGTTTCAAACCCAAAAGGTGCTTTCCAGAGCTGTGAATTCTTATTGCATCTTTGTAACTAAAGAGAACACACTTTTACTTAAATTTGAACCTTCCAGTAAGTGACTCTGCTGTTACCAGTTTCTTGGTAAACTTAGCAAAACTCCAAGAGGAAAATTCAGACATTTAACAGTGTTGTTCCTTGCAGTGGGATGATGGGATTTCACATCCCACTTCATCCCACACTTTCCCCTCTAAATGCCTTAATGCTGAAAGTCGCAGTATTTCTGAAGCGAGTTATTTGCTAGCATAAAATGGAGGGACCCTGTAGGCAAATTTCTTCCCTCTCGGCTGGAAGCTTTCGCTTGGATAAAGAAAACCACTGGCACGGTGAGGCTCTCTGCGTAGCTTGTGTATATGTTTTAAGGCTCTGGCTGTTGTTTGAACCAAAGCTAGAGAGAATTTTCAATTTGAGAGCAATATGGTGGGCAGGCACTTGCTGGTTGTGTGCCGCCGTGTATGTGGGGGGGCAAGCTGGGGCTGACTGAATCAGCCAGGTAGACAAATGTCCTCTGACAATGGCCTGAAATTTGATTTGCTGCTCTAGCTGTGTATATTTAGTCTTCATCTGTTGTGTGAATTTTTAATAGAAAAGAGCATTTGGAGGAGATGAATGAGTGAAAGATAATGGGTCTGTGCTACCTGATCACCTGCAGCCCCCAAACAACTGGGGAAGCAGAGTGTGACATCCATGTCCTTGAGAGGGGGAGTGATGGTTTTCCCTGGATTTTGTTTAGTTGAGAGGGGTTCAGAGCCCTCAGAGATGGGCATAGGGTGGACTTGTTATTGGTATTATTTGGCTTGGATGAATTAAATTGGCTATAGGTGACTTAAATTAAATGAGACTAAATTCCTGCACTCTGATTTTGTGAAATTATTGAACCCAAATGGAGATAGTGGTTGTTTCTATCCACAGAAAGAAAATCTGAGGACTATTTCTTATCCAAAGACTTAAATCAGACCTTTTCACAGTTCATAAATGTATTGTTCTGATGGACTGATTAGTTCCTTCTTTACTTGATTTCACTTATGGTTTTTGTTAAAAGAAATGAGTAACTCGGACTTGAATTAGCCTTCTCCCGAGAAGGGCTACCTCATGCCATTCTTTCTGACACATCAAGGAGGTACAGCTGTAGCAATGAAAATTGTTATGAAGTTCCTTTAAAAGTCACAAAATCATTTTGTACTGTGAAATTTGGAAGCTGGTGGTGTGAGGTTCTGCTCCTCCTCTGCGTAATTTGGATAGTGCTCAAAAAAGAACTATGCAGACTGTTGTTGTTCTTTCAGCGACAATAGGGAAGAGTTCCATTTTGCAGTGTTGATTTAGTCAGGTAAGTTATGTTGGCAGAAACTGGTCAGTTTGTAACGCTGGCATTGGTTTGTACAGAATGTGTGCCCCATATAGAAACTGAGATGAGTTAGACTATGATAGTAGCTTGTATTGGGCTGTTTGTGTTTATCACACAAGTCCAGATAACCATTTATCTTATTAAATGAATGAAAAGTGTTTGGTTTCTCTGCCTTGGTGATAAGAAACAAAATACATGTATTTCCCCATTTCTGCAGTACCATCCAGGAAGCAGGTACAATGTCAGCAGGGCGTTACAGCAACAACTGAGGGCAGCATTTGGGCTATAATCTTATGGGAAAAAAGGTTATGCAGTAAAAAAGCATTTCTTCTGATCGTGATGCGTCTCAGGCTGAGGTCTTGCTCAAGTTAGCTGATAACCAGGTTGGTAAAACATTTTCTGGACAGGACATTGCAGAAATCTACATTTTTTTTCTTCATCCTTTCTTTGTAACATTGTGTGTGCAGACAGCTGCAGTGCTGAAGACGTGATGTGAGGAGTCTCACCTCTGCAAATGCCCCCTGCATCTCCGGGTGGGTTTGTGACAAGCAAACATAGATGCTTCTGTATAGCAGGATTAAATTATGTTCCCTTTCTTACCCATACTTCCAAAAAAGTGGTGTTTGTGGTGGTTTATGTGTGAAATTGAAATAAGAATTGGTCTTGCTCTTCCTCCAAAACGGTTTATAAAAACTGGTGAATTTTTAGGGCTGCTTTTATACATGCTGAGGTTGTAAACCTGTTGTATTTTAAATGTCTTTCTGAGTTGCAAAGAAGCCCACAGATAGACCGCAGGCACTGGAGCCATCAGTGAACTATTAAATGAGAAAACACATTGTAAGAGTTAAGTGATTTTTAGCTTGATACTGTAATGAAATATTTTAAAACCGTATCTGGTTAATGAACGTTGTGGCCAGACTGTATAATTGGCCAAGGATGTAGGAAGAGGAAGCGCTTTAAAAACAGATTCCTAGTTGTGGTAACTGTAAATCTGGGTGGAAGGCACCAAAGCAAAACCCTCTTTCTACATCAGCCATGGGGCTGGAGGAAGAGGGGCTGCGTGGGTATGGTGGCCGTGCCTGTGTGAGCCGTGGTGCTTGGCTGTTGAAAAAGGTGGTTTGCAGGATGAAGTTCTCAAGTGTCCATCTTCCTACTTGTCAGCAGCTAAAATGCAAATTCAGTAAATTAAGGGGAAAAAAATTGGGACTGCCCCCCACTCTCCCCCCAAGAAACGTGCCTTTTAAAAATGGACAAATTGTTGTTATTACCACTTCTTACACAGCACAACCTACATGGGGAATGGGGCAGCTAAAGAGCATATCAACTAAATTAGGGTTAATTAGAAGTTCTCCCAAATAGCTGGTGCTTCATCAGCAACAGAGCAGCGTGTAAATAAATCTAATTTCTCTCCAACTAAACTCTTCACAAGCTTAATTACAACAGCAACAATATCTCCCTCCCTACCCCCCTTTTTCATTAGCGGGAGCGGGTCATTACGAGCTGTATCTGGTGAGGGTTATCATGAGCAGTCCAGAGCTGCACCTTTCACAGGCATCCTTCGAGGCTGAGGAAGAAGTGGAGGGACTTTCAGCATATCTGGAAGAGCCCAATTAAGGTAATTCATAAGAAACTTGAGAAGCAGAAAGCACTGACAGAAAGGAAAAACACACCACTGTGTTCTGGAGAGACTTTTGTTAATTACATACACTATATCCGTTATTTGGATTAATTTCTTAATTTCTTTCCCTTTTTTTGCTAGTAGAAATCCATATTTGGGGTTTTATCTGTCCATTTGGTTTTTACTGTACATCTTCCTCAGGATAGATCCGAGGGCTCTGCCCATTCCCTGGTGGTATGTACCACACGACCATCTCCTGCTCGGACGCTTGGGACCTGCCAAATGAGAGGAGCAACTGAGGGAAACAAGACTCTAAAGTTATTTGAGCTTTAACTCTTTTAACCATCCTTTCACACCTTCCTTACCATGTAGGGCTGGATGAAAGAACACAGCAAGGTATTAGGAGAAAAAGTGTTATCGCTGCTGAAAGGATCATAGCGCAGGCGGGCTGGTGCAGCTCATTTCTTATTTCGGGGATAAATAGCTGAACACCTCGTGTCAGAAATTAGTTTACTGCAGGGGAAGTACAAACATGGGTGCAGGTTTCAGCTGGGTGCAGAAGTGCTCCGCTGAGGGCTCACTCAGAGGGATTAACTTACTCCGGCTGGTGCTTGATTCACTGTCCTCTCTGATATTTTTGGGGGATATTTTTTCTGATTCTGTTGAAGCCAGCACATTCCTTGTTACACGGTGTCACGTTTCAGTCGATCCCTAATTAATAAATGAGCAGCAGCAGAATAGCATGCAGCACAATTCTAACAGCATGAGCTGCACAGAAGTATATTTCACTTAGCTCCAATTTTAATACTCTGCTTTGCTCGATTTAATTATGTGAAATTACTGAATTAATGGCTTTGTCAAGTGAAACGTGTAGGACCTCAGAGTTTAGTATTAAAGAAAGAAATGAGAAAGGAAATTTGAAGTACATTAATTGTTGTATGTGAGCTCGTGTTAAACACAAACTCAGATATAACAGCACACAGCCCGGAAGCGCGGAATGTTTTGAAACTGGGGAAGAGAGAATGAGCAGAAAATGTCAGGAAACTTCCAGAGTCGTTCTACGAATTTGGTTTCCCTGCTGGCTTGTATTAGCCTCCTTGGGGTATCTGCAGGGCAGGAGAGGTGTGTGTTAGTGCAGCCGGGACTGGCCACGGTCACGCAGAAGGTAATACCTTCTGCAGAATCCAGCGCTTCCCTAATAGCTTGGCCACCTGTTAAGTACCCCTCCCAGGCGGTATAATACGAGATGCGCAGGCTACATCTGGTTGGGAATCTTGTTAAGTTAATGAATGTGGAAAAAAGGCAAATGAATTATCTTGCTGTGGTCTGGGTACCTGCATCAGGACATCATGCCCAGCCTGGCGCTGGCTGCGCACCCATGTAACGAGACCTGAGGGTAACATTTCTGAAAGCCTGTAAGCCCTACTCTTCTGAAGCCATTTAGACACGAAGGTGCCTAACTCTCATTGATTTTTTCACTCAGGCTGCCTATGGATGTCCCCCCCCCAGCTCCAGCTGGAGCAGTAGAAGGTACTGCTTTCCCAATTTGTGCTCGCTTTCCTGGCTGTGTCCCAGTTGGAGGGTTCCTGTGCAGCAGAGACATGAGGCCCTGCCCCTCTGCCAGCCGGTACCCAGTGGCAAAGGGACGTGAGCAGACATTTGGGAAAATGTGGCTTTATCCTCAGGTGCAGTCGAAGAAACTTTTTTCAAAGCAAACCAGGTTTGTAGAGAGAAAGTTAGCAAGCTTTTTTCTCCAAGATGTTACTTGGTATTGGATCAGGCCGTAAAAACCACAACTACATTATGTTCCAGGTCCGCCCTCCATACCCTGGGTGTGAAGAGGAATTTTACCTGAGAGGCAAACTCTGTGAACCTGGCACAGTTATAGCAGTTAGTCTTGCTCTCCAGAAAATGATCTATGCAGGTTCTAAGCAAGATGAGACCCAGGATAAGATCAGTGAAATAATTACTTTCCTGAATTTGCCTTAGTGCGTTTTTCTTTCGGCCCCAGTACCTTTTTCCCATGTGTTGTTCCATCTTTTCCTTTTGGATTGGTCCCACCCCTTGGTCCCTGACAGTTTGCAGGGCACTACGGCTCTTTCCCTCTCAGTCCTAATGTTTTGGGCTTTTTATAGACATGAAATGATGAATGCAGGTGTTACCTGTTCGGGTTGTGGAGACATGTCTCTTCAGCATAGCTTTAAACCAAATGTATATCCTAAGCATGGGAAATGCCTTTTGAACAGGAATGTGTTCAGGCTGTAAAAGGGTCCTATGTATCAAGGCCTTGCTCTGCTTTCCTGTTCCATCTCGCTCCCATGTGCGTACACTGCAGGCTTTTCACACCAGGACAGGAATCTTTTGGGGACCAGAACTGATGGGCAGGAAGGACAATACAAACTCTTGGGCCGTACTGAAGAACAATAAAGGAACCTACACTTTGAAATAGGCAAAGGGCATTCAAATACAGAAATACATAGTCACATTTGTCACTTTGGGTAAATTACACCATCTGTAGCTTTTCTCTCTGAAAAATCAACAGGTTTATTTTAATCATGAGGTCAAGCAGCTGCTATTCTGAGCAGAACCAGTCAATACCTTATTTATGCATTTGATATGCAGCTGCAATAACAAGCTGCATGTGAATTTTATTAAGCCTTCTGAATTTTCTGTCT
The DNA here is from genome assembly GCA_013400835.1 of Zapornia atra. Lineage (NCBI taxonomy): Eukaryota > Metazoa > Chordata > Aves > Gruiformes > Rallidae > Zapornia > Zapornia atra. The sequence continues at coordinate 196,919 of VZTU01007791.1, read as the reverse complement.
GTTCAGGGAGCTATAGATTTAAGTTTTACAGATATCTGGCTTTACCTTAAAGTAAAAAAGAAAAATAAAATTATTCACACCACTTCCTTTAAAGGGAAAAAAAAAGTTTTGTCATGCCTATGAAGTAAAATGTGATTAAGATGTCCTGTGGTTGGTGTGAGCAGGGTTCTGTGGAACTGCTGGAAACAGGGCATGTGTCTTCAACAGAGACTTGAAAATGAATAAATTGAGCATTATTAAAATATTCATATACCTAAATAAAGTCAAAGTGCCATTTTTGTGCTGAAAATTTACATGGATTTTATTTAATTAATGATGGCCAGTGTATAACAGTTGCATGTTAAAGAGTGAAAGTATGTTTTTAGGAAGAAGTGTGCTTCACTTTGAAGTTAATACTTGCTGCATACTAATTTACTTGTGCATATAAATGAATTTTCAATCAGTTTTGATTTGAACCTCATTATCAGAACTGAAGGTGGCAGTGACTCCCGTTCAGATGCACCTTAAGAATCTGGAAGTGGACAATAACATCTTGCTTCCAGAGGCAGATAATCCATTGCACAACCTATACACGCCTCGAGTAAGTGAATGAGAGTTTTCTGTGGGTGATAGCAGAGAAGTTTGGATAGCTGTGTGCAAACACGCTATCGGATTTGAATGCCACAGAGATCTACAAAGCAAATTGCTATTTGACATCGGAAGAAGTGTGAGGTGTTGATATTGTGAAAAACTGTGGTAACTGTTGTCCGCACTTGGATGTGGAATATCCCTGGTAGCAAATGGAGCAGAAACAAGCCATAGTGGGAGGTGAGAGGTCCCTTCTAGCAATGTGCCTGACCTGCAAAGCACAGCCTATACCAGAGCAGAAAGATGCACGAAGGAAATGGCTTCCTCCTTTGCTCCAACATCTGCTAGCAAACCACCATAGTCCACCAAAACCTTCCCCACGGGTTTTGAGCCTCTGCTTTCCAAGGAGGAGAGAAGGGTGCTGCTCTCCTCGCAGCCCTGTTGAGGAGATAGGCCATCTCATCCCCAGCCCCAGTGGGCAGAAGGGGTGGGAGGGGAGGGAGCCTGGGTGTCCAAGATCAATAACTGGGCATCAGCATCCTGCACTCAAGCGCAGTTTTGGTGCCCAAACACTTGGCATGCCCCGGCCTGCTCCGCGCTCTGCCTCGCGCTGCATTCCCTACCGCTCACAGTGGCTTTTTGTGGCGGGAGAGTGTTTACGTCCCATATTTATACCGCTAAACCGGTTGCCAAACAACGAGGAGCTGATAAACACTCTGTGCTGTTAACACTGTAAAGTACAATCCCTCTGCTGCTTGCATGCAAATAAATAGTAATAATTTAGCTCTTTGTCCGCTTTCTGGTGTATAAATGCATTTGTGGTGTAATACAGAAACATCTAAATCATTTTAGTAAAAGCACTAGAAAGGCTGAAACATTACCTGCAGGTACGATTAAGAGGAAATTTTACTGTTTGGTGGTGGTTTTATGATTTCCTCATCTGACTTGTTTTTTTAAAAGCACTTTTAAAGCAATATGATGCTTAATCACTATTGCTGGGTTTCACTTTTTTATTATTTTTAATTTCTCTGAATTATTTCTCCTTCCTGAGGACTGAAGGGTTAGCCCATGGGCTAAAAGTTACTATAAAATATTCATTAAATCTTTTCTTGTAGCTGTTAGTGATGCAGATACCCTTTTAATGTGCCTGGTCAGTTTTGAGGCCAATATTTTTGTTACTACCCATAAATCTTTAGCAAGTATTTTTAGTGTCACCAGTGAAAGGTTAATAGAAGCCCACAATTTCCAGATGTATCTTTTTGATTAAGCTGCTCAGAAATTCCTTCAGAAAGGGGGTGTAAATTGTTCCACGCTGAAAAGTGGCGACTGTGTCCAATTTGTGCATAAATTGAAATAGTCTTTCTAATTGACTCTTCGGAAGGTGTAGAGTTGCCTTCAAGGTAATGATTTAAACATAAACTGGCCCTTGATGAGGGAGCTGGAGTTTCACTTTAATGCATTTCTGCAGTTTTCCTTTGTCTTCAGTGCCTTCAAATTCCACACAAATAATTCCTTCATAACAAGTGCCTTTTCAGAAGATGTATGCTGCTGACAGTTAATATAAAATTATTGCCCCTGAATGCATTTTTGTAATTACTTCCCAGAGAACTGTCTTTGTGTTAGAAGACATTTCACACTTTAGTAACATAAGTGTTTGGGGAGAACATGAGTAATAATTACAAGCAGTCTTTCAGTGAAAATAAACCTAAAAATTATAGAAAAAGCTAATGTTAAAGTTGGTTAGAGACAGTGAGGAATTTATTTAGCACGTTATGCCTGTCTGTATATTTTCCAAGTTTAATAACCCTTCAGTAACTAAACTTTAAAAAGCAATAAAGAACAGGGAAAACTGCTTTCTAATTTTTAAGCAATAATGAAACTAAAAACTGATTAAAAGTGACATGCTACTAGAGACAGAATAAAGAAACTTAATATGAATGCTCCTACAGGAGATTTCTCCTATAATGGAAAATGAAACAGCTCACAGTTTGATCAATAAAAAAATTAGCAGCATTTAATAAAAGGTTTCTCTAGCACCTTGACTAAAGGACACCATGGAAGCCTTGGAATCCAAGACAACCAGGGTGTAGGGTGAATTGGTGTGAGCATGATATAGAAGTTGTTGGCTGAGCGAAGCTGGTGGGTTTCAGCTCACATGGTAGATACGAATAGTTACGCTGGCTTAGAAGATACGAGGCCAGGACTGTCCATGAAGATATCGGTGCGTTCTGGTAGTTACTGCGCATACCAGCAGTGCGCTTGGGTTTGCATGGAGGCAGAACAACGCGGGGCAAAGTCTTGGTTGCACTGGAGAAATCAGGGCAATCTATACTGAAATCTATATTATACCGTGTAGAGATAACCATATGTAGCTCTAGGTGGGCTCAGGTCAAAGCAAGGCATTGTGAACCAACAAGTTACATACGTTATCTGGTCTGCATGTGATCACTGTGACACAGCAAAGGAAGGTGCAATGAGGCGCCAGTCCTCTGCTGCCTGTTCCTGCCAATATAACCGTGCCTTTAAACTCAAGGTAGATGCTTAAGTTTTTCTTAAACATTGTAGCTGCTAATTTGAGAAAAATACTTCACTGATAGGATATAAGCTGAACATCTTCCCTGCAAAATGTTGGTGTGAGTTAGTTACTAGAAGGGATGCTGAGGGGAGGATGCTTGGCAGGGTGGGGGACAACATGCAGAGCTGCCGTTTAACAATTGTGTGAGCAGCGCAATGCTGGCGGAAGCAGGCAGCGCTGTAAAGCACGTGTGCAAGCAGATGTGGAAGGAGGTGCAGTGCCCTACCAAAGCAGTTTTCTTTGTTAAGCTAAAGAACTCTGAGAACTGTCCACCTACTTAGAAATTAATGTACTTTAATACATACTGTCGGGTAATAAGGCTGTGTTGCGAAATGTTCTAACATGCTCTTCCTAAAGTCTCTTGTTTATGTATATTTTATTGTTAATGTACTTCACCTGAAACAGCGTTATTAGTATAATCTGGGGACTTATCCTGTGAGTTATTATCCAGAGATGCCTAGCGCTGAGCACTCTCCCTCTCTTCCCTTGCCTTTCCTAAAGAAGCTCTCCTAGCCACGTTGCCGCTTGTCGGTGGAGTCTGCTGTCAGAGTCAGACAAATGACAGCTTGGAGAGGCTGTAGCGGCCATAGCCCTAGGAGGGCACGAGGAGGTAACAATATACAATTTTCATGGTTCAAGGGTAGCCTTATCCTACTGTTCTTCATTACAGTACTGCAGTGAGATCAATTTTATTAAGTTGTAAGTCTTAGGAGGCCAACGCCATTAACTACATGCTGGATCAAATAATTTTTTTGGCATTATGATTGTTTTTTCCTCTTGTTGAGGGAAGGCAAGATCTGATGCACGGATCTCTTCAACCTGCAAGGAGTGTTATGCAGTGATTGAGGGTTGGCAGGATTGTGTGGCAGCCTGCACTTCGCTCGCTTTGCTCTGTCATGTAGTCACCCCGTGCAATTTGACTTTGCAGGAGCGTACCGTGGTGCTTCATGCATCATCCTTTCTGGTTCTTTGTTTTGCAGCTAGCTGCCTTTTTTTTTTTTTTTACCCCATGTGGTTTGACACTGTGTGACAGACCTGTGCTGCACTGCATGGTAGAGCACCAAATCTGCTTGCTTTTGATGCACGTAGCAAGGATTTGATGTGTGGAACAAGCTGCCTTTGATACCTGGTCCTGGTCCTAGGGCTGGGATGCAATCTACGATCTGTGACCTGGTTTGCTTGGCTGGAGCAGCCTCTTGGCTGCTCTGTGTGCGTATGGCTGTAGTGGTTGCAGTCGCTCATGTTAGGGCCCTGGCCCATCGGGAGGTTGCACACACATATACTGGCCCTCAAGATGCAGATGTTTAAGAAAAGATGGTGTTTGAAACATTGAAGAGCCACAGATCACGGTTACCCAGCAAAGCCAAGACTTCACCCTATGCAGATTTCAGCTGGGTTTGTTTGTGCCTTCATTACTGGAACACTCGTGGCTGTTTTGCATCTGTTCATTCTTCTTTGACCACAAATGACAGAGAATTTTGGATTGTCTTCCCATACGATAGTGCTAGAGACAACACTAAAAATGTAACAAACCACATGAAAGTCGAGACCTCTCCCATGCTGATTTGGCATTTGACACCAAGCAAAATGTTTACTAATGAACATTTAGATTAGGCTTTTCCTTTAAGTAATTTGTTTCTTTTGTTCTCACTTCCTAATTATACACGACATTTCCTTTCCCTTTGTTTTGCCGGGGAGCTGAACAGCAGCCCTGCATCCGCGAGCAGGGAGGCTGCACCTCCGCGCGGGCGCACCCCTGGGTGGACACCTCCAAGTCCCAGGGGGGCAACTGGCTTTTATGTCTTCGGTGTCATTTACTTGTATCACTTGTCCTACATCTCTGGAATATTCTAGGAATTATCCTGGCTGTTTGTGAAACCTTAGATTGTTTTGGACCAAGGCAGAGGAGTGAAGAGATGCCTCTTTCCCCATTTTCATTGTATCTTTTCCCTTCCAGCTCTCAGACCTCAATGAGGGGGTGTGTGTGTGTGTGTGTGTGTGTACATGCTTAGGGGCATGCTTACAGGGCATAATTTTGGGCCCTCTGTAGATTGCACCATAGCTCGGGGTGGCAAAGTTGCTGTGATAGAAAGCGCTGTCTAGCACTGAGTCATTGTATGCCTACTGTAAAGACACAGCTCGTGATGGAAGCTCCATATCTGGAAGTATTTAAAGCCAGACACGACCCTGCACTAAACGGTGTGTTCCAAAGAACAATCCTAGATTTAATAAACCCCGGCTTTAAAAAGTTCTTGGGCTTAAAAAAAAATTAAAAAATTAAAGAAAAACCCCAGACACAAACCCAGAAATGCTTGCTTCCCCTGTCCTGGGCTTTTAAGGCAAAATTTTAAACTGTCCATATTTGACTCCACAGCTGAAAAAATAAGCTGAGGTTTGTTCCTTTATAAACTTCTCTGTCCCGTGCATTGCACCGTGTTTCCCATTTCCATGTGTCTCAGTGGAAATTGCAGGTAGGCATCAGCATTGCTTCCTGCATGGCTCTGACCTTGTGTTTTCAGTCCTGCGTGGCTACCTGAAGTCCCCAGCGCAGTTTGCTGCTGCCATTGTAGCTGGGCTGGCACTGTGGTCCAAGGCTGAGGCTCTGCCGTGCTCGGCTCCGAGCACAACCCCAGCCTGGCAGCAGTGCCATAAATTCTGGTCTGGCTGAAGCAAGTGGAAGTTTGCTCTTGACTTCAGTGAGACCTGAGCTGAACATGGTACGTGTAATCTGTTTTCAAATATTTGGCTTTAGGAGCGTGCTGTTCTGAACACAGCTCAGAAGGCACTTCTACTGACTGCAACTGTCAAGTCAGACCTCTGGGTATTTGCGTCTCCAGCTTTGCCAAGTTTGCCACATTCCTTGGACCACCGGGTCAGGCAAGAACACTCCCAGTTCTTCATGTGTCCCCTTTGAAATAGTAACTTTCTAGAGCATAAACTGGCTTTTACAGAAAAACTGAGAGTCATTAAGGACATTAACTCTAGTGGCAATTAGAATAACGTATTCTTGACTGTTGGCCAAATTGTTTAGGTCATAGGGTACAATATTCTTCTTGTGTAAAGCCCTGCAGGCCTTCCGCTGAGCTACAGGGGAAAAAGTTGAGGGGCGAGAGAGAAAAGCAAACAGCTTCCCACCCCTGTTGTGTGATGTTTTAGGTACTGCCAAGGCTGGTCTCTCAAATTGTGTTCACTTACCTATGCAAGAAAATTGTTAAAGCCATCATTAGAGAAGGCAGGTTCATTTAAAAATTGCTAATGACATTTTTGTGAAATGTAGGGCCTTCCTTCCCCACCCCTCCCCCCCCAAGTATTAATTAGTGGTCATTTATCCTAAGACACAGTGCCAGCAGCTCTCTTCTGCGGATGCTTGGCCATACCCTTGTGCAGCGCACAGATGTGCTGGTTCTGGCTGGCAGCTGTGTACCCATGGTGCTGTCACCCTTCCGCAGAGGCATCCCCTGTACAAATTCCTTCCAGGCCAGTTATTCTTGTTATTTTATTTTGGCAATCTAGATTTGCAATTTACTGTTGAATTAAGTTCATTAACCTCAAAGGCCACCTTAAAAATTAGCTGTGTCAGTTAATACACATAATTTGTGCTTGACGCTATAAGGTAGCCACTGATCTTTGGAGACTTCAGAAGGTGCTGTTGCCTCAGGCCACCAAGAAGCCTCTTTGTGTGGTATTGCATGGATGTGTCACCTCAGAGCCAGGCCCAGCTCCAAAATCACACCTGCTCACTCTCCCAGTGCCAGCAGTGCCTTGGCCTCCCGTGGCGACTCAAAACCCCTCAACAGTGAGCTCATGCCTGCGTGCACCGATCCTGCCCAGTTGTGCTGGGACAGGATACTCCTGCAGTTCTTGCCAGCAGGAAAATTGCAGGTTAAATTGGTGAGCTACTACAGCAAAAGTCCTCGGAAATGAGTTCCTGAGGAATTCAGTGGCCGGCTGTCCTCCTTGGGGAAACTGAGCTCACTGTTGGAGCAGCTGGGCTGCTTTTGAAGCTTTTCCTTGCTGGATGGACCACCCGTTCCCATCACCGCCCTGGTGCTTGCTGGCTGTTTTGGTCCCCAGGGAAGAAGCTCTATCTCCCCGGGGGCCACCCGCACACCCACACGCCCTACTTGGCAGCTCGTTGTCAAAACAGTGAAGACAAAGGACAAAAACACCCAGAAACACCCCAGACTTTTCTCAGCGGTGTTTGGTTTCCACAAGGCAAGCACCAAGCATGTGGCTCGGCAGAGGAATCTGTAGACCATGTTATTCAAAGGAAAGCAATGCTGAGGCGTGGCAGACATGTGGAATTCCTTCAACTTGCTGCAAACAGCAAAAAAAAAGAAAAAAAAAAATCTCATTTTAAAGAATGTTGCATTTGGTAAATAATTTATGCAAGATTGTTGTGTTATTTGACATACAGCTCTGTCAAGCAATGACGTTCTTGAGAAGTTGCCTGGAGGATCAGATTTCCCATTCAACAGGGAATTAAAAAATGTTTCTGGAATTTTGCTTTGCAGGCGGGAATCTATTTTCTTATCTCACATTGTACAATTTATTTTTCCTAAAGCAGTGTGCTAAATTATTTGTTATTGTTGGACTCATTCGAACAGCTTTATCCCTGGTGTAGTCACAGTGTTGGAGTAAAACCAGCAATGAATTTGTCACAGTGTACTTGCCACATCAGCTGGTCTTTAGCCTAACTGTCAAAGGATGATATTTCTGCTAAAAATATTAGTGAAAGTCCCTTAAGTCTGCCCAAAGTTGCCCAAAACTTTCTTCTCCAGGTTGTGGCAAAGTCAGTTCAGAAGTGCTTCTCCCAGGTCTCTGTTGGCAGGCGGCATGGAAGCAGGTGGCAGTTCTTTAGGTTAGATTTATATACTTGGACTATTTTTATAGGTTTCTGTCTTACAAAACCAGAAAGTTGGCATTCTGATTTATTAACTATCAAGTCTGCAGGACATACAGGCTTTAAAAAGATTGAATGAGCTAAAATGTTTGTGATTTGCAGCCTGGGATGAGAGTCTGTAAAAAGGTGGGTCAAGTAACTATAACAAAATGGAAGTGGTAATTTGAATACATACATTAAATTAACGGGTGAAGTAAAGCCAAGGTACCATAGCCTCAAACATAACTTACTTGGTGAAGTAGTAGTGTATGGAGAAGTGGAATAATTCTTCATAGCAATACATTTTTATTTAAGGAAGAGTCTACAAAGCGTGAGGTTTAGCAAGCAGCACTTTATTGAATAAACATAGCACAGATGATGACTTACAATATGGAGAGCTTAGTGAGTGATACTTTTTATAACCGAATCCTTAAATTCATTACCGCTGTGTAAGTGGCATATCTGATTTGTTAAGATGAACATTATATCTAACCCTTAATGGAGATTTTGTAGTAGAAAGGTATGTATAATTTAACAGTAAAGAACCTGAAAATGTGCAGATCAGTTAACTGCCAAAGGGGATGCTGTGAACACCACAAGCAGGCATTGATTTTTAATATTTCCATTGCACTTCGAAGGGTACGTCACGTTACCAGTGTTCCATGGGAAACTGCAGAGCGTTTTACGCCGGCTGATTTATGTCACCGTGTGCAGTGCAGAAGGTGGTATAAAATGTGCTCTGGCTGGGTAGTGGTAGCAGAACCCTACTAACACGTGTGTCTAACTTGCAGTGCTTGTGGTAACCGGTTTTCCTCTTTAATAAATTTTATTTTTCAGCTTCATGTTCTCAGCATTGGTTGTCCTTAATCTTTTTGGCGCTGATCTAATTTTAGAAACAATTCATCTCTCTGTTCGCTGGCGTTTCCTTAATGGCTTAAACCCCAGAGGCATCCCAAACCAACGACGTCGCATCTCCCTCCCGCTTGACTGGAGCGTCTCCCAGGCTTTCAGGGTCAGCCAGTGGGCAATGCGGGAGGATATCTTCTGCTGTTAACAGTTTGCTTGGCTGGATGTTCTCAAAGCAACCCTTCCCACCCAACATCTTGCCATCAGGGTGTATTAGGTGGGAGCGTGCTGGCGGGGGCAGGTGAAATGGTGTGGGGGTAGCACCTGCACACGTGTCACCCACGCTGGTGGGACTTGGGTGCAGAAGAAGCGCAGGCACCTCTGTTTCAGCTGGTCACCAAAGCCCAGTCACTGTGGCCAGCATTTCTAATGGATGCTTTCCCTGCTGAGAGGGGAACAGGGTCTTAAAAGGGCTCTTTTCCTCTGCTGCCTCTCTAGAGAGCCTATGACGGAGGGACGGCTGTGGTGCTGCATGGAGCCATAGGCATGACTGGCTTCAGGCACGTCTGGGTGGCCAAGGGGTGTCCTGGAGTCATGAGGACATGGTTGCAAGCCCATCCCTCTGAACAGGCTGCAAGCTGGGGGATCTGACTGTGGCCAGCTGACCGTGCCTCCCACCCCACTGCCAGCCACAAGCCAGCTGCCCCGTGCGTGGAGCTGCTGCCTGCATGGCCCTGGCGTGCCCCTGCACTGGGGCACGGCGGGAGCTGCCAAAGAGTTCAGTCTCCTTGAACGCACATGAGAACTTGCAGGGTTTTTGTCAAAAATATTTGTGCTAGCCCATGTTCCCATCACAGATGAAGATAAAAAATATCTGAGAGACTTGAAGGTCACATGCAATGCTGTCAGCTCCTGGCTATCGGCACAATGCAAGGTGCATCTGCCCAGCAAAGTGCCTCTTGTCAGTGCAGCGGGATCTCTCACGTCCTGGGGTATTCGTGTGGCTTGGGGGTCTTCAGCTAGAGCATTCTCTTTCCTTCTTGTTACTAATATTGGGGCTTGGAGGTGGCGGGGAGAGGAGAGCGTTGAGAATTAAAATTCAGCGCATGCCTTTTCTTTGTGGGCTGTAATTAATCTTGCCAATTTTTAAAGCTTTGAGAATCTGGTTAAGTGATAAAACACTAACAACTTTATATGACAGAGAGTTAGAGGCTCCTGCTATACACCCACCAGAGAAGATTAGGAGAGAGTGTTTGCAGGATTCGCACTAAGCAGCAGAGAATACAGTTGAGAATTGTTGCACCGCATGATATAAAAACCACATTAATATAATGAAAGGTGTCTGGAATAATGTGAGAGTGGCTGTAATTAAATGTATCTTAATAAGTGCAACATCCTTCTTAAAGCTCTTATTTTTCAGACCTCTCAAACTTAGAGGATGTTCTTGCTGTTGGCAGGTGGCCTGGGAGGAGAGCTGGAAAGTGAAGCGAAGGACAGCCGGGCCCTGGAAGAGAGGAACAGTGTGACGAGCCAGGAAGAGAGAAATGAGGAAGATGAAGACATGGAGGATGAGTCAATTTACACCTGCGATAACTGTCAGCAGGACTTCGATTCACTGGCAGACCTGACTGAACACAGGGCACACAACTGTCCTGGAGGTAATGTTAAACTAGCTTTACAGTTCTGACAGGTGGTTAGCTGGGTAATTGGACATAGCAACAGCTTGAGGCCTCAAGTGAGATTAAAGAATTAATAATGTAATTTTACAGTTAATGTAATTTTATTGTGGTGCCTTGGGTAGCCTTTGTTCACTCCTTTAATAAAATTAAAATAAAAGCAACAGCTTTCCAATTGGAATCTGTCAGTAATTACGTTAGACAAAAATGTTGTGGGTTTTTTTTTTAATGCTAAAAGTTTCAGGCAGGGTATTTTTCCCTCTGTCTCCAAATGTAGAATGATTAAAAAAGTTAAAAGACTGAAGTGTGCAAAAATCCCAGGAAGAAAGGTCTCCGAACCCCGTAAATGAACATGATGCTTTCGGAGGTTAAAATTCATAGTGGAAGTTTCATAATCCCACCCTAAAAATACACCGTTCTCCCTAGGTTATTATCGCATCGCCTTTTGATTTTTCTGGAAGTGAGGACAGCGTTAGCCTACGCTGATCCTGATTTTACTTTCTGTAAACTAAGAACAAGCTCAGAGCGTTGGTGTGAACAATTGCAACATATCTTGCTTTTACGTGGCTGCCTTTGCCTGGCCGGCGGTAGCAGCAGGTACTCTGCAGCGCACACTAAGCCGATTTACGGGGGTAGTAAAAAGCTTTGCAGATTTTACCAAAGATTAAATAAAATCTTAGGAGGGGGAGTGCAGAATATGTTCATATGTATTTAAATCAGTGATTCTCATCCTTCACCTTTCTGGAACTGAATACTCTGCCATCGCTTTTTCCTCTGCGCTCATCTAAACTATATTTAGGTGGTTGCTGTTGTTGCAGCAGATGGATAGGTCGAGGCTGGCAGAGGGCAGAAAGGTTAGCTTCTCCTCTGGTGCAGCAGTAGCCCATCCTCTTTCCCCTGAGCACATATTCCTCTCAGGCCACTTAATTTGTTTGGTAATTAGTCTGTGGTTTCAGATCTTCTTTTTGAGCATGAGTAAAAAGATGCTCAGCCAAAAATAGAGGAAATGGAATGCAGGAAAGGCGGGAGGGGCAGGTGGGGCCTTCAGCTGGGTCTGACTCCCACCCTGGGAGCACCCTCCTTGTCTCGCTCTGGTCTGCAGAGATGGGGTTCCCTTGCCCTTATTCCTATGTCCTTCCCTCCTTGCTGGGAGGAAGGACAGAGGAACATTGGGACTTTTCCCCAGCCTGCAGGTGGATAGGGATTGCGGTCCTATGCCTGCTCCCAGGCTTCTTGCTCTGCACTCCAGTTTAAACACTGTGTAGGCCGCAACCTTGTAAGTGCATAGAACTGAAATTCTGCTTCTTGCAGGGTCATTTCTTGGCCAGCTGACAAGCATGGCATTGGCCTGAGACTTCTGCTAATGGCATTTGTACTCTACTACAGGGCAGGAAACGAGAAAAGGCCCCTGAATAGAAAAATTCTTACTTTCCAAACTGGAAGGCAAGGTGCACAGCCTGCATGGGCACCAGTCCTTTCCAAAGGAGCAGTTGTAGGGGCAAGTTGTTCCCAACATGGTCCCATGCAGGGAGCAGGACAGGCAGGATACCTCCTGGGTTGGCCGTGCAGCTGTAGGGCATGTGGCTGTCCCTGGGTGGCTTCTGCTCCGTTGCTGCCCTGTCTCCTACATCGTGCTGGTACAGCTGCTCATGGGGCTGGGGCTGAGCCCCACCAAAAAAAGGCCATTTTTGCCCCAGGTGTCTGCTTGGGTCTGGTTCACTGTGCGGTCCCCCAGAACAGCTGTAACAGCACAAGTGGGGGAGCGGGGCAGGGTGGAGGTGAGCGGGCGCTGCTGGCGGGGACTCCCGAGGAGGAACGTGAGGTTATGACATTGACCAACAGTGCGGTGAAAGAGAACAGTTTTTTCCAGAGTAAAATACACATTCAAATGTAGCAATCTGGAGGTTCTAGTCACATCAATGCAGCCAGTGTTTTCACACCCCAGTTTTTTCGTATCCTCTGTGTAGTGTTCTGTTAATGACACTAAGAAAAAGACATTATATTTTTGGGGACCTATCAAAATAATTTGTTAGTATTCCCATTGCTAATTCTTGATTGCAGGTAGCATAATTTCCTCTTTTTTTACTGTCTTCACATGTACTGATGATTTACAAAGACATTTTGTCATAAAAAGGCACCATATAACCATCTGCATTCATATGTAATAGGTGCTAATTATCTTCATGTGAGGATATCCTTCCTCCAAAATAAGAGTGCCTGTTTTCCATTTAGTTTAATCTAGAGTCCTGATGTGATTTAGAGTAAATAGGAAGATTGCGCTCATACATTCTGGAATGAGACTGTTTCCATGAAGACAATCTGGAACATTGCTTGGCATTTGCATATCTTACCTTGAGGAAACAACCCTTTCTGACCCACCAGTCTGTTCCAAGCATGGAAAATGCACATCTTAGTTATTCTGAAAAGATTTGAACCACTAGGGTGAAAACCGTAAGACTGCATTAGGAAGTGCAGTATTTTTAAAGATACTACCCCACAAAACAGGCTACTTGATTGTGTCCTTAGCTACCCTGCACTCTTCCTGCCTATAATGGCTGCCTGATGCAGCCGAGGTTGTAATGCAGTGCCTGACCTCTTGGCAAGCTAGGTTTTCATGTCTTAATCTGAAGCAGGGTTTTCAGTCGTGTCTACATGGCTCCAGATCAATACAGGTAATATCTGTAGTGATAATATCACCAGGCCGATAATACAACATAACTAATGACTTCCTTTGGGATACTGAAGTTAGGAAGGTATTGTAGTTCAGGAGCATTGCAGGATTACAAGAGATCACTCCAAAGAATAGGATAAACCATCTATTTCATTGGAATCCCTTAGAAATTCATTACAGCGCGCTGAAGTTATAATACAGCTTGAATGCAGCTGCTTTGACGTGTAAGGAGGTAACAAACAGCCATTTCCCCCCTTGCTTTTTCATGTATTTCAGACTTCTTTCTTTGAGGACAAAACACCACTGAAATCTAGACATCTCTGGTAGCATAAGTGCATGGCATTCCTTTTGATGTCAGTGTAGTAGAGATGTTCTCCTTCTGACAGAATTAGGTGTCTTTTATACCTTTCGCTCATGACTGATGTCTGTGATTGCAGGTTGTAGGTTTCCAGTGTCTACAGGGATCTGAAAAGGGTCTAAATGGGGGCAGCTTGTGCTGAAAGAACACCACATTCCCTTACCGGCTCGCGTCTTCCCTTGTCTCCCAGCCTGCCCCCACAAATGAGCTCCTCTGCAGCAGCCCTGGAAATAGTGCCTTAACCAACTAGTGAGCACCTTGAGAAACACTCCGAGAATAAACAAGCACGCCTAGCGTATGCACTGGGTGTGTAAAGCTTTTACAGTGAATTTAAAACTCAGGGGTATCCCATGTCCCCATAACCAGAGAACACAGCGTAATGCCATCGGCACCACACACGGTCTTTCCTATATCTCTTTTTTTGCACACTGCTGTTACCATGTAGGTGTTATATGTAGCCTGATGCTATCTTATAGCATTAGTGACAAGAGTAAAGAATTGCACGTGGATTTACAAATTACTGTGTCCTCCAGCCAACACCAGAGGCTGCATACATCAGGCAACTATTCTGCGATATATCATTGTCTGGTGGCTGATGTGGAGTTGTTTGTTGTCTCATGAAAAGTGGCTAAAAAGCCAGGAGATTTGCCATTTTCCTCGTGTGTTTGAATCCTCCTGCATTAGCCTGGCTTTAGCCCCAGGGTTTTATTGTGCTGTTTTTGCTTCCTCCACCCATAACTACCCTTTCCTCCTGTGGGTCAGAATAGCTTCGTGTAAACTTTTTTCTTCAGTTTCTCAACTGAATGTAGAGTGTTTTAAAGCAAATTAGTGCATCAATGAAGTGGACAGAAGTAGGTTACGATGGGGTCTCTGAGCATTTCATGAGGTCCTCTTCTGTTGTTGATAACTTTACAGGTTGTCTGTTTCAAACAGCAGCAGAGCTATATATGGATATTGCCAGCTTGGAAGCGGCTGATTTTTCTAAACTACTGTACGGTAGGAACTAGTTTATAATTAAAGTCTTGCAGTTGCTCCTTTTAAATGCCCTGTAACTTGTACACTAGGCTTACATTTGAAATGAGGTATTATAACTGTTTCATGCTAGTGTATAATTTGCATTTTCTTGTCTTTCACCTGCTACAAGAATTGTAATTGCCATGCAACTGTATATGCGGGATGCTTATCCAGAAAACCGTACACGGCAGCTTGTCAGCAAGTGATGTCTCATGAATGTTTTTGTCAGGTGGCACTCTGTACTTCCCACTGACAAAAAGAGACTTCTTGCATCTATTTCCCAAATTAGTCCTCCCCAAAACTGTAATCTTTTGTTGCACCTGATTGGCGAGCCAGAGATTTTGTCTTTTGCTGCTGCTGTTGTTGCTTCTTCAAATTAATGAACTACTGATCATCCTCCACAAAAGAAACTGAAATACAGTTGTGAAAAAGCAGTGTGGAAACTGAATTATACACCTAGTTTATACAGCTGTGGCTCTAATGACCTACTGGCCCTAATTACTGTGTTGTGGCTCAGCCTGAGTGCTCTTGTCCTTGCCAGAATTCTGTTCCTTTCTCTTAACCTGACTAGTGTTTCAAGCTAAAAAAAATAACAAGTTTCCTTTTTTTGTTCTTTTCTACATTGTCGTGCTGTCCTTCTTTCCAGAGGTCGTGGCAGTGCTTTAAAATTGGCACCAGAAAAGCTCAGTAATATCACAAACTGTAAAAACATGGATTTTCCCTGGAGTCCTTGGTTCTCGCTGTCTAGATCTGAAAATGGGCACCAGGGCAGTGTTTTTATTGTCAATCACTTGGAGGGCTCTGAGCACAGTCTCCAGTCCTTCGTTTGTCCCAGGCGTCCCTGCTCCAGGTGCCGGGGCAGCAGGGCTCCCGCGGGCTCAGGCAGCTGCCCTGGCTGTGGTGCCCAGGCACTTCATGTGTCTCCCTGTGGTCAGTGTTTGTGCCCGTCAGTGCCGAGAGCTCCAGACCCCCGGATTATTTTAGGGGTACAATTGGCTGGATGGTTTGTGGTCACTGCTGTCACCACACAGGTGTTGTTTGAGTTTACCTGGAGGTTCCCAGCCAGCCTGTGAGGAGGTTCCTTCCAGGACTTCTGCCTGCAGGTACCACAAAATTAGTGTGCTGATAAGTTGCTGGGCTGCCTGGCTTTCTACGCAGGTGCTTGGCAAGATATGTATTTATCATGTAGAACGTAAAGCAGAATCTTGTCTCTGAATTCGGACCTGAAGTCAAACCGAAGCACAGTTGCACATTTAATGACAAACAAGGCATGTGGTAACCTTTGCCAATACGGGGTTTTGCAGTGCATCCTGTGCAACATGCTTCCTGAGCTGCCACTTGCCGCAGGCCGACAAGAGCCCTGGTGCTGCCCAGTTTGCCGGCTGCCAGCACTGGCTCTGCACCACCCAGGGTGTTTGTCATGAGTGGGGGCTGCCTACGAAGGTGCTTTTGGTGTGGCATTGAATGTATTGCATACGTTTGTGAAAGTTGTGCAAAGTGTTATGCTCCCTAACAGCGCTGCTTATCCGGCAGATCAGAGGGTCCTCCGACAGGCGAAGGTAGGTGAGACCCCCGGGTGTGCTGCTTCGCATGGTGTGCGTGGCCCTGCGCTCTGCTCTTTGGCACGGGGAGGTGTCAGTGAGGGCTGAGCCTCAGCAATTGTTTCTCTGGCTGTCTCATGGATTCTGCAGGAGTGCCGGTGCCTGTAAAGGTTTGCAGGGGGGACGGGACACACGAATTTGAAACAATGCTTGCTTGCTATAAACACCCGGCTCAGATTTGCTTTGTGGCCTCGCAGAGAGTCTCCTGCAGTGGGGGCACGGTGACGAGTCCACGGCAGATCCCCAGCCACGCGGGAGCCTGCGCGAGGAGCCGGGCAGTGTGCTCGCCGATAAGAGCGTGCCAGTGTGCCAGGCACCACCCCCCGCAAATCACCACGGCCACCTTTGTGCCAGGTCCCTCCGGGGACAGTGGCAAGGGAGGCAGCACCAGGCACTGCGTGTGCAGATAGGAGCGCTGCCAGCACGGCTGCAGCGGTTTGGTTACATACAACCAAAACCCCTGGTAGGAGGGGAGGTAATGAGCTACCCCTGCCTCTGCCTCAGCCTCTGTGTAGCCGGCAGTCATCATGGAAGGCCCAGCTACACATTCTGAGGCTGCACTAACATTTCTCAGCAATGATGATGTCTTTCCTCTAGCAGCATATGTTTTTCACACAGGAAGAACGTTTTCCTTGTCATTTTTAAACATATGGCCCAGCAAGGAGCTGAGGATGACACGTTAGCGTGCTTGTATTGGCGAGGGACTGTTTCATTCTTGCTACTGTAATTGAGTTCTTCTATCTACTTTTATCTTGTTCAGAACGTAGTCCGCACAGCAAGCACAGGTACACATGAAAATGGATAGAAGAGAAAGTGGGTGCATGTTTTAAATGAGGCTTCTTAAAGAAAGCATGTGTGCTTTTGAAGTCTCGAGCAGTTTGGCTCTTGGCTATCTGAAAAGCCGCTCTCTCCTCCTGAGTCGTTGCTGCATCAGAAACCAGGAGATGAACAAAGACTGAAGCACCCCAAATGCTGTGAAGCGAGAGCTAGCTGCCAGGGGCTGGCCATGAGAGCTTCTGGCTGTGGCAGGACTTGCTCTGGGGGCTGGGGCCTGTCCAGCTCCCCCCGCACAGCCCCAGGGCTCACGCATCCCCTCTGGGGCACCTGGGCTGCCCGAGCCCCACCTCCCCTTCTCCCTCTGGTTTGGATTTCTGTTTGCAAAGGCCTATCCAGCACCACATTACAGCAGAGGGAGCACTGTGTGGGTCTGCGTAGGGCAGGTTTGTTTCTCAGCGTTACAGAAATCTAAGAAAATCAAACATCTTTTTTGAAAGAGGAGGGAGGGGTTGCTGTGGAAAGGCTCCCTCCGGGGCTGGAACCTGCTGAGCGCTGCGAGGGCAGTTGTGCCTGCAGGAAGGAGGGTCGCTGCTGCCCTGAGCAGGTCCCAGCATTCAGGGGGTTGTAGACAAAACCCAATATGTGAAACTCAATTCAGAAATGCAGCAAGGATAGCCTGGAGACTACAACAGATGTGTGCTTGTTATAAAGTCGCCTTTAATAATGCCTTAGAGAGCTCGGTGGAGGATGTGCTGGGGTTGTCCTGTCTCAGATGGACAAGAGCATAGATTGTTTGTGGCTAGGGCACTGCTGAAGGGCGCGTTGTCTTCCTCTGTGTTGTTGAGGGACAAAAAGTGTTGGCCATATCAACAGCCTTGGCTGATTCAGAGCTGTGAAGTCCTTCAGATTGTAGATGTGAGCAGTGAATGAGAGGTGCATTGAAAGCCTGCTTTTATTTCCAGATTTCTTCCCCTATACCTTAGTAGACCATCAGGTAAGTAGTCTTCATACAAGGACAGCCATACTGAGCCTGCCTGATGGTCCCACAGCACCATTTCCCCTGAATGTTCTCCCAGCTGTCAGCAAACGTAGCTGGGCACTTCTTGGTGCCTTTTATTTAAAATCTTCAAATAATCTTCTTCCATAAATGTCTGTTTGGAAGTTTCTTGTTGAAACAAGGTGTGCATTTAGTATTTCCTGTGGTGGAGACCCCAAGTTCAGTTACACACTGGGGAGAAGTATCTCCTTTTGTGCACTTCAGCTTTATCACCTGCTTGCATTTGGTACCCTCCAGTTCTTCTGTCGGAGGAGACAGTGATCAGTCGCTCCTTTTCCACCTTCTCCACCTGCTCACACCTGAGCAGAATTCTTTTGCTTCCTCCTCTGCTGTCTCCAAATCCCTGTCAGCAGCACTCTTGCCTATACCTCCTGTATCCTGAACAGAGTAAGAGGCCGAGGCGTGGTAAAGCATGGCCCAGAGGACAGCGGGTGGGCAAGGCCTCATCCTGAGCACGAGAGATGTGGTCACATTTGCATGTCTGTCCTGGCTCTTGAGCAGGAGGCGAGGGATGGTACTTGTCCTGGTGTGAAGACCTGGCAGACAGAAAGATGGTGTCTGGCCATGTAGGGAAAACAATTAAGACTTCAGTGTTTATTAAGAAAAAAAGCAACCAGCAGTGCATTTCAAGCACTCATCACACAGCATAATTTTGCTGTTGGAAGTAGTAGGATTAAAAAATCTTTCTAATGTTGATTTCTTTGAATTTGTAGAATATAATTAAAAATAAAGGCAGTGTGTGTACAAACATTGTCAAGTATTCCTATCTTTCATTTTTTTTTAAAACAAGCTCTAGAAAAAATCCCCACAGAAGTTCTGTAGTGCATATTTGAATGCTTTTGTTGTAGCCTCATTAAACTTGGCTTGTCTGCAGATACAGCTGGCATGTTATTAACTGTGCTCCAGGCTTGGGGAAGCCAGAAAGCAGCCTCCACCCCCCGGTGCCGGCTGGCTTTAGGGAAATGTGCCAGCATGGGTTGGTCCTCTTCAGCTGGCTGGCTTTGGGAGCACTCGCTGGAGCATCTCCGCATGGCCTCTGGGTCCAGGAGCCCAGGGCTCAGCCTGCCTCAAGTGCTGACTTGAGGGTGGGCTGCTCTGTGTCCTCTGTGCCAGCTGACAGCCCGCGCCCATGCAGCACCGCAGTTCCTTGTGAGCAGGATGGATCCACCAAGGTACGTGGCCTCCCCTGGACAACCTCAACTGGGAGCCCGCATTCTCCGTAGGGGTCTCGTGCCTTTCTTTACTGTGGGCTGGCAAGAAGCAAATTAGCGATTGTCTGCCAAATAGTTTCTCTGTTCTGAACAAACTCGTTATTGGACTGAACCAGTCAAATAAATTGAATAAGGGAAATATTTTCCCTGCACCTGCTGGAGAGGCTGTTGCTCTCCAAGCTGGGTTTGCACATCAGAAGACCTCCACCAGAGGTCTAAGCAGCTTCTGGCTTTCTTCAGAGCTTGGGGAACAAGTATGTACCTTTTAAACGCTGTTTCATTTACTTGGTGTTTTTAATGGTAGGGTGAATTTAAAAAATAGATTTTGTAATGTCATGTTCAAAATTGTTGAAAATATACAGAGTAGACATTTAAGTTAAATGCTGTGCATTGAATATAGGGAATGTAATTCAAGCTTATTAGAAGTGGCTTTAAACATTCAGCCCAGTGACTCCTTTCTCCCACAAGGAAGTACTATTTTTATTTTTTACCATTATTTTGCAATCAGAAGTTGTCACTTTAATTTGGTGTAAGTTTTGACTGTTACTGGTATGAGTATTCTTCCCCTCTGCTTCCCCTTTCCCTCCATCCATCTCCGACCTTATGGTGGTACAAGGTTTGTGTTGTCTTTGGGTGCTGATGTCTTTGGGTGCTGATGTTGCTGACAATTAGAAGAATTAATTTTTAGCTTGCGCAGCTCCCAGCTCTGGTGCCCTAGGGAGCTGCACAAGCCTTGTGTCAACGTGAGTGGGATGAGAGCTCAGGATCTGGGGGAGAATTCAAGACCTTTCCCCTTAACAGCCTGAGTTGTAATGGATGAAAATGGATGAAAAGCCACTGTAACTGTGGCTTAACTGGTTGGCCTAATGATGTTGGTGGAAGAGCCAAGGTCTTTAATCCAGGTGGGTTTTGTTGCTGGTGGCCCCTGTAACTGTGGGGGTGAGCTCCCTCTTGGAGGCAGCTGGGTTTGCCTTGGTTGGTTTTTTTCCCTCTTTTGTTTTTTTTTTTTTTGACACGTAGGTCTGTCTTCTTTAGGGTTCTTTCCATTCTCAGCGTAACAGTGAAAGACTTTTTCTGCTCCTCGTTATGTTGCTACTCAATTACTGTTAGCCTTGCTGAGGGAGACATAAGGAAAGGCTGAAGAAGCCCGTCCCTTTTCTGTTCTCCAGGGAATCTGTTACATTAAACATTTGAATGGATTTTTTGAATGTAATTCCCAGTCATTTCCTCTACAGTGAACTCAGTCCACTCGTGCAGGCTTTGTACTTAATGATATCTCTTAAAATAAATGAGATTTGATATAATTTATATTAAATGGTCATTTTAGAAATCTACATCTACTAATTATTCATTAGAACATTTTGAAAGACAGAAGCGGAATAAATACCCTTTATGACCTTGCAGTCTAGAGAAATATCAATATATACACCTGTGTTCATCTTTGTCCAGAACTGAATGTGGGTGATTTACTGGGCTCCAAGAGTAGTCTAAACCAGATTTAAATGACACCATTCGATCTGCATCAATAAACCACAGCAAGCAAACAAGCCAAACCCGACCAAAACCTCAGCACACCTCTGGGACAGTTTTTAACATTTACAGTGGCACTCAGCTTGTGGTCTGGCTCTGCATCATACGGGATTTTGCTTTTGTGACTTCTTCTGGTTGTCTCCTTGGGATGACAGCTCTCTTCCCTTCCCTCTCCCGCTGTCTGTGCTGGTGTCCTTGTGTCCCTCTCCTTGAAGGCTGCTTCCTTGCTCGCTCCTTTCTGGACTGCCACCATTTTGCATCTAGCTCATGGCAGTCTTCTCCCTGACACTGTGCTGGCATCTGCCCTTCCCTGGCTCTGGCATGTAACCGAGCTGCTTCCTTGAACTGTCCTGTGGGGACCAGCATCTGCGGATCTCCTCGAGGTGCTGTGAGACATCACACTGCTCCGTGTGCTGTTTTGGAGGCAGTCTCAGCTAGGTTAAGATGAGCTAAAGACATGTTTTAGTCAAACCTTTGTTCACAAAACCTAGCAAATGATTGCGTTTGCATTCAGACTGCATCCAGGTCCAACCTGGAGAGCTGCTTGATGTCACCTTACAGCCCTTCTGTTCTTCTTCTCTTACAGAACTTTGCCATGGTTTGTTTTACAAGAGCTGTTCTGTGAGGGGCTTGTATTCCATTGGGTGTCTTAATGGTATCTGGTGTAACTGGGTTCGAGTTTGAGCAGGGCCTCTGGCACATACAAATACAGCAGAGACTATTCGTTGCTTGTTATGGAGGATGAACTGTCACCTCTAGGAAGCTGTTACAGTGCTATTGTGTTCCTCACACAAGACAGACTTAACCCCAAATTTAAAAGAAAATGAGAGCAAATAGGATTTCCTCATCTCATAACTGAAATGAGAGAATACAGAGTTTTCTGGCTGCCAGTATAAACTCTGGCAATGCTGGGTCCAGGAGGGAAGATGGTACGTGTGTGCGCAGCCAGTTACCGGTGATGTGTGCAAGGCTTTGCTTTGTTCTCCTGTATGGTTTTGAAGATGTGACCAGCTACAATTGGCTGTATTGCAAATAACATCCTTACTTTGGGGGAGCATCAGTCTTAATGAAAAGAGAAACGAGGAGAGCAGATCCCTACAGCGAGTTGCAGGGAGTGATTTTGCAAGTGGTACTGGAGTTGGGAAAAGTGCAGTGTGAGTTAGAAAACTCCCTGCTTTTCCAGCAGCTGCCACAGTAATTGGCCGTGCATGTCCGGATCACCGAGTGACAGGCGGGAGGGGAGGCTCAGCTCTCGGAGAGCTTGGCCACTCCAAGCAACAGGGAGAGGGAGGGAGGATGGGGAGAAAACACAATTTGTGAACTTGCTCCTTTTGAGAGAGCAAATGCTCCTCTCCCTGTGCCCAAGATCGTTGCTGAACAGCCGGCAGCTGCATCCTGCTCTTCTTTTGCTGTCAGTGAATGTCACTGCAGAAACCTCGGTAGTTTCAAGGAGCTGCTATTTGTACATAGGGAATAGAGGAGACTCATGGATAGAAACGCTGTAGTGTGTGGGCTGCTCTGGATTTTACTCTGAGGAAGATGAACTCCACAAATGTTTTAAATTAGGCTATCCTTGATAATTCTGGTGGTATGAAGCCCAACCAAAATTTCAGGAAAAAACAAGTTGCTCTGTTAAAGCAGACATGAAAAATGAAGGGCTTAACTTTTGTCCTGAGGGTGATAAGACAGCACCACACAGCTGAAAATCAATCTGACCTTCACCCACGTGATGCGGTTGTCTCAGTCTGTCTTTCATTTCCTCTGGTTGAGTGAAGGCCATGGCATTCAGTAGGGAGAAAAGCCAGAGGGAGGTGGGGAGAATCCTGTTTTCTCTGGAAAGGCTTTGGTGCTTGCATAAGTTGACTCCATAAAGAGAGTTGCTCTAAAACTTAAAATAATTTCATTAAATTAAAAAAAGAAAAGTCATCCTTCTCTTAATAAACAGTGATCACAGTAAGGTAAAGAAGGTACATTGGGGTGGGGTGAGTGGCACAAAAAAAGAGGTGTGACCTAAACCATTCTGTTTTAATTAAACCTCGAATTAGCCAGTGATGATACTTTGAAATGAAGGCTTTATGCAGCAACAGGAAACCTGCACCTTAATTTAAAACCAGAAATTTGTACCCAAAGGGGAGGGAAAAGGTCCATTATTTTTTCCAGAGATATTTAAACATTCTGTGTTGCAGGCTTTGCACAAACAAAGGAAAGGTACCCAGGTAACACATATATTTGCATATACATCAATAACCCAATGGTTAGGGCTTGTCTATAAGCAATATTATTGATCTGTCAAAATAGAGGTACGATCTAAATCAGTGAAGTACTCATTTGCACAACATCCTGCAGCAAGTGTTTCCCACCTCATTTTCCCAAAGATGGAGAATGAACCAAATGAATGAGTAAAATTCTGGACCGAGTTTAGTTCTATTAAACAGCAGCACCGACACTGGGGGAAACGATGTGCATAAGCACATCTTGATATCCTTTCTTTGCGTCTTGAAAGAGATTAGAAGTGTAATTCCTAGCTGTTCACCCAGTCCCTCGCGTCTCCCAGAGCCAAAAATTTGCCAGGGGTTTCTTTGGGAAAACAGTAAGTTTTCCACACAGGCTCTGCAAAACTCTTAAGTCCCGCCTATCCTAGCCTGCAGTTTTTCCCATTCATTCATCTCATCGCACTCAGATAGCATCCTTCCATGTCACAGTCACAAACTGCTCTGTTGCTTAATATTTTTGTGCTATAGATACCATAGCTACTGTAGCCTGAAGAGAGTTAGGGATGTCTGCTGCTTCTTTGTTCCATAAATGTTGCTTGTTTTAGGAAGGTCTGTAAGAAATGTCAACTTCTTGTTACAAAGATAAAGACAGAGATTGGATTTAGCTGTAGAGATTAATCCCTGCTTCGTAAAGGTTAAGAATGAAACCATTTGTTCCATTAATCTATTGGGGATGATGGAGATTAATTTGTGAGTACAGCTTTTTATTTAAGTGTGGTTTGTCTGATGTGCCAACCATCGCAGACACTATGTTACATGGTATTAAAAAAACCCCAAACCAGCAAATGTAAGAGATGATGGGACCTTTTCCTGGCGAGCTCTACTACTCAGGTCTCCATGTGATATGCCAAAATGCTATTTGCATAAATGTAGAATTTAATAAGTTATCATTCTGATTAACGCCATTAACTGCTTAACTACTGTAGAAATTGGCTTCCAAAGTTGCTTGATGGTAGCTGTTGCTCCCCACGTCGTTCCATTTGCTGTCTCGCTGGGGATAATGGTATGCAAGGGAAAGCAAGAAGGTCAAGGATCTTTTTGTTTAGTCTCTTTGCACATTAAAAGTTCTATTATGTGTTTGTATTGCATGTGGTTTCCAGTCTGTTGGCTACAATGCTTTCAAAATCCATTGATGATGAGTTTGTGAAGCTAAATATATCTTGTGGGTTATGACTACCAAGCTATCACTTTGTGTAGCAGTCGGGGCCAATATTGAACAAGTGTTTTTCAGGAGGAGGAATTTTGAAACTGAGTCAAAGGAATCTTACAAAAGGGTTAACAGAAATGCTAATGCAGAAGATGACAGCAAATGCCTGCTCTGTGCTGACGGTGGGGGTGTTCGGAGCCGCACTATGCTGTTTGTGGGGAAGTGGGTCTCAGGTTGGGGTTTTTAATGGGTTTTTCTGGGTGGGGGAGGGCTGCAGTATTGTTGTGAATGACACAGCCGCCACAAAGCTGAATGGGGTTGAAAAAAGCAATGTCCTCTACAGCCGTCCCTTTCTCTGCCCCGGCAAGAAGTAGGTGCAGCGTGCTGTGGTGGGGCATGCGTGGGGGCCCTGTGCGGGCTCGCCCCGCGGCTTCCCGCTGCCTCCTTGTCTGTGCCTGCGGGAGCCGAGCCGCTGCCCGTCCCCCCGCCGCTGGCAGGGCAGTCAGCCTCCACTGAGACCTCGCCACTGCTTCTTGCCCGACATTTAAGGGAATGCAGAGCCAGACTGCAGGATGCAGCCGCATCCGAAGGGCTGGCACAGCCGCCTTGCTTGTTTTCGCTCTCCAGCTAGTAGACTGACCTTTTAAGAAAACAGTTTCAGCTGCTGTGAAGCCCTGACAATGGCTTTAATAGATTTCATTTTGGTATGAAATAGCTGTGGTTACATTTTGATAATGTAAACTAGCCGCCATCAGCATGTTTTAGCCGATTGTTTCAGGCCACGTACAAACTCAGGCAGATGTCACTGCCTCCTTGCCAGGCGTCAGCACAAGATACTCATTTTCTTTTCAAATGAAAGCAGAGATTTTATTTTTTTAAAGCAATTTGTGTTCTGACTGCATGAGTACCTTCACACCTGTCAGTTGCATCCAGTGTGCTCATTCCCAAGGGTAACCTGACATCTGGGAAATTCTGCCTCAGCCCAGACTGATCCCCTTTGCAGCATCGTCGATATTTTGAATTGAAATGGAGCTACACCATCACACATCATCCTTTGCATTATTCTGTTCTGCTCCAGTATATCCCTGCTTTTATAAGTTTCAGTTTAAATCCCACTCTCGGGCTGTTTCAGGAGTGTTGCAGTTATCTGTAAGCTGTCTTGCTTTTCACTCTGGGGCTGGTAAGCTCAAAAACATCTGCAGGCAGGGTCAGTCCAGCTTGCTAGTCTTCAGAGGATATTTACAAAGTTTCATAAGCCTTGGACCCATACCCACACCCATCCTAGATGCAGTGTCTACAGATTTATCCCCGAGAGCCTCTTACAAGCTTTGTTTGTATTACTATCTAGAGCTATCCCACTGCAGAAATCCTCAGGAGAGAGAAGTGGTCAAGAGTACTTCGAAACATCTGTTAGAAATTCAGACAAACACTGCACTGTCGCTAGAAGCAGTTAGGATGGGCTGAATGAAATTTATCATCTGGTGCTACAGGAAAAAGGGACATAGGGTTGGTTTTTTTTTGTTCTTTCACTTTTCTTTAAAAATCGATAGTTCAGTCAGCAGATTCAGAAGAACAACGCCCCTGCAGAGCACACTTGGGGTGGAGAACTGCTTTTTGCCAGTGTCACAGCCTCACTCAAGAGCCAAGCCTCGTGGTCTTGTGGGAGCCCTGTTTCCAGAGGACTCACGTTGGATTCATCACGCACTTTCTACTTGTTTCAAGAAACCCTGTGTTAATTGTGCAGGCCCAGGAGTGGCGGCGTTAGGAGATAATGCGACCTCACTGGGACTTTTCTACTGCTTGCCATACTTGGGCAAAAGGGAAGAAGAAGCTGTAGCAACAAATGTAATGGATGAACTGGTTGCTGTTTTGTGTGTGGCTATGTGCTGGGTTCAGTGAGTACTTGAAAAATACTGGCATTTGTCCCCAGAGATGTGTCATGAAGTTACAGGCAATTTGGCAGAAAAAACAAGTTTTCTTATGTATGAGGCTGGACTGGCTATGATGTTGTATTGCTGGGTTGTAGTAGTCCAGCTCAGTGCCCCACCCAATGCCGTTCCCCATCCTCCCATTCCCATCCCCTGCCTCCGAGCAGGACAAGGAGCAGCACAAGCTGTGCCCATCAGCCGGATGCCATGTGTGTGCTGACTGCCGAGGACCAGCCCAAGAGCCGGGATAATTGCTGACTGTTCTTGGCCCTTCTCTCAGCAGAGGTAGGAACTGGGGTCTCTGTCCTACCCGATCAAAAGTAGGCTTGCCCATCCTATACAAACTCAATTTCTATAAGAGAAACTCAATTGCTTTTGGAGCCCTGTATCCCCAGTCCAGTGTGACTCAAAAGTTAATAGGAAGGGACAAACAGTTAAGACATATGACAGGCAATATGATC
This sequence comes from Zapornia atra, assembly GCA_013400835.1. Classification (NCBI taxonomy): domain Eukaryota; kingdom Metazoa; phylum Chordata; class Aves; order Gruiformes; family Rallidae; genus Zapornia; species Zapornia atra. Next base: position 170,345 of record VZTU01007791.1, on the reverse strand, counting down.
ACATAAACCTTGTTTTCTTAAGATGCCAGGCTGAAAAAAATGAGCACAAAGCTCCTGAGAATAAATGAGTCACTTCAGATTGAGACTTGATGGACAGTGGTGGCTTTGTTACGACTCTGCAGGTAGCGAGGGGATAGGGTTAGGGAGAATTTCCAGTAATGAAGGAGACTTGTTATTAGAAGGGTAAAGCTGCTTCTGCCACGCATCTGCTGTAGTGGACCCCGCATTACGCAGGTCCCTCCTCCTTTTAGGAGCCTTTTGAGGAAAAGTCTCCTGTGACAGAAGCATCTCTCAGGTTTTTTCATCTGTGAGCTGCCAGGTGAAAGAATGGGGCTAGAGAACAAAAGATGTTCAGATACTGCAGACAAGCTTTTGTAGGATCTGCCACGTCAGCTGTCTCTTATAAGGTCTGCTGTATTTTCTGTTGATGGTGCTCTTCCCCAGAGGATTTCCCCACACCTGGGAACACCTGCCATAACCCGCACTGATATTTTCTTCAATGCCTTTCATTTCTGCATACAGATGGAGCTGGGATATCACACACTGTCCTTGCCCTTATTCTGTTCTGCTCCTTGGCAGTCCCAGTTTTCCTGGCTGGGAGCTTTCATCCCACCTCTTTCTCAACCTTTTTCAGGAGGGGCTTTGCAATTATTTATAAGCTAGCTTGTCCTGTCTTCTGACATTTTCAGTCTAGTCTGCGCAAGAAGAAAGCTAAGTATAAGTGTTCTGGTTTTATGGAGAACAAGAAACTTGAAGTAGATGTTGCTGGTCTGTTAGCAAGATAGTCTTGCTTTTTAGGAGGCAAGGGAACCCTCCCTTCAACATCAGTGGTCTTCTGGATGGAAAAAGTCTTAGTGGCCTGTAACCACCTTTTCCTTTTGATGTGTTTGTGGACCCTGGAAGGACAGGCAGCCATCTCACTTGCATGCTTGTCAAGGGGAGTCTGGCTATCCTGTTTATCCTGTATTCCTGCCCACTGTCCTCAGGTGGGTTTTCTCTCTCTGTCCTCTCTATCACATGTGAAAGTAAGAGGCACGCTTTGATTTACCTCCTCCTCCTCCCACCTGTTGTGTTTTGGAGCTTGAGATTTTCAAAATAGTCTCATGGTAAGAGGCAAAGCTGCAATGATTTGGGCCTCATAGCTCCTCTGGAGGCATCTTTAGATTCTCTGAACGAAATAAATGTCTATTCAAGCTGAAGAGCAGCATTTTCTCATTCTGGTTCTGCACATAGGTGGGAGGGGTGACTAACTGTTCCTCTGGAAGCAGTAAAGTGGACAGGCTTGTCTGCTACCCAGAGCTACATGCTGGATGATGCACTTACCTATTCACCCCATCCTCTGCCACATCAATGTTTTGCTTGCCTACATGCATTGCATATGTGCGAGAGAATTATAGGTCTCCCGGCGACCTTCTCTTCCAAAGAAAACTCAAAATACAGAGCCTCTTCTAAGGGAGGTTGTATTCCCCCTCCAACGTTGTGCACACAGAAATAAAATTTCTTCTGCTTTTGACCAATCTTAGATAAAAACTGATGGCTGCAGCTGAATCTTACTTTGAGTTTTTTATTAAAACTGTTCAAAGCAAACTACAGGGTGGAGGATCTTCTGTGAGCCAAAACTAACCTCCCTGTTCCTGCCAGTGAAGCTCTATTGCCAAATTTCACACGGCCATGTTCTCTAGCACCTCCTTTGAACACGAGTGTGGTTCTGGAGGCTGTTTTGAAGCTCCCACTTGAAATGCTCTCTGTGAGCTAGTGGAGCATTTTCTGGCACTTAAGCTTCTGTATCTGGTGGCTGTTTGTGCTATATACTGAGCAGTGAGTCATGGCTTCCTAAAGGAGGAAAAAGGATTTCTTAGAAAACCTTTCAGAAAAGCTAAGTTGTTTTTCAGCTGGAAGTGCTGTTGGTGTCAGTGGTGAAACTGGTGTGGTAAGTCACCTCTGCAGTGTTTCTAAGAATCACCAGATAATGTTGTGGCTCATCTGAATACTCTTTTTGTATTATTTTTGCAGCCAGTGACTTCTTCCTTGTATAGGGTATTTCTTATTTTTCATTATCTGGTCTGCTGGATATGGGGACTTACTCCTTGCTATACTTTTATTCTTAATTATATACTTGAATCACAAAAGTGCAAACCCCCTCACCTCCTGCTGAAATTTTGAGGAACTATGGGTGTTCATCACCCCAAACAGTCAAGTAATTGTGCTGCAGACTTCACTCTGAGCTGGTTCCTTTCCGTAGTTTACCAAATCATTAATGTTTCAGTTGGCTGGCTCTGAATTCATGACAGCAGCACAAGTTAACAGGACTGAATGTGCTCCTACAATCTCCCAGCCAGCTTGCTTGTGATGTTAGTGTTTGGGATACACCAGCAGCATGGTCAGAGATGGCACAGCAGGGTGGACATG